>JAQMRL010000007.1:53256874-53840006 GCA_035578175.1 Catonia carolina
TATTTATTTTTTGAGAATAATAAGGTTCTAAATATTTCAATTCAGAGTGAAAATTAATAAAATAGTTATGAAAATGAAGCAAAACGAGCGAGGATTAATATTGGTTTATGATTAGTTTCAAAATTTACTTTTTAAGATAATATAGTTTATTACTAGGGTACAAACTAACAACGAAAACAATGTAGCCTAAATATTAACTGAAATGGTTTACGCGTATAGCGCTATATTTTGTTTGGTTAGTAACCTATGATGAAATAAGTGGTGATTATATTTTTGAAGTTCGTTTTGGCAGGAAGTGAATGAATTCGTTTGTTTCCGCTAAACTTTTGTCCATGTTTAACAAAATCACCTCTTCCTACGTTATTCAAGGTCTACAAATTTCGTCATGGTTTTACACTTTTGACATAAAAATCATAAATATTATAATAAAATAAAATATTTTAATTATTAGATAGGATTCATGATGAAATACTTAATAAGAATAGAAAAACTTTAATAATAAAATCATCATTAATTAATACAAAGGAACGAATTAACCGATTTAATATTCATCCGAATCACTGATTTCACAAACCATTTCACTCAAGTTCTTACCAACGACTACAGTAACTAGGTACTATTCGTTAGAGAAAGTTGAGAGAAATACTTAATTAAATATTTTTCTTTATTACTTTTTTCATCTTCACCTAATTCAGGACATATAATTAATTATTCATGGGATAAAGTTCGTTTCATCTAGTTTCAAGTTTTGACGGAAACCACAGTTTGTGGTTTGATAACATTGAGCAAAATGAGGTTAAGGTATTTTTAATGTCTTTCTGATATTTCTAACAGTGGAATTTATTTTATCTAATCTTTTATTAAGAAAATTAAAATCTCTACAAAGTAGTTAAAAAATAAAATGTTCCGAAGTTGTTTTATAAACAAAAGTTTACGGGAAGAAGTAATCGACTTTTTGAAAAAAAATCATAATTTATTTTATAATAGCCTACTATACGTTACTTAGCCCTGTATGAAAAATTGCTTAGGAAAGTTATGTTTGCAAGTTAAATTTTAAAAATAAAGTTTTAATCAAATACACGTTTATCGGTACGAATTTTCCCGGGTATGCCACTTATCCCATCTTGTAGAACACAAAAAATTTACTTAATGAGGCAATTTTAATCAAAATCATAGAAGCCGGTTTTTAAGAAATTGCAAAAAACATTGAAAAATTGCACGAATGAACGTCTTCCGGTTGACTGATGTTAATGAAGATGTTCGTATCGAGTCCGCTTGTGGTATTTAACTTAAGTTTCAAGTTTCGGCTTCGAACGAACTTTCGTTTTTTAATTTGTTTACACACAGACTATTGGTACATAATGTTTTCTTTTGGCTCAAGGGACCTGAGAACGTATATTTCCAGTGAAACTAGATTTTGAAAATTTAACATGAAAACATAACTTTAGCGTATAGGGAAAGAGAAAGCAGTCTAATAATAACACAATTGAACGAAAATTATTTTTGTTTTCAAAAGAGCCCGTTACACTTTCCCGGTAAAGCTTATTCTAACACAACTTTAGAAGATTCTAACTTAACTTGAATCTAGATGTTTTGTAGATATTTTATTCTTCCACAAAAAAGATCACAAAAATGTAGTCAGTGAGATTTTAATAAAAATAGTAATAGCTGTTTTTAAGAAATTGCAAAAAGTGAAAAATCGCTCGAATAATCCGCTACTTCCGTTTGACCGATTTTGAAGAAAATGTTCGCGTCGAGTTCTCTTATGGTACCAAACCTGAATTCTAAGTTTCAACTTAACACGACTCTCCGTTTTTGAGTAATTTTGTTCACATACAGACCGATCGGTAAAAACATGTCTTTTTGGGCTTATGAGACCTACAAACGTTATTCCACAAAAAACTCAATTTTTAAAATGTAAAATGAAAACATAAATGTTCTTACTTATATTTAACATACGGAAAGAGAAAGTAATTAACGTTTCAATAATGGCCTATATCTTAACGCAGACTATTACAATCCTAAAAGTATAATAAAGCTCTGTCAAAATTTAAAGAAGATAGGTTCAGAAGTTTTGGAAATTTTTGTGAACACACAAACGTTTAGGAAGAATACCCAATTTAGTGTATTTTAATATAACTAGCAATTGCGCCCGCGCTACATGTGTGATTATTGTTAACATCAGAGTTGTTGAAATAGGTTTGATGGTTTCACAAGTTAAGGGTTTAAAATATCAAAGGGGTTGGTTAAAGTTGTAGTTATTAAGAAAAATGTATGAATACAACTGCAACAAAACGGCTAATCGTTGAAAAAATTCAGTTCTATAACATGTAAACAAAAGGACGCTTCTTAGTAATTTAAAAGGCGAATAGACACATAAAAGAAAAGAAAAATAACAATCAAAAGCCATAAACAAAGGACAGATAGAAAAGTTGCACAAATTACATAAAGTAATGCCTCTAACCACAACTTTTAAAATAACTAATACGACAAACTAAACTTTATAAATGAAAAGTTTTTACGTAGCCTAGATTCTAAAAGTGAGTGGGCCGCCGATACAGATTAACCTCCCAAACGATTTAAAATTTTTGATCGAATTTTTTCTCTAAAAATATGTTTGGAAATGACATTTTTGTTTTCTACACCTATAAATCTCGAATCTTTAAAAGGGTGAACGAAGAGCTGACAATTTTAAGATTTTCCAGAATGGTATAATTTTATCCGAAACTACGAAAACTCTCGTAAAACTGCACCAATTAAACCTTTAAGGAGGTCACAAAATTGATCAAGCACAGTATCAGTTCAGTAAATCTTCAAAATACTGGGTTATAAAAATACTTAATTTTAGATGGAAAATTTGCACGGGGAGAGGTACAGTTTAAAGAAAGATGACCGGAATAAGTTCAGTAGAAGCAAAGACCACATTCGACCAAAATATCCCTTATCCTTTTAAATACGTGATCAGATTACTATGTTTCTATTAAAAAAAAATAATTTTAAGAGGTTATAAATTTCTAGTCATTTATACATTTGATTGGATTTTATTTTCAAGATGAGTTTAAATGATACAATAAGTTTAAGTTCATGTAATGAGCAGCAGAACTCTTCAGCAGTGCAGAATTAATGTTAAAAGTATGTAATGTTCCATAACCTCCTTCTGGCTCAATCAAAAACATAATATCATTGCTTTTGTCTCAATGCCAACTATTTCACTGTCATGTTTCCCGGTTACATTGTTTTAGTCCTACGATTTACAGAGGTCAGTAACTCTTCATGTCATATTTCCCATGCTTATTTCAAAGATTTGTTTTTTATTCTTTTTAATGTCTTCTAGAATGACCATTATTCCTTTAGTTATATATTTTTTAAAGTCTCATGATCAGCTAGGTTATTAGCAACTATTTTAGGTTAAAGAACGATATATTTGAATTTGTAATAATTTTGCAGATTCTAGCCGGGATGCGAACCCGAGATCTTTCGTTTAACAATGTAGCAGCATCATTCTAAACACCACACCGCGTATGCGGTCATTATATACATACTTTGAAATTTCTAAACAATTTAGTGTACAAAAAAATTATTATTTAGAAAAAAAATTATTATTTTTTTAACAGAAACAGAGACGTTATAAGCTGTTTACTTATCCTTCATACACATACAGTCATTACCACCCTAAGGAATGATTGAATGGGGTGTACCCGGTTTTACCTTACGTTGGTACTAACTTCACGTCTTTAAATCCACTTCTGAATGTTCAGAAGCTGATTTTAAAAGTAAATTATAAAAAACCAGTAACTGGTTGGACGGTAGAAAAGAAAAAAGCCAACAGTAAAAGAATACTGAAAATAGACTGCAAAAAGAAGTTCCAGAAATGTGTAAACACACTAGCCGGGAATCGAAACTGAGATATTCCGTTTTACTATGTAGTTTCGATTACAAAGCATTGCACCACGTAGAAGATCATTATGTATTTTTGTTTCTTTAACATTTGTAAAGAAATTACTACATAAGAGTAAAGCATTTGAAGCAATGAAATTGAAATTAAAATCCTAAAAACGTTTACATTCCTATAGTGCAGTCACTCTTGACTTACGGGATTCTGGGTTAGGATGGTGCTTCGTATAGCTATTTGTGTCACCAGTTAGAAGTACAGAAATTAATTTTCAAAGTTACAAGTAGAAAACCGCTTCACTATCCGTCAGATAAACGTTTTGCAGAATGTCAAGTGATAAATGTCAGACAATTCTGCGGAGTTCATATTGGATCAATAAATCCAATATTCTCTTATTTAAATCCTCCTCTGAAAATTCAGAAGCTGATTTTAAAGTAATTTATAAAAAAACAGTGACTATTTGGACGGTAGCAAGGAGAAGCCAACAGTAAAAGAATACTGGAAAAATTGGCTGCATAAAAAAGGTTCCAGATAAGTCTAAGAGATACTAGCCGGGAATCGAACCCGGAATCTGCCGTTTTACAATGTTGTTCCGATTACAAAGCATTGCATAACGTAGTAGGTCGTAATATATTTTTGTTTCTTTAACATTTGTACATTAATTAGTACAAGAGTAAAGCATTTACAGCAATGCAAATGAAATTAAAATCCTGAAAACGTTTACTTTCCTATAGTGCAGTCACTCTTGACTTACGGGACTGTGGGTAGGATGGTGCTTCGTATAGCTATTGAGCCACCAGTTAAAAGAACAGAAATTAATTTTCAAAGTTACAAGTAGAAAACCGCCTCACTATCTGTCAGATAAACGTTTTGCAGAATGTCAAGTGACAAATGTCAGACAATCTGCGGAGATCTTGTGAAAGCTGCATAAGAGTAAATTGAACGTCTAAAATAAATCCAATATTCTCTTACTTAAATCCTCTTCTGAATTCAGAAGCTGATTTTAAAGTAATTTATAAAAAACAGTGACTATTTGGACGGTAGCAAGGAGAAAAGCCAACAGTAAAAGAATACTGGAAAAATTGGCTGCATAAAAAGGGTTCCAGATAAGTCTAAGAGATACTAGCCGGGAATCGAACCCGGAATCTGCCGTTTTACAATGTTGTTCCGATTACAAAGCATTGCATTACGTAGTAGGTCGTAATATATTTTTGTTTCTTTAACATTTGTACATTAATTAGTACAAGAGTTAAGCATTTAAAGCAATGCAAATGAAATTGAAACCCTGAAAATTGTTTACTTTCCTACACTGCAGTCACTCTTGACTTACGGGATTGTCAGTTGGGTAGTGCTTCGTATTGTTACTTGAGACCCTGGTTAGTAGTACAGAAACTAATTTTTAAAGTTCCAAGTAGTAAACCGCCTCGCTATCCGTCAGACAACATTTAGGAAAATTTCTAATGAATGACAAGCAACTTTTTATAAGGGAGATCTTGGGAAAGCTGCATAAGAGTAATTCGAACATCCAAAATAAGCCCCATAAGTACAACACAAAGAAGAAAAACACCTACTTCTTCCAGGTAAAGCGAAAATGCACTGTATGAAAGACACTTCTCTCATTTATCTCCCAAATTTTATAACCTGCTAGCTACACACATAACTGAACAGAATGAAATCCAGAAATGCTAAATACCTAATTTCTGAAGAGCAACATGGAAGTGATACTAGGTAAAACGTAAAGTCAATTATTGTGAGCTCACTTACCATTTTTTTATGGTAAATAGAAAAAAATGTGAAATAATGTTTTTTTTATATATCCTGGAACATGCTTTTTTAACCACAGTTGGATACGTGAATTTCCACTGCTTCGGTAATCAGAATGAATGTGGTAATAGGGACGGATATGTGTATAAAATAATATAAAATGTTAAGGTAAAAATTGTATTCATTTCAAAATAAAGTATTATTATTATTATTAATATCAAAAATGTTTATATAATAAAAAAAGTTATTATAATATATCAATGCGTTAAAATTTTGTTTGCAAATAACATTGGATTAAAAAAAGATGCAATCAGTTTTAGAATTCGGTTAATCCTGAGTTTTAAATTGTATTATTAGATGATGACGCGTACATAAGTCTTACTTAGATTGTGCGTAATATGATAATAATATAGAGCTCATAAATGTAAAAATGCCTAACTTGACCAGGAATCAAACCCAGACCCCCCGTCATAGAAGCCACTTGCACTGACCATTACATTAGCGGGCCGGGCGAACTGTATCATTCATTTCAAAAAGTATATGAACAATATACAGGAAACGGGGGGGCTTTTGAAAAAAAATTAATTTGACCTATACTTTAAAAGGAACAGACACATTATAAGATGTTTACTTATCCATCATACACATCACGCGCGCGCGCGCACAGACACACACACACACACACACACACAGACCAATTGCTAAAAACATGGTTTTTTGGATTCAGGGGGTCTGAAAACGTGTAGATCCGGTGAAAACTCGATTTCGAAAAATCGACATGAAAACGATACTTTTCTTCCTATATATTCATATAGGCAAGAAAAGTAAAAAAGTGTGCTGCAAAAAGATGTTCCAGAAATGTCTTGGTCTGATATGGCTTCAAATAAACTGTTTGCAGGATAAAATTATATACTGACAATAATATTGTTTTTTGTTTTACGTTCGAATGTATTGCCATCTACTGTTAATCCACACAATGAAAGGTGATAGATGACAATGAGTGATGAAAAAATGCTAGACTTGACCGGTAATCGAACTATGAACCTGAACTACAGAGGAACTGTGTTCTGAAGTAATACGTTATTAATAGTACATTAATAGTTTCTTAAAATAGGAAAAATTTGTTGACAAACCACTTTCCCGAAAACCTATGTTGCTGAGATAAAATATAAAATTTTAACTGATATTTCTTTTGTTTTACGAAAATTACTGAAGGTTAAATGTACAAGTTTTTTTAGTATCGGTTGATTCGATTGCAATAGGTGATGTAACGCCTGCAACTTGTTTAAGCCTGAATTATGGCGGATGTTCTGATAGCATTATGACAGACCGGTTGCTTCAAGTCTATCGGAAATTACTTATAACATTTTTCTTTTTATTTATTTTTTATTTTCCCTTTTATGGTCTATAATTTAGTGACGATTTTTAGTTATATTTCTGAAGCATGGGAACCCGTTCTGATTCCAGGTTAAAACTTATGTTTATAACGATTCAATAAAACATGAAGTATGATAATAAAAAAATTCCTCAAAGCAAGTAATTATTCTCGACTTAAATAAAATTGATACCGATTTCAATTACACTATTGCTGATACTAAAAACAACAGCTAATTTTTTTTTCTTATATCCGTTTCCCTTTGGCATAGGCTAACTAAACTCCAAGGTTAAAAGTCCAAGACACAAAGTAGCATTTTCCAGTTACTTTATCTGTTACGAGCTGTATTAAACATAAAACTATTTGTAGCATCGTCGAGACAGTAAAATTTTATGAGTACAAAAAAGCCGTTACTACCATGTATTTTCTTGTAATTTATTCTCCGGATTAGCAAATTAGCTCCAGCCGTTTCATGCAAAATCGATTCTTGAATTTTTTTGAATTTATACTAATAACCAATAGGAATTTAATACGGTCGGAAGTGCGATGTTCTCGTAACATAAAAATTCCAGCTATTACTAAACGGAAAATTTGGTGTGAAATACTCACACGACTTTTTCTTGCCAATGTACAAAATGAAAACCATAACCTATTTTCAATCAAGAGTGAATGACGCTGGATGTATATCCACCTCTGTTGAAATTTGATTTTGATGAGCACAATACAGAAAAAAGCACTAATTGACGCAGTTCTTAGTTAATACCATATCGAAAACATTCTTGAAATGAAAGTTGCAGTAATTTAATTTTTGAAAACATTAACTTACATTGTTCTGTCGTAAAATGGAAACTTAGACCTAAATTTAAAAAAAAAAAATTTAACGATTTCAATGAGAAAAATACGGAAAATCACAAATTAATATCGAAAACATTCTTGAAATGAAAGTTGCAGTAATTTAATTTTTGAAAACATTAACTTACATTGTTCTGTCGTAAAATGGAAACTTAGACCTCAATTTAAAAAAAAAAAATTTAACGATTTCAATGAGAAAAATACGAAAATCACAAATTAACCCTAAACCAAGCGCTGCAGAAAAAATTCGTGATACTATAAACAGTTGTAGAATTTTTAAATTTCTTTACTTTTGATTGTATACGTTTTTGCCTTAAAATGCACACTAAGGTCGAAACTTAAAAAAAATTATCACGAGAGCACAGTCCCCCGTGAATTTCAGTATAGACATCCCGTTTACTCTATCTTGTAGAGCTTAAATTGTAGTAAATAAGGTGATTTTAACAAAAATTGTACGAGCTGTTTTTGAAAAAGATCGCAAAAACAATGAAAAATTGCAGGAGCAAACTCGAATACCTGACTTAAAGTTCCAAGTTTCAACTTTGTACGACAATCCATTTTTGCTGTTTTGAGATCTTTTTAATACGCGCCCCCCCCCACACACACACACACACATAGACACCCACACACAGACCAATCGGTCAAAAATGGTTTTGGGTAAGGAACCTGAAAACAATACTTTCCTTCCTTATATTTTTCCTATAGGGCAAGAGACAGTAAAACGTAAAAGAAAATTTCTAGTCGTAGAAAAATAATTTTGCTACCATTGTAAATCGCAGATACAAACTTAAACCATACACAAACGAATGACAGAACCTGCAAACCGTTTTTGTTATTTACTTTTCCGTGTCCAACTCTTCTATAGGGTTATAGGGTTCTGTAAAAGTTAGTCATTTTGTAGCAGAAAAGCTAAACGTATTCAATGAATGAAATCCGGTGTATTTTGACAAAGACTGTAGAGGATACAGTCCCTTGTTTGTCAAGTAGGTATGTGCTGGAATCGCACACTTTACAACTTACATTTTTTTGTCGATAGTCTACTATAATATCAGTTAAATAAAATTCCTCAGAATTAAAAAGAAAACATTTTATACAGGTTTTATAATATTGTTTCGATTCTTCCGTGTGCTAATCTCAGAGGCAGGCCGGCGTACGATCTCCGAATGAATGGATGGGCTACGCTTTTGAGTAGAATTTCTTTTCGTCGTTATGAACTACATAAATGTAGGCTAACAACGACCACATTTCAGGCCGATTCAACTAAGAAGCTTCCTTTATTCTTTTCTGTAAAATGATTATTGTTTGTTAGGCATTTGAGTGTGTAGTGGTGGTGTTGGGATGTTCATACCTTCGTCTTTTGTGGTCTCCCTGAATAAAGAGGAAGGTCATTCAGATTGTTGTTTAAATGCTGCGACTGTGACTGCACAAAACCATTACAGCTCACAAAAACCTGTAGGCCTATTTTACTAATCTATTTCAAAAATTCCTGAGTTCTTTCTTTCACCTCCTTTGTTCATAAAAAAAGGCGAACGAAATACAAACAATATTTTTTTTATTATACTAAGCTTAATGTTCGAATTTTGGGTGCGGCTCTGGAGGGTAATTTTTTTATGTTTTGGCAGCTAACCTCGTTTTTATGGCGGATTTTAGACTTATCATACGCGTATTACAAAGCTCAAAATAATGTGGCTTGTGCAAAGTAAACTGATCTTTTGACCCTGGGAAACAATATAAACTTTGAAACAAATAAAATTCTAATTTAAAAAAATATTAAAATATTCATATTTTTAAAAATATGGTTTTGTTTTTATGATTATTTTATTACTTTTGGTTTACGACTTAAAAAAAGGAATTAAGAGTTTTGTTAGTTTCTGGAATGTGAGTTCACCGGTCCTTTGTTTTTGTCAACGTGTAAATTCTTTTGTTTCCTTGTACCCGCTTTAAGTTAAAGCCATCTGTTCATAAGGTACAGTAGAACCTCCTCCACCGCAGTTTCGGTTTTACAAAGATTACCGCGTTCGTAAATTTATTTCACATTTACAGGAATTTTTACAACAGACCGTTTTAATTTTCGTTATGAGTCACAGAACCAAAATTCTTTGTTCACTGTACTGTGAAGTCCTTGAATAGAACGTAATTTTAAAACACATTTTTTTAAATAGAGAACGATGAAAACTCTAAGATTTTGTAAACTGATCCAGGTATTGAACGTGCTTTTTCAAAAAAATGAAAGATCGAAAGCGCAACAGTTCCTTACAAAGAAATTATAAAGAAAGGAAAGCCGTTAACAATAACAAATTGCTGAAGGTAGTTCAACCCAGCACAAATTCAATTAATTATGAATAAACAATTTTTTCAATCATATTTAGTGTTTCTTTTAAGTATATAGTCCTTTTATTAAAAAAAAAACAATCCTTATTACTACCATAGTTGCTCGTGAATAAAAAGTCAAGTCTACATACCTAATTTTTACAAAACCATAATACTTGTTTCTCAAGTTTTCTTATTGCAACTAGTATTTTTAATATTTGGTATTCATTGTTACTGCATGAAACGAATATATTCATAAATATCTAAAGGTAGAATTAGTCACAATTGAAATGAGGAGATATCCACAGACACATGAAGAAAGGTTCCATCAGCATGTGAAAGTCGAAGCTTCTCGACAACTAAGGTGTAGCGTGTTGGCTCGAGAGAAAAGAAATTTTTCAGTTAGTGTAGAGAATAGTATTGAAAAATAACGTAGTGTATGTTGTAGGCCCTACTTTACAACATAAAAGTGTACATAATGGTGAAAATACAATAGTTTACATTACAAACTGTTGGCTTTCAAGAATTTTGTTTTAATCATTGAGGGTAGATAAATATTGCTTATAGCAGTAAATTCTGCATCACCATGAAACGGTGAGTTTGGAAACAATAACACAGACGCGATAAAAAGTAAAGTTTCTAGGAGAAATCTCCGAGGAGTTTAAAATTAAAACTGGCATTAAAAAGGGTATAGACTATCATCGGTTCTTTTTAACTGTGTGCTGGACAAAGTTGTTCACAAATAGGAAATGGAACTTGTCAATAAAGAATTGTTAAACCATGTACACATTGGAGGAACGAAAAACGGCATACCGATAATCTGTCTTGCTTTTGCAGAAGACATAGCAATCGTTTCTAGGAACACGGGAACATAAATAGAACAAATCAACGAGTAAAAATAAAGCAGAAAAAAGGACTGCACGTTTCCTTCGGGAAAGCTAAATACGTAACGAAGATACAAGGCAAGCCAAGATTAGACATTATAATACTGAGAAAACCTGTGTGTCTGTATACGAGTGATACCTTAGAATGACCGGGAAGGCTGGTCTAAGAGAAGCAGAAGAATTTGAGAGAAAGATCCGACGCAAGATAATGAGTCCGAAGACAGTAGACGGTCAATAGGCTATACTAGGTTTTGAGGATGGTAACTGTACAAGAAAATTAACGAATAATGGAAACGTTTAGAAAAAGAAGACTAAAATTTTACGGACACCTGTATACAATGTATGACAACCGGTTGACATAAAAAAATGTTAAGACACTAAAGAATAGACCTAAGGTGTCGGATAAATGGTTTGAAGAAGTCAGAAAGGATATTGAGAAAACCGGAATAAACTTAACTATGTTGTTGTTTAGGTGATCAGCCGAAAGGCTGGTTTGAACCCCTAGCCTAGAGGCTTTACTAAGTAAAGTAAACAATTAGGTGATTTACCAATGCCTTCCTCACTGAGTGGAAAAGTATGTTTATCAGCATGCCAGGCCCCCTGGAAAGCATCTACTTTCCACCCTGCAAATAACACCTTCATTTTATTCACCACAGTGTCTGGATGTATAATGAAATTCATTACTTTCAGATGAGATAACTCTGACTAATGTCTATTACACTGAAGCATTTAAGAACAGAGGAGATAGAGGTGTCTCTACCTCCTCTGTTCTTAAATGCTTCAGTCGTATAATTTGCTAACCATGTGATAAGAAACAGAACTATTTTTTGTAGCCCTGGAACAAAAAAATTAACTACATGTACAAAAATGTATAACCAACTAACTATAAATGTTGGCCTAATTAACAAACCATTTAACTTACGTTTCCAGTTGTTACAGGATAGACAGAAAACGAATTTATTTTAAAATATGAAGCGATAGTATCATTATTTTTTTTTAAGTGGAGACGTAAGTATTGTCAGGCAATTAAAAAACACGCTATTATTTTCTTAAAGTGTTTCATAATTAAAAGGTGTTACGAGATTTTATACACCGAAGTCAAGGATTCACGTGTCATAGCTATACAATAAATACATCGCTGTACATGGTTTGTAAAACCACAAATCTCATAAATACATGAGTACTCATAAAGTACTCATAAATAAATAACTTTGTCGGGGGGGGGGGGAGGCTGAGTCTGAAGAACCGAACCAGGGACCCTCGCGACACATTAGTCTGGTAAAAAATTTGAATTTTCGTTACGGAATGGGCCCCTCAAAGCCCCCCCTTTCTACTTGCATGCATTCAATCATGATTGCCGTAGTCTGACAAAATAAAGCATATGAATATTGGCATAATATTTTTCCAACTCATATGTTACTCTTAAAATACCTAAATCACCTCACACAACTTTAAGAACAATCATTTTACATTCCTAACTTGAAAATTTAACTTTGACAAAAACAAAACGTCCATATTAAATGCAACTTTACCTTAATGGTTTCTCGTAAACAAAACAAATAAACTCCTGTATTATTTTTGAATACTACTTTTTATTTTAAAATTAACATTCATGGTAGTTTCAATTATGAAATATGATAATTTTTGATACGAAGGAATATTATGACACAATCTGTCCCTCATACTTCATAAACTTTAAAAAATCTGGTGTAAAACACTCACACAACTTTCTCTTGCCAATGCAAAAATTTACAATAAACCTAACATTAAATTAATAAAACATTAGAAATAAACAAAAAACTAACTTTAATAACATAACCTAATTTTAAAAATGAGTCAAAGACGCAAAATGAAAATCAACCTCAGTGTAGCTTAAAAATACGGAAAATCACTCTTTCACGTTAAACTAGGCTCTGTAGAGAAAAATTCTCTAAATAAAAGTTGAAGATCTTTTAATTTTCTATAAATTTAATTATATACACTTTTGTCGTAAAGTGCATACTAAGGCCGAAATCTGAAAAAAATCGATTTTTTACACGTTTTCGTGAGAAAAAAACAGAAAATTGCTTATTACCGCTAAACTAAGCGTTATACAAAAAAGTGTTTGAAATAAAAGTTGTAGGTTTTTTAATTCTCTACAACTTTTATTTTATACATTTTTGCGCTAAAATTGATTTATTAAAGCCGCAATCTTAAAAAAACAATTTCTTTACGTGAAAACAGCCTCACCGAGAATTTCAGCAAACATGACGCCTACCTTATCTTGTAGAACATAAGAAAATGAGTAAACCAGGCGATTTAAAAAAAAAATCGTAGGACCAGTTTTTGAGAAAATCGCCAAAAAGTGAAAAATTACACGAATAAACTACTACTTCCGGTTGACCGATTTTGATGAAAATGTTCGTGTCGGGTCCGGTAGTGGTATGTAACTTAAGTTTCAAGTTCGTACGATGTTCCGTTCTTGAGATATTCTGTTCACACACACACACACACACACACACACACACACACACACACACACACACACACACACACACACACACACACACACACACACACACACACACAGACCAATCGCTAAAAACATGTTTTTTGGGTTCAGGGGGTCCGAAAACGTATAGATCCGGTGAAAACTCGATTTCGAAAAATCGACATGAAAACAATACTTTCCTTCCTATACAGGGTGATTCATGAAGTTCTCCCCCCACTTCTACAGCACATTGTACTAGTAAAAATAATGAAAAAATGTTATATAAACATAGGTCCGAAAACGCTTCGTTAGCGAGTTACAGCTAGCGAAAGTTTCGCCTGGATTTCAGTTCACCAGGTGAAATGAGGTCTTCCTGGAATTGTGGTAAGGTAGATTAAGGGGCGAATTCAATCATTTCTTATGGTTTTTGATCTGATAAATTGAATAAAACAGGTCCCAGAACTGTAAGTTAAATAGTTTTTGAGAAAACCAGTGTCAAATGCAAAAAATGGAGTGAAAATCACATTTTTTCATCTTTGGGCAAGAATAACTTTGTTATTTCACCAAGAAACAGTTAAAAATTTTCAATAAAAAATGTAGAAAATTTTATTCTGAACAAACCGGTGTAAATAAAGTACACAGAAAGCGAATAGTTTTTGAGAAAACCAGTGTCAAATGCAAAAAAATGGAGTGAAAAAAACACATTTTTTCATTTTAGTTTTTCCGGTTAATTTTACTTTGTACTCTTATGAATAAAAACTCATTTAATCAAACATCTATTCGCTTTCTGTGTACTTAATTTACACCGGTTTGTTCAGAATAAAATTTTCTACATGTTTTATTGAAAAATTTTAACTGTTTCTTGGTGAAATAACACAGTTATCCTTGCCCAAAGATGAAAAAATAAGTTTTTCACTCCATTTTTTGCATTTGACACTGGTTTTCTTAAAAACTATTTAACTTACAGATCTGGGACCTGTTTTATTCAATTTATCAGATCAAAAACCATAAGAAATGATTGAATTTGCCTCTTAATCTACCTTACCACAATTCCAGGAAGACCTCATTTCACCTGGTGAACTGAAATCCAGGCGAAACTTTCGCTAGCTGTAACTCGCTAACGAAGCGTTTTCGGACCTATGTTTATATAACATTTTTTCATTATTTTTACTAGTACAATGTGCTGTAGAAGTGGGGGGAGAACTTCATGAATCACCCTGTATATTCATATAAGCAAGAGAAAGTAAAAAGTAAGAAGTTATAAGGTATTCAAACGAAGAAAGACTGTGTTATATATGATGAAATCGAAACACTGCACACGCAACACACTGTTTCACGAAATTATTCCACTACTAGAGTAATATTTTCTTTGCAAAAATAATATTCCTTCTTAAAATATACGTGATTTGTATTTTCGTTTTCGTTGGCATTTAGAATTTTTTCGGAGTTACATACTTCGCAGGCTTCTGCAGGTACCACAAACGACAACGGAATAAAAATCTCAATATCATATTTTTTGGAGTCACTGGAGTTTAACCATAGAGTTTTTAGATCGACGCACTGTTTTTTAAACACGAAACTTAAGTTACATGAATCTTCATTGATGAAGTTAGCATTTTAAGAATAAAGTAAGTAACAATCCATAATATTTGATTTGACGAGTTTATTCATAAGTAGTATAATAAAATATAATTTAGTAAATATAAATCGAACGCTTCATAATATGACATTATTTATATGCAAATTAATAGTCATAATTATACAGACACACAATAAAATAACTGATAAGACATTAAAACTAGACCAATATGATCAATGTCACTTCAAAATTAATTTAAATGCCTAATAAATATATCTCGGACAATAATTTTGATGGCACAAGTAGACTAATGATTCCAATATTAATAATGATGACTGCAATAAATGTCATGTTAAGAATACGTGTATATAATACATTTTTTAAGGGTCTCCTCATACTCCCAAATAAGTTCTGTCTACTCCCACGACTATCACTGGCTTGAAGTGTGTGGAGGTGGTACAACGTAATGGTAAACAGCGTTCATACGCTGCTTAAATCTAAACATCTTGTTAAAAAATGTAATGTTAAAAAATTTTTGTCTCAATAATTTAATATCTTTTTATCTCTTTTCAGTCAGAAATCCCGTAGCTACAAATGAAATATATACACAAAAAAATCTGGTGTGAAACACTCACACAACTTTCTCTTGCCAATAGAAATAATTAACAATAAACCTAATATTAGTAATAAAACATTAGAAATAAACAAAAAACTAACCTCAATAAACATAACCTAATTTTAATCATTAGTGAAAGACGCAAAATGAAAATCAACCTCAGTTTGGCTTAGAAATACGGAAAATCACTCTTTCTCTCTAAACTAGGCTCTGTAGAGAAAAATGCTTTAAATAAAAGTTGTACATCTTTTAATTTCCTATAAAATTAATTATATACACTTTTGTCGTAAAATGCATTCTAAGGCCGAAATCTTTAAAAAATCAATTTTTCACACGTTTTCGTGAGAAAAAAACAGAAAATCGCAAATTACCGCTAAACTAAGCGTTATACAAAAAAATGTTTGAAATAAAAGTTGTAGAATTTTAAATTCTCTACAACTTTTATTATACAGGGTGATTCATGAAGTTCTCCCCCCACTTCTACAGCACATTGTACTAGTAAAAATAATGAAAAAATGTTATATAAACATAGGTCCGAAAACGCTTCGTTAGCGAGTTACAGCTAGCGAAAGTTTCGCCTGGATTTCAGTTCACCAGGTGAAATGAGGTCTTCCTGGAATTGTGGTAAGGTAGATTAAGGGGCAAATTCAATCATTTCTTATGGTTTTTGATCTGATAAATTGAATAAAACAGGTCCCAGATCTGTAAGTTAAATAGTTTTTAAGAAAACCAGTGTCAAATGCAAAAAATGGAGTGAAAAACTTATTTTTTCATCTTTGGGCAAGGATAACTGTGTTATTTACCAAGAAACAGTTAAAATTTTTCAATAAAACATGTAGAAAATTTTATTCTGAACAAACCGGTGTAAATTAAGTACACAGAAAGCGAATAGATGTTTGATTAAATGAGTTTTTATTCATAAGAGTACAAAGTAAAATTAACCGGAAAAACTAAAATGAAAAAATGTGTTTTTTTCACTCCATTTTTTTGCATTTGACACTGGTTTTCTCAAAAACTATTCGCTTTCTGTGTACTTTATTTACACCGGTTTGTTCAGAATAAAATTTTCTACATTTTTTATTGAAAATTTTTAACTGTTTCTTGGTGAAATAACAAAGTTATTCTTGCCCAAAGATGAAAAAATGTGATTTTCACTCCATTTTTTGCATTTGACACTGGTTTTCTCAAAAACTATTTAACTTACAGTTCTGGGACCTGTTTTATTCAATTTATCAGATCAAAAACCATAAGAAATGATTGAATTCGCCCCTTAATCTACCTTACCCACAATTCCAGGAAGACCTCATTTCACCTGGTGAACTGAAATCCAGGCGAAACTTTCGCTAGCTGTAACTCGCTAACGAAGCGTTTTCGGACCTATGTTTATATAACATTTTTTCATTATTTTTACTAGTACAATGTGCTGTAGAAGTGGGGGGAGAACTTCATGAATCACCCTGTATAACGTTTTGCGCTAAAATGCATATTAAAGCCGCAATCTTAAAAAGAAAATGTTTTTACGTAAAAACAGCCTCACGCAGAATTTCAGCAAACATGGCGTCTACCCTATCTTGTAGAGAATTAAAAATTTAGTAAACCAGGCGATTTTTAAAAAAATCTTAGGACCAGTTTTTGAGAAAATCGCAAAAAAGTGAAAAATTATACGAATAAACTACTACTTCCGGTTGACCGATTTTGATGAAAATGTTCGTGTCGGGTCCGGTAGTGGTATGTAACTTAAGTTTCAAGTTTCAAGTTCGTACGATGTTCCGTTCTTGAGATATTCTGTTCACACACAGACACCCACACACACACACAGACACACACACACACACACACACACACACACAGACCAATCGCTAAAAACATGTTTTTTGGGTTCAGGGGGTCTGAAAACGTATAGATCCGGTGAAAACTCGATTTCCAAAAATCGACATGAAAACAATACTTTCCTTCCTATATATTCATATAGGCAAGGGAAAGTAAAAATAAATAAAGAGCAAAAATATATAACAGAAGATATACATTTAAAATACATTTAAAAAAAAATCTGGTGTGAAACACTCATACGACTTTCTCTTGCCAATGTAGATAATTGAAAATATAACCTATGTTTAATCATGAGAAAACAATGTAATATAAAAAACGTAGGCCTAATATAATTTTAATCATGAGTAAAAGACGCAAAATGAAAATCGTCCTCCGTTCAACTTAAAAATACGGAAAATCACTAAACTTGATATTTTATGTAAAATTTAATTGAATTTATCTATTTCATGTCTTTTTTTAATTCTGTTTAACGAATCTTTGTAACCTGTTTAACTGTAGTAATTTAACTTAGTATTTAACTTAGTAATTTTATAGTAGTTTAAGTGTTTAAGTATTTAAGTGAATTAATGTTTTTGTTCTGTATACTCCTATGCGCGGACAGAACTCTTTGTGAAGAAGAGTTTTTGAGTGTTGTTGTTGTTGTTTAGGTCATCAGCCAAAAGGCTGGTTTGAACCTGTAGAGGTTTTACTAAGTAAAACGAGGAGTGAGGTGGTTTACCGTTGCCTTCCTCACTGAGTGGAAAAGTACGCTTATCAGCATGCCGGGCCCTCTGAAAAGCACATATTTTCCACTCTGCAAACGACACCTTCACTTCATTCACCACAGGGTCTGGCTGTATAATGAATCATTACTTTCAGAGGAGATAACTCTGATTAGTGTCTTTTGCACCTCTACCTCTTCTGTTCTTAAATGATTCAGTCATTTAATTGGCTGACCATGTGATAAGAAACAGAACTATTTATTTTAGCCCTGCAATGAACAGATTGAGTGTAAATAATTTGACACTCCACCTGTCCGTCATGGGCAGGTGGGTCACAGGCAGTTTTTGAGTATAAGTAGATATTTAGTTTAAAATATTGTACATAGCTTAGTATAGTCATGAATTGTAATTTTAATGTAGCTATACGTATTTTACTAAATAAAATAAATAAATTGTCGCTTAACTACGCTCTGTAGTAAAAAATGCTAAAAGTTATAGTTTTTTAATTTCTATAACTTTAATTATTATTAGGCCTATAAAAATTTATTGGAAAATGCATATTAAGACCGCAATCTTAAAAATTCCAATTTTTTACCGATTTTGATGAGCAAAATACAAAAATTCATTAATTTACGCTGAACTAAGCGATAAAGAAAAAAATATTTGAAATAAAGTTGCAGCTTTTTAATTTTCTACAACTTTTGCTGTTACATGCAAATATTAAGGCCACAATCTTTATAAAGAACAATTTTTTTACTACGATAGCACAGCCTCCCCAAGAATTTCAGATGAAATGGCACTTACCCTACCTTGTAGAGAATTAAAAATAAAATTATCGAGGCGATTTTTTAAAAATCTTTTAACGCCAGCAAAGTGCCTATGATTGATGAAAATGCCAAAAAATCGGTTTTTCAAAATTTCTGGTGCTTTTCAGAGTAGAAACGCACAAAACAAAAATCAAATGTAGGCAATCTGAAATTGTAACCAGGTAAAAACGAACACTTAAACTCGATTTCGAAAAGTCGACATGAAAACAATACTTTCTTTCTCTACGTACTCATACAGGGTAAGAGAAAGTAAAAAAAAACCGGTACTTCATCATTTATGGTGCTAGTATGGGCTAACTACAGTATTAAGTTACTTTAACGTCAATTATCCGAGAGTTTAACGTTTTGGATTTTTGGTACACTTGTCTAAAAAAAGAAATATTTTAATAATTTTCAAAATTTTCTCAGAAAATTATGAAATTTTAAGCTATGGAACTACAGGGTCAGTCCATTTCATTTCACCAGCACTGGTTGCTTCACCATAATCAAACTATCTGACATTTTTTGTAGTATCGACTCAATCTGTTTTAATTAAGGAAAATGGGTAATTTTTCTTACTATTAAAAATGACTTGTAAACAACCTTTTCCAAACTGTTATTTTTGACATAATTTTCGCTGTTATAACTCAGATCATAGTTGATCTACAAAACGAAATTTGTGTATGTTACCATTGTAGAGTGAAAATTTCAAAATTGTTTACTCACATCCATAGCAGATATTATGGCCTAAAAAGGCAATTTTTTGGCAGTTTTCAAAAATTCTTTAATTAGATTTTTTTAAATTTTAAGTCTGATTTGCAAAGCAATCACTTCTAATTCAAACGATTTGAAGAATAATAGATGAAAATGAGTGATGGGAAATGCCACCCCTGACCGGGAATCAAACTCGGGAACCCTGGCATAGAAGCCAGTTGCGCTAACCACTGGACCACGGGCCAGCCAAATTTTGAGATATCTTTTTAAAGAAAAGGAGCAACTGTCCAGGTATGAATCTTGCTGTGTGATTAGAGGTACTTAATACCTGTTAAAAAAATTTGGCTTGAAATTTTTAATGTGTTTTAAAAAAATCCTTTTTCGAAAATGGGAAAAATAACAGTTACATTTGGAAACGGTTTCCTAAATTTTCATTTCAATAAAAAATGAACACAAATTAAAATGTATCTCTGTATTTATTACAAGTTGGTTTATACCCCTATCTCAATAGCATAAATATATTTTATGATATATTTTTATCGCGTAAACCCTTGAATTTGAACGTTTGGCAAAACAAAAATGGCCACAACATCAAAACCAAGGTCATTAAAAATGAATGAACGGCTTTCTTGAACTTCCAATAGGTAGAAGTGATATTAAAAAAATTATCAGAATTTTTTAAAAAAGTCAAGCAACCAAATATATTATGTTATATGGTGGTTTGAAAAGTATGACCCAAGTTTTTATTATTGTTTAGGTCAACAGCCGAAAGGCTGGTTTGAACCTCTGGAGGTTTTACTAAGTAAAACGAGGAGTGAGGTCGTTTACGATTGCCTTCCTCACTGAGTACAAAAGTAGCCTACGCTTATCAGCATGCCAGTCCCTCCGAAAAGCATCTACTCTGCTCCCTGCAAATGACGCCTTCACTTCATTCACCACAGGGTCTGGCTGTATAATGAAATTCATTACTTTCAGAAAAGATTACTCTGAATAGTGTCTTTTACACCTCTACCTCTTCTGTTCTTAGATAGTTCAGTAATATAATTGACTGACCACGTGAAAAGAAACAGAACTATTTTTTGTATCCCTGGAACTAGCAGATCGAGTGTAAATAATTTAACACTCCACCTGCCTGTTATGGGCGGAAAGTTTTTATTATAGTAGTTGATATTTTTTAAAAAGCATAATTTTTTCTAAATCCGTTCATCTTTTAGACGGTTGACAAAGAAAATATAACACCAACATTTTCCAAAAATAAAAAGCAGTTCTACAGCTCAATAGAAAAAGTATAAGAAATAAAATTTTAAAAACTTGCTAATCGATGTCTACCATAGTTTTTGAGAAATTGTACCGAAAATAAAGCAAATTAGCTTTGTGATGTGAGGGACTTAAACCTTCTTAAATCCTACTCACTTTTACAATGAAATATATGATTATACTAAAAGTATTAAAATAATAAAGGTAAGAACTAAAGACGAGAGGAAAACTATTTCTGTTCTCATTAGGATTTTATATAACTTTGTTGTCTTAACCTTGAATACGACTGCAAAAACTTTCGTTGTAACAGCGGAAACTATTGGCAAAAGACCAACTCCCTTTTTCGAAGAGCACTACAGACAAGAATAAAAAATAAAATAAAGATAACCAAATGTTAAAAAAATGACATCACCATAATTCAAGCAAAATCATTAAAGTGATTGGTAAAAAATATAACATGTACGATTTATCCTCGTAGAATCGATAGTGGCCTAACTTTGAAATGCCCATACGGCCGGGAATCGTAAAAATATTAACCGTTCTAGAAACAAATTAATAGAGTCAAACCTCGATACAATGAACTTCAATATCACGAAAACATTGAATAATTTTTTCCTGTATGTATGCATATAGTATATGTTTAATACCAGCATGCCCCGTCGCGGCTTTGCACGCGAAAATTGGTGTAATCACTTTTTATTAAATATGTAGCAGAAATTGTGTAGCTGCTAAATCGACTGTATACTCCAATGTACACACACACACACGCGCGCACGCGCGCGCGCGCACACACACACACACACACACACACACACATACACGACGTTTTTATATTTTTTTTTAATTAGACGTTTTTATTAATTCTAAAACAAAATATCAAAGCAACTGATCACTCACCAATTAAAAGAAAATTAAAACAAATTAAAGAAACACGGAACTTTACTTTTATAAAATACTCAACAATACAAAATCGTATCTACATAATAAAATACAATAAAATTATCATGTGATATTGTCACCACCTGATCCTTAGCACAACGTCGCTATTTGCTAAATCACATGACTCTATTTATGACAAATCGTTATTTGAATCAAATCAGCTGGTTTAAAAGCAGCAGATTATCTAAACTCATAAAAGCCTTAATGTAGGACATAAACATTATTTTCCTTTCGGGTTAAAACCTAACCCGGCATCCTAAAACCTGGACCGGCATCTTAGTTACAACATAAAAAAACTACATGAAAATTGGTTCAGTAATTTAGGAGATAAAGGGAAACATCCACACACATACATACATACATACACACATACACACACACACACACACACACACACACACACACACACACACACACACACACACACACACACACACACACACAGACACACACACACACACACACACACACACACACGCACGCACACGCACACATCGAATTTTATATATATAGATTGATAAAAGCTAGTCTTTTTTGTAAATTTGGCATATTTATTGGAATCTTCTTTCAACCAAATAAACTGTTTGTTGAAAAAGGGCCTATGAAGAAGTATTTTACAAACATTATTTTAAAGTTAACGATATATAAAAATAAGTAAGATTCTGATATATCGAATTATAAAAATTTTGGATCAATATATTTAAACAGTCATCAATAATTGAATAAATGTAACGAACATGTTACTTGTATAAAAAAGTTCTAATGAAAATTACTCAAAACGTAATTTCAGAAATTTTGCCCTTTTCCATCAAAATCCTCAGTTTACGAATTTTTTTACTGCACCGTGACATTTCTAATAAAACAACCAGTAAATTTACCACTATTTAACAAATCCTTACCTCGATATATCGAAATAGTTACGTACTGCACATTCCAACATGTAGTCATTTTTACTACTTAGCTACTACTGTATATGTTAAGTAAAAATACTAACATAAAATTTAGTACTGTATTTTGAACTTCTCAGTTTGCTTAAAGGTAGATTCTTGTGACTTCCGTACTTAAATTTTACCTGTTTATAAAGGATGAAGTACCTGGCTGTATTTTTGAATATTTAAATAAATGTGAAACTTTTTTCCAAACGTAATGCTTTATTTGCTTATTCAAACAAAAAACAATATAAAATTTTTCACTTTTTCAAGAAATAGAAATTTCTTTCATTAAAAATTCATCCATTTAAAATTAAATACTCTAATTATTACCTATCTAAGTTATATCAAAAACTAAAGAATATGTTTACGAGTAATGGTTTTATAATCGATTTAAATAAAGTTATAGTGTATTTGTATTTTATGATAGTGTTATGAAGAAATTATGAGCTAGAAATAAAAAGTATAGTACTATTAAGCCACAACTGAGTTCGACGTTCTTTTAATTACAGCAAAGATTCATTCTGTGTACGAGGTAAGTTCCTACTTGAAATGCTTACGTACTTTTTTATACAGTGTATCATTATTAAACGTAATTTCGTAAAGTATGATCTATAAAAATTACATTGACTAGTTTAGATGTTTCTTTAACGCCATCAAGAAAATAACAGTAACTTATTTAATCATACAACATGAAAAAACATTGGTAAATAAATTAGACTTGGATTTCTAGTTACAGTTTTTCGATAAAACGAATACCTCTACTACTTAATAATTTTTCAAAAATCCACGATTTCGTTATATCGAGACTCGACTGCATATAATAGCTTGTACCTCGTAAATTTAATTTTCTTAAATATATAAACTACTGAATTAGGAAGAAAATCGAAATTATCTGTTGAAAATAAGGTCTTGATATATAACACAATGCTAGGTGGCTTATAAAAAACTCAGATATAATGACCATCTTCGTATACGTACCATTACAGAAGAGATAAGAGAGCTGAGCCTCCGGTACCAGCTGAGGTTAAACGATCACCAGAACCACCTAGCATTAAATTTGCTGGACAACAGCGAGAAAACGATGCGCCTCAAAAGATATCGCATCCTTGATTTAGACCAACGTTTTTCACCCACACGCGAAATTAAATTTACCATTCACCTTAATCACTACTCTTTACTCTAAAGTGAAATTTCAAAATTTAATTTTTACTTTTCTCTTATTCGTATTGCTATTGCTAATTTGCGTCATTCACTCATGATTAAAATAAGATTATGTTTTTTGAGGTTAGTTTTTTATTTATTTCTAATGTTCTATTACTAATGTTAGGTAATATTTGTCATTATTTGCATTGGCAAGAGAAAGTTGTGTGAGTGTTTCACACCAGATTTTTTTTTTAAAGGTTGACGTTTTTAGGATTCGCAGCCGAATAAACATTATCAATGTTAGGTCATTATCGATTCTATGAGGATAAAACGTATGTGTTACATTTTTTGTAAACATTTGGTTCACCCACATAAACCTTTTAAAGGTTTTTTACTATTTTTCATAGTATTTGGTGGTTTAAGAAGTACCTGTAATTAATAGATTTTAAACATGAAAGATTGGTTCGTACGTTACACAGTTTTACAAAATTATATTTTAATAGTCCGTCTACGGTGCAGGTGTTTTAGCTACTCGCTTTTAAGATATTGTTTGGGTTTGTTCTCTGAAAGCATGCAAAAATATAACACAAAGAGAGAGAAAGAGAGAGAGTATTATAGTAGAGGTGGTACCTAGGTGGTCTCATAAGAACATAAAAGTATAATGTTTATACAAAAAATGGTTTTATAAGTGACCGAGACAAAACAATTTTAGACTTTCCTGTTGTGTCTTTGTTCTCAGCAATAAATATTATAAAAGTAATCGTAAAATAAGCCCTGTTGCAGAAGAAAACACGTATTCCAATTTTTAAACGACAAACAACGACTCATAAAACGGGGGTCTCAAAAATCATTTAATTCTATCGTTGAGTGAGTATCAGCATAGTTCATGATTTCCCACTTAATACGAAGACAAACCTATAAAATTTTCTTTTCCAGACTTAGGCTAGACACACGAGTTCAAACATGCATAAGTTTGTTTTGTCTACCTTTTTATATCGTTCTTCATTAAAAAATCATATCCTGAACCAAGTCGAAGTAAGTGTATATTCCATCTCTGATTCCATTCACACACACGCACACACACACACACACACACACGCACACACACACACGCACACACACACACCTCTATACTCACCCAAACAAAAGCAGTCGTATTTCAGCTTAGAAATCAATTAAATTTATATTGCGCAGTCGTAAAATGTACAGAGAAGTATTATTCAAACGACACGAAACTGGCAAACATCACGTTCTAATGTACATATAATTCCTTAGTTTCTCAAACCCTTTATGGGTATATACAAAATTAACAAATATCCCACGCCACGCCCCAATTTATTACAAGTAGACTGTACGATACATTTTAAAATAATTTAAAAAAATAACGCAAAAATTCTAAGGTTATCACATGCACAAGTAAAATAATACATAGAAAAACACACACAGCAACAATTGATAAACTTAACAAGTTGGAAAGAGGAATTATAAGAACATGATTAAATAAATACTTGTTTGAAAAACTTTTATAAAATATCATCGAAAGAACAAGTTTTTAAAAAAAATAGAACCAGTAATCAGCATAATTACGAAAAATATATATCCTTTTTAGGACATCTAATCAGAACACCGGAAAATGAAATGGCAAGAAAAGTCAAAGAAAAGCAATGGGATAAAGGAGTATGCCTAGTTATAGGCCTACCATAAATTTGGACTCCAACCCCGGATATTTCTTAAAGTGGGTGTTTCTTAGTAAATAACAAACAAAATATTTTTTGTTTATTTCATAATTATTATTTTTTACCACTAAAATATATTGGTTTTACAATTAATTTCTAAGTAATTATATTCTAAATTATTATTTTTAGAATAATAATGTTAACTAAAAGTAGGCACAAAACATCCAAAAATTTACTTAGAACTGGGTCCTGCAATTATAATATCTGTACGATCGGATTCTTTTTCTTGCCCTGGATTTGGATGGGTGTGATACTTCTCAGAATGTAGTAGGGCTTACTTTTCCAAGGAACAGCTTCTCAGTTTCAATTTTTTCGTTAAATCCAAACAAGACAACTTTGAGTTAACTTTTAACGGTCTAGCGTCACTGCATACAGTGTAATCAATCTCTAAATTAACGAATCAAAACAGACCAAAAATTTCCCGGCCACCGGTCCTTTACACAGATATCCAAAAATCCCGGACATTCGTCAATCCCGGGCATTTCCCAGGACACATGCTTAAATCCCGGACTGTCCGGGCTAATCCAGGACGTATGGTAAGCGTACCTAGTAAGTACTTGGTCCCGAGAAACTAAAGAATACATGCAATCGCTTGTATGACATTAGAAAACCTAAAAAAAAAAATTAACTTAGAGGGTTTAAAAAACAAAGGATAGAAACAAAAAAATGTATTTTCAGACGAAGAAAGGAAAAAAAAGATCAGATAGGATGAAAGATTATTGGTTGAAAAGAAAGAAAATTCTAGAAAACCTTAAATACGATTGACTACAGTGGTCCTATGCTAGCCGAAAAAGCAATATACGAATAAAAGGTGTTACGGAATGCAAAATTGATGATCCATGGGACATTCAGAAGAAAATACAAGAACTCAAGGCGAAATACAAAATTTGTGCTGAATAACAAGTGAACTTAACCATATTTATTTGTAACAAGCTATTAATCTACAAACAGGTGTAAAAACCAATTTAGGATTGCGGTAATCAGCTCTGGAATTATAAGAAACCCAGAGAAGCAAAAATAATACAAAAATATCAAATTAAAGACGTGCTTAGGAAACCGTCGATCCCCTGGGGTAAATACTAATTGATAACCTCCACCGGGATCTGAATATCGAAACGATGGATAAGGAAAAATAGATTCGAGAATAGTCATGAAGACCAACTTCTACAACATTTGAATTTTGAGGCGTTGGAACAAGTCAAATCTCAAAAGAAAACTAAAACGCCAGAAAATCTTGGACTTGGTTTCGTTAAAATATAAAAGTAGTAATAACAGGCTATTTTTAATGCTATTTAAAATCGAAAACATGAAAGATTTTAATACAATAAAAAATACACACTGCGATTTTTATAAGTCCAAATTGAACAGTAAAAGTTACGAGGAAGCGAAGAATTGCACATAAAAAACGAAACCTAAAATTCCACTGATATCTTTAAAGAATGGATGGCGAACTAAGTACAAGACCTAAAATTAGTCGTTTAAATAAATCAGAAAGGATATTGATAAAATTGGAACAAAACTGAGGAAAGTAATGGACAGAACTAAGGTCAGACTACTGATTTCAAGGGCTTCCACGAAGAATAATAGAAAAAGTTATAATAATACTAAATAGATGAAAACACGTAAAAACAAACAGTGAAATAATGCTTTGAGTGTGGGCTGAACAAGGAGCTTCTAGAAATGTCTAAAATTGCATTACGCGGTCTAAAACGGCCCTTAACGGAAAAATCAAACAGAAAGAATGTTTCTTAGGAAAACAAAGAAATTATAATAATTAATACCCAAAAATTACAGTAGAATCCCGATAACCCTAAATAACTAAGGCACAACCATTTTGGACAACCGGTATTTTTGGAAACCCGGATTTAGCAAGTTTTTTTTTAAACTGACAAAATTATCAATTAAAAAGAGTCCAATAAATTTAACTGAAATGCAATGTTATAGCTCATTAAATAAAAATGAAACCTTTATATACATTTATAAAAAAATGAAACATTTATATACATTTATAATACTTTTACAATATTTTAAAAAATCGTAAATTTTCTTCTGAATTTCATTAAGTTTTTTGTATTCAGGCGGTTTCATAGTTTTCTGTTTTAAGCCTATAACTATGCTACTCTAAATTTTCTTTAATTTTCATCCAACCTAAAATCGATGAAACACTAATCCCATCAGTGGGAACCCAAACAAGATCAATGGAAACAGTGCGCTACATTTCACCATTTTCTATCTTTTCTACGGCCTTAAGGTTTTCATCAATACGCAAAACACTTGACCAATATAAGCTATATAAGCTAACATTAGTAATAAACAAAAAACTAAACTCAAAAAACATAACCTTACTTTAATCATGAGTGAAAGACGCAAAATGAAAATCGACCTGTTTGGCTTAAAAATACGGAAAATCACTCTTTCACGCTAAACTAGGCTCTGTAGAGAAAAATGCTTTAAACAAAAGTTGTAGATCTTTTAATTTTCTATAAATTTGATTAAATAAACTTTTGTCGTGAAATGCATACATACTAAGGCCAAAATTTTAAAAAATCTATTTTTCACACGTTTTCGTGAGAAGAAACAGAAAATCGCTAATTACCGCTAAACTAAGCGTTTTACAAAAAAATGTATGAAATAAAAGTTGTAGTATTTTAAATTCTCTACAACTTTAATCATATACATTTTTACGCTAAAATGCATACTTAAGCCGCAATCTTAAAAAAAAATTTTACGTGAAAACAGCCTTACCAAGAATTTCAGCCAAGATGGCGCCTACCCTATCTTGTAGAGCATAAAAAATTAAGTAAATAAAGCGATTTTTGAAAAAAATCATAGGACTAGTTTTCGAGAAAATCGCAAAAAAGTGAAAAATTACACGAATAAACTACTATTTCCGGTTGACCGATTTTGATAAAAAGTTCGTGTCGGGTCCAGTAGTGGTATGTAACTAAATTTTCAAGTTTAAAGTTCGTACGATCTTTTGTTCTTGAAATATTCTGTTCACAAACACACACACACGCACACACACACACACACACACACACACACACACACACACAGACCAATCGCTAAAAACATGGTTTTGGGTTCAGGGGGTCTGAAAACGTGTACATCCGGTGAAAACTCGATTTCGAAAAATCGACATGAAAACAATACTTTCCTTCCTATATATTCATATAGGCAAGAGAAAGTAAAAAAAACTTAAAGCAAACTAAGTTGGGGGAAGAGGAGATTAAAGCCTGCAGCCACGACTACAGAAATAGTTAATGTTGATAAAAAACTTGTGTTGCCTAATTTGTAGAAATAAGATAGAAGTATACCAATAAAATTCTTCTGGATATTGTTGAATTTAATGCAGTAAAATAAATTTAAAAGTGTTTACAAGAAAGAACATATTTATCATATTTTTAAGTGATTTATTCCAACCATCCTTAGTACAGTAATATTTATGATTCATTGATATTTATTTTTGTTTAATGGAACTGAATTATTGATTTCATTAATATACTGGAGTTGATTATGAATCAAACAAATTTTGGTGTTCCTTAGTACAAGTTGAAGTGGTTTTCTTAAGAGCTACAACTTTGCACTGAAGAATATTTTATTGGTTTCCATTAGCTGATCAGCATATGTAATGCGTCTCAATTTATTATGATTATAAGTTTCCATCATTTATATTTCTGTTTTATTCAAAAATTTATAATAGTATGTACCCGTATTAACGGCGCAGAGCCTGCGTGGAACACAAAAATCTTTTTGTGCAAAATTCGGTTTTTTAGCTAAATATTATAATATAGTCCAAATTATTCTGAATGAAATGATGTACTTTGTTCCTACGTCATCTGGAAATAACTTTTTTTAAATAAATAATTAATAAAATGTTAAATTATAATTTCCTGATTTTTTAAAATGAATTCTAATTTCAATATCTTCTTTTGTAGTTGCGATATTTCGACGTGTTTGTGTTCATTCAAAATTTTATTTTATTCTTTATTAGTGCTGTTAATTTAATACAAATTGCATCGTTACAAACGTTTTAGTAAGGTATTCAAATCATGCTTGTATTCCTGATTTCACAATTCAAACCTGCTGCCAGATCTTTATTAATTGAAAATTATTATAAATGTAAGAAAATTATATTATGGTCAACATCGCTCCAAGGAGACATTATTTGATATTATTTGACATTACCTTATCACATGGTCAGCCAATTAAATGACTGAATCATTTAAGAACAGAAGAGGTAGAGGTGTAAAAGACACTAATCAGAGTTATCTCCTCTGAAAGTAATGAATTTTATTATACAGCCAGACCCTGTGGTGAATGAAGTGAAGGTGTTATTTGCAGAGTGGAAAATATCTGCTTTTCAGAGGGCCTGGTATGCTGATAACCATACTTTTACACTCAGTGAGGAAGGGAATGGTAAATCACCTCACTCCTCGTTTTACTTAGTAAAACCTCTACAGGTTCAAACCAGCCTTTCGGCTGATGACCTAAAAAATTTGACATTATTTGATTATTTGACATAATTTTTTTCTCTTTTTGTTGTTTTTCTTAATTAAGCTAATATTAGGCCTATGGAAATTTCAACTGAACTATGATTGTTTTCGTGAAGCACTGCGTTTTCACCCCTCCTTCTATTAAATGGGTTGTGATGGTGATAATATTATGAAAATGTATAAAATATTCTTCTTAGCATCCCTGATTAATTGATAAAATATAAGATTTCTACTCCCTAAAGGAAGAAATATTTTATTTTTGCCAGACTCTACCCATAAGACGTGGTTTTTTAACACACAGTAAAACCCCATTTAACCAAAATACAGGGGGGAGGACCCGACTTCGGATACACGAAATTTCGGAAAACACGCCAAGTCATACTTACAGAGTTTAAAAATAGTAAAAATGATTATATAGTATTTTTTACGACTGTTTATTAGTAATTATAAACGAAAATACAAAAATTTCAAGAGAACAAAATGTAATATTGTAGAGTAATCAATATTTACTGTATCATTTTTAAATTACTATTTGTATTTTTGAAAAAATGTGAGACTTTTGTAGAAACCGTTTTTAGTGGCAACATCACGTCATCATTTTATTAGAAGCACGTCCTGGAGGTGAAGAGCGAGTAAACGAATTCCGAGAATAGTGAATCTTAATTTTGGTAATTTATTTCATTGGACCCTGTTCTGTAATTTTACGAAGCCACTAATTTAAATGCTATATTGTGCGAATACACAATATTTAAATTGAATAAACACCAAATTAAAATATACGCGTTTTCCGGATCCGTTTCGGCTTAGGCGATATATGTTTAAGCGGGTTTCGGATTGTCGGAGTTTCACTGTAATTATATTTTAAATTCACGAGTCTACTTTATTTTGTTTTGTAATTGTAAAATTCCACTTCACTTGTATGGGACTTGATCCTAAAAACAAATAAAGATTGCCGTGTTTGTTCTAAGTTGTGCATATTTTAAACAAAAGAATTTACAATTAGGAATTACTTACAGAATAAACAATCTTTCCCTCGGGTAAAAATAGCCTACTTGCTTGGCTAATACAGAAAATTAAAAATAAAGAAACTGTCAAACTATTAAACGTTAAAGCTCAGTAATTATAAATCTCACAAAACCTTTACTAGATGCGAAATTTAAATGAAAGGATCCAATAAAGATAAATAGAATTGAATTGGGTCTGATACATAGGATTTTAGATCTTTAAATAGGATTATTGGGACATCAATCTCAACTTGATCCCATAATAAAATAACAATATCTCATCATATCGTAAAAGCCATCTGGAATTTTGGTATACAACTGTGGGGTTGTGCCGGAAAAAGTCAGGCAAGAATTATACTAATCTTCCGGACAAAAGTATTGAGAGTTAATGCTTTTTGATAAGTAAAGAATCTGCACAGAGATCTCATCATCTCTTTTGTGTTAAGTGAGATAAAAAATTGCTTTTACGCACGAAGCTCGTTTACATGGTCACATAAATACTGAAGCAATTCAAATTTTCGTCAATTGAAATATTTCTAGAAGGCTTAAGAGGATCAAAGACCTACAAGCAAGGTATATGTTTCAAAATCAAAGCAATGCATATCGCAATAAGTAGTAATTTAAGTTTTCATTTAGTGTTAAGTTAGGATATTGATAGTTATGGATGGACTGTAGGATGTAAATGTTTAAGTTTCAAGTTATAATAGAAGAAAAATTAATGGTTGGTCTTTCAGACCAGTTCGTTCTGACCTACGTTGGCATGCTCTATAAATTCTGGAATTTAGTTTTAAAAACAGATTTTAAGAAATTTTTGTACATTTCACAGATATTTCGCTCAATTACACCAAGCAGACTGGTAAAAATAACACTCCTCTTAGAAAACTTTGGTATTTCACTGTTTGGAAGGCCTCAAAATCCAATTTTAAACCCTGAGATTTCAAAACCCAGACCTTCGGTAAGTTTGCAGTGTCCCGGTTACATTTCTTACGCTACCTTAGATTGAAAAATTCAGCCGGATCGTTTTAGTAGTTTTGAAAACTACTTTTTTGGATCCAAAAGTTCATAAAACGTAACGATAGTCCAAAACCGGGTAAGAAAACTTCTTACTTTCAGTATACTTTCTCACTGTAATCTATAGAATGAGCGCGAGGAAGTAAAGAACAAATATAAAGAATCCAATTTAATTATTCTAAATTTGTTAACTATCAACTTGATATTTTATGTTAATGTCCTTCTCACACAATACTTTAAATAATAATCTAATTCGGCAAATCCTTCCATCATGAATACAACTAAATATGGTTTTAATTTTACTAATGTGCCTATACTATCAATATTTGAAAACGTGATGACAGAATCATGGAAATGACCGTTAAATCAACCAGTGAAATTAGCGTGGGAATAAATAAATTAATCAACATCTAAATGTAAAAACGAACGATTTATTTTAAGAATTTTTCTCTACAGAGCCTACTTTAGCGTCGTAGTGTGATTTTCCACATTATTAAGCCAAACTAAGGTTGGTTTTCATTTTGCATTATTCACTTATGATTAAAATTAGGTTATGTTTTTAAGTTAGTTTTTTGTTTGTTTCTAACATTAGGTTTTATCGTTCATTATTTGCATTGGCAAGAGAAAGTCATGTGAGTGTTTCACACCAGATTTTATTTATATTCAGTTCGGACGAATACTTTCAAAAGCTCATTGCTGGAAAACCTGCTAAAAACAGGGTATTTTCATTTATGAATTTCTACATATTTTGCTAATTTTTAAGTGAATAAATTTTGTCAAACGAACTACACAAAAACTAGCAAGGTTTTATTTGGCGTATCATTCAATTTTATTTGGTAGTTTCTGAAGAGAATTTTTAATCACAACGGCCTTCTCAGGTGGAAGAATTTCATAAAAACTGATTTTACCATAGTAAAAACGAAATTATGAAAAAATATAACAAATTTAGGCTTCAACTTACTATCAGTAATCTATAAAGTTGTAAATCCAATCTTTTAAAACCATTCAGAAAGTTAAAAATTACTTAAAAAAAATTGCTCACTTTGTCTTTCTACTTGACCAAAAACTTTTGTTAGAGTTACGTCAGCCACAAGTGTTTTTTAAACAGGAATGCTGGGTTTTATCTGACAACCTTCATCGTTTGCTATATTAGTATTAATCTATAAAACATAATCCCGACAAAATCTTTCTTCATGACACAGAAATAGATGACTAGATTAGATTATGGCACCTTTAACCACTACCTGGACACACGTTAAAAAGAAACCTACTTATGACTTAGTTTTCCGTAAACCTTTAGAGTTAGCCGATTGAAAATTTCTGGGCCTATCAGTCAATACACATCATTTATTGTAATACTAAAATTCCTTTCTTTTATGTAATGTTTGAGATACTCAAAAGATTAAAAAAGTTTGCAAAAATGAATTAATTTTTCTAATACTGTTTAAAAACCACGTTAATTTATAAAATTTTTAATAATTTTACTACTGCTCAGTGTAGGCGTAAATATTATGCTTCAAAATTTCAACTTGATACCTCCAATGATTCTTTTGTAGGAATCTTGCGTCAAAGTTTCCAACTTCAGCAAAAATCGCTTCAGAAATTTCAGGTGATCTCAATATTTGGATATAAAAAACAAAACTGTTGTAAAACGTAATAAAAGAACGTTCCAAGTTAAAAATTTTCTTCAAAAATAACAAAACAATTAATGAAAAAATTGCATTTTACGTAAAACTAAATTTTTAAATAAATTCTTAATTATGTAGGCCTAACGTTCGTTTTAAAAATTTATAAAAAGGATGATTAATGATCGTACAACAATAAAAATTATACATTTTATTTACGCAGAAGAACGTGTAGAATATTGTAAATTAAAAAACAAATTTTTTTTAATTTCCTGTTACAGGTTCGCTTAGAAAGTGGAGAAGGACCAGGGTTCGTTTGACGGGCAGATTGTAAAAAATTTCACGTCATTCAAACCCATGGTTTCTAAAAATAGATTGCTTGGTAAAGTACCTTTAAGGTTTGAAAGTTATGTAGATATATATAAAGCCACGCCCAAAATAACTTACAAAAAAATGCAATTTTATTACGTTCCCATAATTTAATTGGGTGTAAAACACACAAATACAAACATACAAGAATCGTTGAATTTTAAAAAATTTTATTGTTGTAAGTCACTAACATGAAGATTAGTCAGTGAATCGAAAAGAAATTTTATCTGACGCACAGATTCCATAAACCTCACTTACTGAGTGACATCACCAATTCTCTCCCTTGCAGATAGAGTTGAAAAATGCAAAATTTGTTCCTAATAAGATGAACAGAAAAACTAAAAAATTCGATTACTTGCATCTAAAGAATAAAAAAGAGTAACTACCGTAAAGAAATGGGTAGTTATTCGGTAGACTTCAGAAAGAGCTACAGTTCTGAAAGTGAGCTTGGTTTTCTCCCAGTCATATACAGGGAAAATACCGTGGCTTCTCTCTTACAACCGAATTTGATGGGATCAAGTCGGTTTTTGGATAACCAAAATATCGGTTAATAGAACTGTAGCTAATTTTCAAATCAATACACTAATAATACATTTTATGACAACATTTGGATCCCATAATAAAGTTAAGCACATACATTATTTTTTTAAATATACAAAATTATACAATACTAAAACATATGAATGACTTACCTTAATTTTGCTTTCCCAAAGTCGATAAGTTGAATGAAATAAAATTTAACAGTTCAGTACCTACATTACACAATAAAATAACACAGGCAATACACAACAAACGCAAACATATTTTACAGGTATTATATACTACTGTTAAACTAAAATATATTTATATGTGCAGTAGAAAATGTATTGTACTATTATATCCAAAACCCTGTCAGCTATGAGGAAAAATATGTCATTTTCATGTTACTCTTGCGTTTGTCAGCTACACAGTTCCGCCACCTTTTCAGATTCAGAATGACGACTGAAGTTTTAGTCATCTGTTATTGTTCCAAATATAGCATACCGTACATAATTTTAGCACGTACTGACCATAAAATATACCCGGGCTGCTAGATACTCTATTGGTTATTAATAATTGCAATACCGAGGTCCCGGGTTCCCTAATTACCTAAATGGTTAAATCAGAACTGAGGTGAAAATATTAATTCCTGCAATAATCGTCTTCTAACTAAAATTGTTTGTGTACTGTAACAGCTTAATGACACTTGCAATTCCTGAAAGTTTCAACTTTTATCTCGAATATTTTGGTCGTAAGCAATAATTTTATACAATATTTGCGTAATTTTCGCCAAACTTAAAAACCGTACATTTTTCTTCAGTTATCAATTTAAAAATTCGAACAAAAATTTGTTGTATTCATACGGGAATACGTATAATCTAGTACGAAAATTTAAATTACTGTATCTTTATTAAATTACTTACAGTCTTTTAAAATAAGTGTGAAATTTTTGATGAAACCGTTTTTGCGTCAAAATCACGACATCGTTTTATTAGGAACACGTTCTGGAAGTGAAGAACCAGTAAGCGAATTCCCAGAATAATGAATCCTAATTTTCGTAATTTATTTCATTGGGGAGTTATAAAAACATATACACAGTGTGTATTTTACTCGTCATATACATTTATTCAGTGTGTGGTACACAGTATGTAAAATATGGACAATACAAAACAACTAATGTACACGCACATAGAAATTCAGGTGCAGTACACTGGTCAATCCACGTCAACCTCTTCACTATTATTGGTCGGGTGGGGAGAGCTAGGCCTGCAGATTCGCCACTGACGTCACCGTTGTCATGGCAACCAGCTCTCGCCTGAAGAAAAGCAGCGGCCACCCGTCTATTTACTTAGGTATTTATTACGTACATTAAGGCCATTACAAGAGTTATTTACAACGTTAAAAAGGGCTCTAAGCAGATACAATAATTTTATGTACTTTTTTACACGACACTTCTTCATTTATTATAAAACAAAAAATAATTATAACAGATATCATACTTATTTTGTGAGAGAAATAAATCTCAAAACTATCTAGTGCACAGGTGAAGAGCCTCTTCACCTACTTCACCTGAATAACCGCCGCTGGGTAACTGTTAAGCGGGTTACGGATAATCGGGGTTTTACTATAATTTCGTTTTATGTACAAAAAAAATTAAACAAAAATAAATTGAGGGTTTAAAAGATACAAATAATAATACTGTAAAATTACCGATTACAATAACGTTAAAGCAAATTAATTAATTTTATTATTAAGTCTACTGCAAAATGTATAATCTGATAGAAAAGTTCTTTTCCTGGATTTTCTTAACAATGTCGCAATCTTCGTATACCCTTTTTGTACGTCTTGGGCATGTAAAAATGTTTCAATATCTTGACACAAATCAGCGTTATCTACCAACCTGTCTTTAGTTTTCTTACTTTCTTCACAGCTTTTTCTGAATTAGAATGTGGTCTTCTCAATGGTTATTTGAAGCTTTGATTTTAAGAAATTAACTCAAATCAGGTTATTTTGACGTTTGGATTTTAATTTCTGTACGTGCGTTGATTCAATGGCAATTATTCACTAAGGTAAGTTGCAACAGCTCGTTTTATGGATTCAGTAGTCCACTGTCCGTATTTGACAAACCGTGTACGCATTTTTCTGGAATAAGACTACAAATTAAAATTACCATGGCCATCGTTAAATTGTTATTATTTATTACTTAAACGAAGGTTTATTTGTATTTTTTTTCTTAAAAAAAATCCAAGAGAGGTTTAAAGGTATGTACTTTATACATGTTGAATTGCACCAGAGTTCTACAGCTCAACCAATGACTGAATGAAACGTGTGCACAATGTGCAACTTAAATTATGAATGACACAAAGTTGCATTAGTTTCCATGAATGAAGCAGTCACGAGTTTATCCATTGGTCCACCGTATTTCCATTCGCTTCGCCATATTCGAATAGGCTATTTTGATTAAAACTAGTTTAAGAGACCAACTATTAATTTTTCGCTCACATTTTCTTAGAAACTAAATATCTACTCAAAATATAGTCTATCCATCAATGTTCTGTACCTTAACACTAAAAATATAATTATTCACTAATTTACGCACTTCACACTTTCTGCTTTACACATCACACTCCAATGTTACCACTGTTACCGTCTGCATTAGCAGTAATTGCAGAACAGTCGGACGTTAAACCAAAAAAAATTAAAAACAAAAATCCACTGTTATACTAGATCAAAGGGTTTCTTTCACTTAAGTCTTCTTTCTTTCTAGGTTAATATTTTATTTAGCATAAACCTAGAAAGGTTTTCTATTTCTTTTTATATTTAAGAAGTTGAAAATTGCTACTGGATTGATGTGACCATGTAGGTTAGACGAGCTTCATGTTTGACAGGAAATCTTCTTATCTCACTGAAAGCAAAAGGAATGTCAAGATCTCTGTGCAGATCACTATTCCTAACGAAACAAGGAGCATTAACCATAGATCTCAGAGGTAACAACTTTTTGTTCAGGAACGTCTGAGTAATCGTTATCTGACTTTCTCTGGCGCAACCCCAAAGTTGTATACCATAAATCCAGATGGGTTTTAAAATTGAATTATAGATTGTCACTTTAATATGGAGAGGCAGCTGCAATTGACATCCCAGTAATCAATATAGTTTCCTATATCTGAGACCTAGATCAGCTCTTTTTATCTCAATGTCCTCCTTCGATTTCAGTTTCGCATCTAAAGTCATTTCTAAATATTTTTCTGTATTCGTATATAATATAATGTTCCATTTATGGTGACTGATCTGCAATATTTTTATTGATGAAATAAAAGCACTTCATGAATTGGTCTATTGGTGGAAACATTGTGTGGTCCAACCATTTCACCATTGGCTTCGCCATATTCGAATCTTTTGATTGCTTAACAGGTTGACTACCACGCTAAAATATTAATACTATCCAAAATAATAATAGTACTAAATAATGATAAACTTCCACAAGCGCTAAAAACAATTTTTCCATAAAAGGAAAGTTTTCGACCCTAAATACATATTTATGGTGTTATAATCAATTTACGTTTAGTTTTCATTAAAAAAAAACACATAAATAACTGAGATACAAAATTATGTCTCGTAGCAACCCCATATGATGAGACATGGTTTCATGTCTCAAAGTGAATTACAAATTGAAACAAAAAAGTGAAAACACAACTAAGTTATTTATTACTTAAGTAATACTATGAAAACAAAACAGTATTTTGTAACCTACCATAATTACTTGCCAAAAGATATTAATATTTATTACTAATGTTATATTCTTGATTAAAATGAAATAAAATGTTTTACAGTTCCACAAAATAAATCACAAAAAATATATACACATTTTTTTGGTTTTTTTTTTCAAAAATTAAAGTCTCTAATCACAATTTTACTGTACACTATTTACAAAACATGAACTGAATTAGGCCACGCTCACACTTTTTTAAATTTTGAAACATGGTTTTAAAAAAAACAGTCAAAAATCTTACTGGTGAAAACTTATTTTAATAGCAAAAAAATATGTTCATCACTGAATGTTTTTAAAGATTGTTAACAAAATAATTTTAATAATAAATACGCAAATGCTAAAAACATGAGTAAAAAGTTTGTAATTTTATCTGTTTATGCATGTATTATAAGAGTCAACCTTATGTACAACTTTGTCAGCTGTCAAACTTCGTAAACAGCGGTTTGCAACGAGACACAAATTTATGTCTCGCAGTAGTGGTGGATTCCATACTGAGACATATTTATGTGTCTCACGGCAGTCAACCTGTTAAACAATGTGGCGATGCAAAAAACTAATAATATCGTAATATCTTCAAACCGTTTTCTTCAATGACAATATCATAAGGTATATTATACAAGTAAAGATTAAACTTCCACTGCAAAGTTAAAAAAAATTACAAAAATAGTACAAAAATCTTACCTGAGTTTTTATCTCGCTATAAAATTGTTTCAACTTGTTCACGTTTCTGCAGATAAGCGGTACTAGGAAGTAAAGAAAAGAAGTAAAAACTGTCTCGCGCACGCACGGCTACTCACGACGGAAATGAACGGTTGGTCCATCCACAGAACCGGTCCTTTGATGGCACCTTCCCCTAAATTTTATTAATATAAAATTTTTATGATATTTATTTATTAGCGTGTTTGCTGATAAATAGTTTGCTTAAGCTGGTATTGATCAAAACAAAAATAAATTGTGCATTATATTGAATTAAGGATGCATTAATTGATGCATTAAAAAAGTATTCAATACAATAATGTTTAGGTTTTATCACGAAAAAATAAAGTTAAATTCCCTCTTTAAAATGGTGATAAAATTGTGGAAATTCGACAATCTGTAGGTTAAAAGAAATAAATTTTTCCTGAAATGAAACGTGCTTCTTGAATTTGCCATTTTATAGTTAAGTTTTTCTTGAATATTTCAGTAATATTTGGCAAGTATTTTGTTATTCTACTCTTTTACAACATTCTCTTATTGTTTTTTAATACGTGTTGCTCGACGTTATCCCGTGCTTCTACAGCTTATATTTCATTCTTTATGGTGTATTTTCTCTCTTCTATTAAACAAAATCTTTTCCATCTAAAATTTAACCCTTTCAGTGCCAACGTCCTGAAAATAGGACGTCGATATCTTATACGTAGTATGACATTCGATTTACCGGGCGTCCGTGAATTACCAACGTCCGGTTAACTGAACATTTCCAAAAATACTTTTAAACAATAATTAATAGAAACATGTATTTTTAACCACCTTCGTGGCGTAGTGACTAGTGCGCTTGCTTACAAAGTGAAAGGTTCCGGTTTCGATTCCCGGCTAGGGTCTGGAAATTTTAACACAATACCACCGTTAAAGTACGAAAACCCTCTTAGTAGTTGCTAATGACCAAGCTGCCGATGGGACTTTAAATAAACTAAAAAAAACTATTTTGAACATTTTTAGAACGATTTCTGTTCTTTTTAACACAATAAAAATTAATTTTTCACAGGAAATTTTATTTTTCTGTAACGTTGAAATTTTGTCAGGCTTACGCTAGCAAGTTTTCGAAATAAGGGCTATCACTTTTTGTACACCCTTATTTAAAATAAACGGGACTGAAGATCGAACTTTTAAATATTGTTTCGGCACTGAAAGGGTTAAGCTAATTTTCCAAAAAGCTGAATTTTTCAACTTTAGGTACACACATCTCATTTTTTCAGTTTTTATCATCTAATTTTTAGGGAATAATCAAAGATAATCAGAACTTTTTACATATCGTTTTTTTATGTTAGATAGGGTCGAAAAAATACAATTAAATATTCCTTTTCAGCTTGGCACAAAGGGTTTATCTTAGAAATTCTTAAAAACTTATTAAGCAAAATAAATTTTAAAACTAAAACGTCGAAAAAATATGAAATATGAAATAAATATGAAGTTTCGATTTAAGAAATCGTGGAATGGCCTTATAATATAATGTCAGAGATATGTTTACCTGAATTAACGTTACAAGGTATGAGACGCATCATAATTCACAAATACAAAAGCGAAATCCAGTCACTGACTCATTGACTCATTACGCAATCTCCAGAACCAAAAGGTCAAGAAACTTGATATTTAATACGTATGTTCCATTAGGTGTATTTTGGCAAGTAGTACTTCTAGAGTCTCCTGGATGACTAAAATAAGTAATTAAATGTCATTGAAGGGGTTAAAAATAAATTCGGGAAAGTACCTAAGTTGGAAATGTGAACAAAAATAAGATAAATCTAAAAACCGTTCCTTTAGAGAAAATAAATTGCTTGATTTGGATTGAATATCCTTCCTGTAAGTGTTACAAGACATCTCTTGAATCTGAAATGTAATTTAAGATACCCGAGTTTGGAGCCTTGTTTCTTCAAAACCGCTTCTTCAATTTTAACATTCTATACAACAAAATTTAGCTGATGTCAATCTGCGTTGTTACATGTTTATTTCATATTTTTAGCGTTATTTAATATTACGATATCGGATGAGAAAAAAAAGAGCCGGTTGTTTTGTTGCTGCAACAGATGGAATACATTTAGAGGCTTATAATTCAAATTCTGCTCGACGGATTTATTTCAGATCTCGCCGGAATATATTTTTATAGATTTTTTGATAGATTTTGGCCCAACTACCCTTAAAATTAGTTTACATCCCTTTAAATACTAATCATAATATTTTCTTTTCTTAATACTTTACACCGCGTTTCCTAACAAATTCCTACCTGTAAATACGAAATAAAATTTTTCTTATGTCCCCCAGCTACATTAAGGGTATTCTGACGGGGTTGTTTTCAGAACTAGAAGAAAAAAGAAAAATTGAAAATTATTGTTTTTAGTCGGGTATTAAATAAATAAATAATCTTTTTTTTGTGAAATACTCATACAAATGGATTTGCACACATTTATAGTTACAGAGAACAACAGTTATAAAAAAAAGAAACAAGTCTTTATTTAACAATAATTTCAATAGACTAAATAGAGTAAAGTACACATTACAAAAGGAAATTTAAAGAAATATAGCTAGATAATTTAATCTTCAGCAAATCGTCTTCTAACTGATAATTTCACTATAATTTACAACCACGCAAAAACTATCCAAATCATTATAACGGACTAATGAGTAGCTACTATTGTTTTAAATACATGATCTTTATTGCCTGCGCGAACTACTAAATACAGAGGTTAGCATTCTTAAGTAAGCAATACATCCAGCTTATCTGCTCAAAGTCAACCCTCTTGCAAACCTCATCTGATACGGCAGAAAAATTCAGGTAACAGTACTTAATTTATCAACACGCGCGCGCACAAACACACAAGCACACCAGCATATTCACTCACACAACTAGAAAAAATACAATAATATAATATACATCTACAAACTGCCTATTTTATTTGACAAGCTAACTAACCAACGTCACAGATAAGTGATCTAGTCTCAATTGCATTGCGAGTATAATAATATAAGTTGTTAAGTTTTTGTAAACTTAAATTTGATAACAGTACCAACAACCTATCCTGCTCTCTCACTACATTTCTAATATACGCGTATGAAGTTAAATACTTCAGTCTTATGTCTTATACATCGGACAGTGGAACAAAAAGTGCGCGACCGTTTACCCTCAAATTACAAATCGAGCACAGCTCTTCGCAATTAATAAAATAACCAAAATTAATTACATACACGAAAATGGCTCTGCCAGTACCCAGCCTCAGCTGCGATGTACATCTCAATTTATGAATGTTAATCTTAAAAAAAAACTGTTCACCTACCTATTTCAAAGTTTGGGTTCAGGAACTTATACGCCGGAAAACTAACAGAAGCGATTGCTCTCTGTCTATCCGACTCCCAAACAGCATTCAAATGCGATACGAATAATTTTTTTCTTACGTTTTCAATCCATTAAAGAAATAGAAACCCCTTCCCATAAATCTGCCATGCTGGCCCATTGCAACTGTTTTTAATTAAGTGAACCCAATTAAATCTACTCCTTACACTTTCTCCCTCTTGAGTGCACATTTCTACCATTTTGTTAAAACAGATCCTAGGTAGGCGTTCCTCCGGTATTTGTAAAAATTTTATCAGCCAATTAATTGACCGTCTAAAAATTTCATGAATGAGTCTCGGCCTCCCGAACTCCAAACGAGGAGCCCAACTTGGTGTTCTTCTATTTAGCAATAAAATTTGCTTCAGACAGAATAGCTGTGCAATATCCGTCATATCTGCACAGGCTAGGGCCCATACCGCGGAGTCGTAGAGCAAATACGGAAGCAGAATCGCATCGAACAATGTCATCTTAATATCCTACATATCCGACTTCGCCCTCGCCAAGATCCTGACCACAGCCTCCCCATCAGCTTGATTGTATTAATCATTACTTTGCAACATTTGTTAAACCTACCGGGAGAATGAAATTCGATACCTAAATATTTGTAACAACTCACATCTTCAATTTTATGGTTTAAATATTAAAAAGAAGCATGAAAATCTAGATCGGCCCTTATGAAAATGTAATATTTTTGTTTTTCCACGTTAACTTTTAGCTGTATTTTAGTTCAATATTTTTCAAGACTGTGAATTTTATTTCGCAAGTCGGATGCCGAATCGGCCAGAATGATCAGGTCATCAGCTCCATATCCCGAAATTAATCCTTATTTTCCAGCAGTATTGGATGCTTCAAAATTCCTTTTCATTTCCTCCAATGTGTAAAGTTTACCGTCAATCGATAGCTTATCATGCCGTACAATTGCATAACAGCCGTTGTTCCTTGCTTTTAACATAAACTGCTTAAGTTCGTTACGCGCACTACTCATCCTAGGCTGAAGTACTCATCAATTCGGATTTCAAAGCCACTCACGACATTTGACCTTTTAAGAATTTCCATTTTTTTCTTAAAACTATTAAATTTGGCGACAATAGGTTTCTGCCAGTTGAGCGGAGACCCACCCTATGAGCACGATCGACATCGTAATGATCGGTTTCTATTTCCATTTCATTCTTCAGTATGTTCTTCACTATTTTCTCCGAATCATCCCAAGACTCACCTTTCTATAAAACACCAAATTGTTACGCCTGGAAAACCCTTCCAACTTATCTAACTGCTACTCGAGGAATTGGTTTCTTTTTTTTTGTAAACTTTCAAATTTATTTTTTAAATCTACTACCTCACCCTGGACACTATAAAAAAATTTGTTAAGTCCACCACAGTACTTTTTATTACACCGATGTCACTCACAATTAAATCCAGTTTATTCCAAACATCGTTGATTGTTTTAGCCATTTTTGTATAAAATAAATGATATTTTTTTCTTTAAAAAAATTACAAAAAATTCACGTGAAATAAAACTGAATCGCACAGGATTAAAAAGGAACGATAGCGACTCAAACAGTACCGCAAAATAGATCATTTATAACAGCCACGACTCAGACAAGAGAGTTCGCTATTCCAACGTCCGCTCACTAGGGCTACTTCCACGCAACTCCTTAGTCGCGTATTTACCAAACTGTTATATTTAATTTCCTACAAAATTTGGAAACTAATTAGAATTTTCTCAATTTTCTAACATATTTGGGACAGACGTTATTCAAGTTTCGCGGTAAATATTTGCACCCAAATACCGGTACAACAAAAATTACTCGGGCACGATTTTTGATATTATCAAGAAGAGATTGTCAATCTCATTCAAAAATAGTAAAAAAAATTTTTCTCAGCCCCTTCCATCAAGAGTTATCCAAGTTCGAAAATTTTGTGACTTTTACCCGAAACAGATAGGCTAAATCCGAATACACAGTGTTATTCATCAAAGAAACTCGTTAAAATCTATATAGTTCGATGGCATTTTGCTTGCAAATAAACAAACGGGAAGCTGGGGAACGTTTTTTTCATCTCCGGTGGCAAAACCCATGTTCGATACACAGACCCACCTGTCTTCGTATTTCTTAAAGAATTGAATACTACAATTTCTCAATCAGCTGATCAAATTGATTGATTTTCTCATAGTTTACCTTTATCAGATAGCCAACGTAAATCGTAACCCGGGTTTGTTTTTGGCCTAACTACTCTTAAAATTGAGTTACAGGATTATGTTTAGAAAAATGTAATTAATAATTTGTGTGTACAGTTTAGAGAATCTGATCTACCAATTTCAGGAGAATTTATAATTTGTGATCATTACAATTAGAAAGGCGTAAGAAGAAGACGAATATCCAGGCTAAAGAACTTGAGGACCTGGTCTGCAACTTCTACTACAGGACTCTTCAAAGCAGCAGCAAATAGACATCATTGCCAGAATGAATGCCAACATTCGGTATCAAAAGAAGAAGAATTACTGCAATCAAGTTCCCTTCGTTCCCGGTACAGTTTCTCTAACCCCATTTAATAAACAACCCCATTTTAAAAATGAATGAATTTTAAAGATAAATAATGGTTAAGGGAGAATCTACCTGTTAATAAAAATTTTTACTTTTAATAATTATGTAACTTAATTGTTTTCTACAAACTACTCAATAGTTAAACTACATCACATCTAGTTCATAGCAAATTAATAAATTATTTAAAATTGAATTACAACCCCAACTAAAGGGGCTGAAAAAAAATAAGAATTTCGTAGAAAAATATTTTCTCTGTAATATTTAAACTTAAATTTGATGTCAAATTAAAGATTACATAAACTTCTTTGATGTGCCAGACACGTTTTCAAATATTCCTTTAAAAATTATTTTTTTAAATACATTTTTGAAATTAAATAAGTACATTTTGTGACTAATTATTCAAAGTGAAATAAGTTAAAAGTAGACGAGTAATATTTTATGGGAGAAGCTCATTATGGTATTTAATTACAAACACTTTGGCAAACAAATTATGACTACTATCGGTTCAATAATCATAGACACCCGAGTTTGAACCCTTTCAAATCCAAAACTATGAGTCGGATTTTAACATTCTTTACAAAAAAATTTAGCTCATTTTACTCTGCGTTGACCTATAATAGTCCCATACTTTTAAAGTCGTTTAAAAATGGCCATATTGAGGTTGGAAGACAAAAAGACTCGGATTTTTTGCTACCGCAACTAATTTCATGCGTTCAGAGGCGTGTAACTCAACTATTTGACCGAAAAGTTTGAAATTTTAACACAACAAAGACAAAATTATATTCTTACAGCGTGTACGAAATTTCAAATTCTTACGTTATTTAAATTTTTATTTATTAACAATATTCTGAACCCGAAAAGTTTGAAATTTTAACACAACATAGACAAAATTATATTCTTACAGCGTATACGAAATTTCAGATCTTACGTTATTTAAATTTTTATTTATTAACAATATTCTGAACGCTTGCTATCTCGGTAACCGCTCGATCGTTCGGCATGGGCAAACTATCGTTTTATTCAGCGTAAAAAACTTAGTACAGATATGTTAATAACATGTAGTATTGACTGGCCAATGTTGTGGTAGAATTTTTTACATTTTGAAAAATAGATTGGGTAATGTGGGTTTGGGCGCTACTATCCATGTTGCTTGAATCTGACTGTCTACCTGAATTGACAATGCAGTCTGTCAATTCAGGTAGACAGTCTGACAGGATGTCACGTACACAACCTGCAACAAGGATAGTAGCGCCCGCGCCCCCCCCCCGCATTACCCAGTCTATTTTTCAAAAATTTTTAAATTCTACCACAACATTGGCCAGTCAATATTTCATGTTATTAACATGTCTGTACTAAGTGTTTTACGCAGAATAAAACGATAGTTTGCCCGTGCCGAACGATCGAGCGGTTACCGAGATAGCAAGGGTTCAGAATATTGTTAATAAACAAAAATTTAAATAACGTAAGAATTTGAAATTTTGTACACGCTGTAAAAATATAATTGTCTATGTTGTGTTAAAATTTCAAACTTTTCGGTCAAATAGTTATCGGATTTTACGACAAAATTATAGTAGGCCTATATATGAGTAACTAAAGTTAAAGAAAATTAAAAAACCTAAAACTTTTATTTTCAAAATTTTGTTAAGCCACTTCGATACTATTAGCGTCAATGAGTGATTTTCCGTTTTTCTTCATCAAAATCTAAGTCCAACAAAAGTTGATTTTAATTTAGCGTCATTTACTCATGATTAAATCTGGGTTATGTTTTCATTTTTCATATTTTACTCATGATTACAAAATAGGTTAGATCTAAATTTTTCATTATTTCCATTGGCAAAAGAAAGTGGTGAGAGTGTAACACACTAGATTTTTTTTTATTCAATTTACGCAATGATTCGAAATACTTAAGACGAGCAACAATGAAGAGTAGGAAATTATGAATATGAAATAACTGATTGGTCAAAGGAAAAACGGGAAAAAATTACTAACTTTTGATGACTCAGAAATGATTAGAGAGTCGGTAGACGAGCATATTACCAGTGAGACATGTTAAAATGAAGACGACACAAAAAAAAACGGTAATACACGAAGACGCAATCACACGCTTCAGTACGTGTGGGAAGGTATTTTCTGCCTACTCCATATAAACAACAGGGCTCCCAACATAACTACAGCAAAACACCGATTGTCCGAAACCTAATTAACCGAATCATTTTTCTTAGAATATAGCGGAGTACGAATAGTTAAATATGCCCTCTTATTTTTTAAAGCGAAAAATATAATGTTTTAAGAAAAACCAGATCTTTTGTACATTTCTTTTAAAGATACAATTAAGGAAAAATAGGCGTTGTACTGTAAGCCTAACTCATGAAACAGATTATTGTTATTTACGCTTTCTTTATATAGGTAAATTAATAATTTGCGTTTAATAAGACGTAAAACTAAACAATTTTTCATATCGAATGTCCTTTTGTATGTGTGCTCGCACGCGCTTCTTTATTAGTTCTTGATAAAAACATTTAAACGATTCGGCTTAAATTTTAAAATTAAGACGGTTCGCTCATGGCGCTACTAAATTAACTGAATACACCATAAAACAAACACAAGGATATGCTTGTGGTCATCCTCACATTGACCATATATTAAGCTAATTGTTGACTTATTGTGCAAAGGAAGAACTTAAAATTCTTCACTTGGTTTCTGTGTAATACGAAAACTGTTGTTGCTTTTCTAAATTAACTGTTTCATAAGTAGACTGTAAATTAAATACATTGAGATGACGTAATCCAAATCGGATTTTAGCTGCCATATTAGACTAAAAATACGAAAATAGGAAAATTTGATAGCTTTAAATATTCGGCAAATAATGCAACCGAAGACCAGCGTCGAAGAATCAATCAACTGCAAACGAGGAAAGATGACCGGATACACTTCGAAGAACTCATAACTTGTATAAGAAGAAAGAATTTTCGAGAATTTTCGAGCCAAGATCAGACATTACGATACTGTGATAAAATCTGCTTGCCTATGTGTGAGTGAATGCTTAAAAATGACCGGTATACTGGTATAAAAGAAGCAATTTCTTCTTTTGGAGGAATTTGACAGAAAGATCCTCCATTGAATGATGAGTCTGAAGATAGTAGCTACGCGGACAGTACAAGTTACGAAGAAGAAAAGAAGTAGGACCTGTTCAAGAAAAAAACCTACGATTAGTGGAAATGATTAGAAAACGAAGACTAAAATTCTACAGGTCACCTGTATAAAATGGATAGCAAACGATTGAGAAAACAAATTTCAATGACACTAAAAAATATACATAAGGTGTCGAATAAATGGTTTGAAGAAGTCAAAAATTATATAGAGAAACTGAAATAAACCGAAAAAATATATTAATTATTTTATTTATGTAGTTTTTAATTTTAATTCTTTACTGGTTTCTAACTTCCATGTTACTGTATGCCTAATCTTGCAATGTTTACTTTTTCAATGTTGTAATTAATTTTTCGTTCCTACCTTACTGTGTCCTAAAGACAATAATAAATATAATTAATTGTGCAATAAATTCAGTGTTTTTCTTAATTGGTTGTGAATGCAAAAAAACATTTGTGGTCGACCGGGCATTCGCAATCTCCGTGTATAATAATAATAATAATAATTATGCGCGTCCAATTGTGAATACAGTAGGTTATACTGCACTCGGTAGTCCGTTTGCCTTCTTCAATTACCTGATTTATCCCGATAATCTTTAGTGAAATTACCCGCATTCGGAAATCTGAAAATAATTGTAATCCGGCATCACCCGAGACCCGAAAATGCCGGACTAAAGAGAGATTACTGTATTTGGATTCCCCATAAATTTTTTTTTTTTTTTTTTGTTTAACGTCTGACTGTTCTGCAATTACTGCTAATGCAGACGGTGAAGGATGAAATGAATTTTTGTAACGTATGAAAATATGCCGTGCCTGAATGGGATTCGAACCCAAGACCGCATGATGAGAGACAATACAAGAAATTTATTGAAGAAAAACCATTTTTTCAAAAACATTTATTTTATGTATTCACAAATTATTTTTTAACTAAATTTTTATTACGGTTTTTGTAATAATCATTCCACAGATAATAGAGCAAGAAATTATGAACATTTGTAAAAAACATCATCCAAATACCTCCAATACAAACCAAAATATTTAATTCCCAAGAATGTACAACAATCATGCAAAAACTACATTTCCGGAAAACTTAAAGTTGAAGGAATAATTTCACTCGCCTAGATAGTGAGCTTTGTTTTAAACGGATGTTTTTATAACTTTTTGTCAACGTAAAAACAAAGTAAACAAATGTTGTGCTTCGGAAAATTTTAAACTTCAAATAAATGCAAAAAAACAATCTAAATTTTTAAAAAATCATCTTCTTGAGTTGACTACCCCCTTAAAGAATTATTTATTTATTTCAGTATCGCAGTCCCGACGGTACTGTGTAAACTGAGCGCACAATTTAACTAATCGACTTCTACGTCAAACGAATGTTGAAACGCTGCAACTCCTCGACAACTCAAACCTCAAGAGAAAACTGAAGCTCCGGAAACATTCAACTTGGTTTGATTTATAACATAGATAATTTTATTTTAGAAAATAAAATAATTGTAAGTCCTATTACGCAATTAAAAATAACCATTAAGTTTTTTCTTAAAGTGTATTTTTTATAGACTATAAGAATAATTTTTTATCAAGAACTTTTTCAAAATTCGTATTTTAGTAATTTACTAAAATATGATAATAAACATTTTCAGAAGTTTTGGTGTAAAGAAATTAAAAAATTACCAGCATCCCTATAAATCCAGAATCAAACTACAGAGACTTACTACTTAGGTAATATTTCACTTTTTATTTTATTTTCATTTTACATCATATAATTTCTTCTAAAATCCTTCAAGGTTTAAAAAACCTGTAAGATTTAAGGTTCTTTAAAAGGTTTAAGTTTTGTCATTAATCTAATAAATTTCAAACAAAAATATTATTTAAAAATATTGCATTTTAGTTTTAATTAAATATTTTAAAAAACATGATTCAGTGGGAGTGAATTAAATAAACTATATTTGCTTTTCCCGATTTTCTAGTATTTGTTTTTAAAGCCGAATATCCACAATTACAGTTGTTCGTGGAGGTATGGAAATAACATTTATTTAAAATATTTTATAATGACGTTATTTATTATCTTTATACGGTTTAAAGCAAGTGGTCAAATCGAATGACTTACTTTTCCGTAAGCGTAATTACATTGTAGAATACGTATTCCGATTTTTAGAACTGGAACTCTTCGGTAAGTTATAAAATAATATGTATTGCTTTTTACTCCCTAAATACATAAGATCTATATGCGATTGCTCTGGTTTTACTTTAGCTCAACCCCTAAGGAACGATACGTCAAATTTCACCTTAAGTTGTAAAGAAATTAAAAAATTAATGATGAGTGAGTGAATCAGTGATGGTTTTCAGTTTTACAAAAGATAATCAAACAGAATTAATTTTACATGCAGATCAAAATATAATTTTTGCAAACAAAAACAAAAGTTACTCACCACGTGATACATGCTGAGAACAAAATATCAGAACGAAGATGGTGAAAACACAGCTTCTTGTGGCAAGATTCATACTTAGCAAATTTATCCGCTTCGGATAAATATTTCCGAAATTGTATTTCAATATGAAAATGTCGCTCACCGAATGACAAGATTAGTTTATCTGATAATCTACACTGTCACTTTTCTATAAATGTTTAAAAGTTAATAAAAAAAAAAAATTAGAAATTATAAAAAAATAGTTTGTATCGTTATGCACAGATCCCCTGTTCCCACAGAGGATTAGAAGGTTTTTACCATTGTTTTAATACAAACGTGCAAATGTTGACAACTACGAGAAACAAAAACAGTGCTCACGACCCGACGGTAACGTGTATACTAAACGCACAGCATGAGTTAGTGAGAGCTTTGTTCAATGGGGTCCCGCATGAATGAATTCTTAAGTGGTGGGGGTATGAAAAGTCAGGTGGTCCATGGAGGGGAAGACCCAAGGCTACATACTACAGCATACCTTGATTATGTTGATAGCCTGAGGCTGCACAGTTTACATAAATACTTGTCTCCCTGAAGCCTCTCTCTTCTCCTCACACACCTGAAAATTGTTTTCAACTGTTGTGATTCTACCCACCCCCTCCATCTTACTACCTTAAACACTATCTCATTCATTTACCACCTGTCACACAAAGAACGATCTTCATACTTCTAATCCAGCTCATAATGTGGCATCCACTTCCCCTTGTTTATTAACTTGAGGATGTTTACGTCAAAACATAGCGTTAATATTTACATTTTATTAACAAACTAGCAATTATTCCAACCGCAATTCGTCACTAGCTGAATAAAAATTACTACAATCTCTCCTCCAATTAATGAAATAACCTAAGGGCTTAGTGCCAGAATAGCGTACGAAACAAAAATGTGAAAATAGGGGTTTTATACCCTATATTACATACATTACATAACCTCTCTTTAAACTACGTCATGTGCTAGAAAGTCATAATTATAATCTCCGTAGTTATCTGCGGGTCCGTCCCAGTGGCGGTCCTAGCGGGTGGGGCCGGGCCCACCCATTTTTAATATGACTTAACTGAAACAATAAAACAACGGGGATTTTTATCCACAACAAGATGGCAAACAATAATGGTTACGATATTAACGTATCGCAAATGAGACGAATTAAACCTTATCCACGGGCATCTATGGCAGGGCAAAGACTTAGTAACCTGGCGATTGTATCCATAGAAAGAGAGTTAAGTTTTCCTTTAATGTCGGATCCAGATCCAGTTGTGGACGAGTTTGCAGCTCAAAAAGGAAGACGGCTACGGTTCAGTTTGTTTTAAAGTAAACAATAATCGAGAGTTGACTAGTTTATGTGTTATTATTTTTTCATAATTTTGACCAACAGAATGGATTTGAAATTGATTTTTATATTGTCAAACTGTTTTTGTAACTCCATGTACACTGTATTTAAAGGGTTCAGTTTAGTAAATTTCTTATAAAAATTACAAGGTTGTATTTGTTTATTCAATACTAATCCTGAAATAAAGATAGAATGTACTCAATCAGTTATCTAAATGTATTCAATTTATAAAATCATAGACAAATATATATTATATGTATGTATGTTTTACAGAGGCAAAAATAATGTACATTACATATAAACAGCTACTTTTTAACCTAAAATATTAATATATAAATATATAAGTGGGCCCACCCAGAAAAAAATTTCTGGGGCCGCCACTGGTCCGTCCCCAACCACACAGAGCGAACCTTTAAAATGGCCGTTAAACTGCGTTATACCCGCTTCTCCGAGAGGCGTTCGGGGCTAGCAATGGGTCCATTCGTACTTACATTTGTGGTAGAGTGCCGTATGATACCTTATCGAGGAAGTGGCGCTGCGATCTCAGCGGCGATTCATTAAACATGGCTGAGAGAACTTACCCAACATGTGTATGAAGCTAACTAGGCTACTGCCTTAAACTACAAGGGAGGGGGTCAGATGAAAAAACTGCGGATAAGCTAACTTTCTTGTCACTCTCATGGAAGGCATTTAGGATTAGATGCACCCCTTCCCTGCCTACAGTCTAGTTTTTCTTTGTATGTAAGGTAGTATTTTTGTTCATAAGAAATTGATTTGTATAATTTAATTTAATTTTATCCTATTCGTATATAAGATTTATTTCTTAAGTTATTATAATGGCCTTCGGGCCAGCCCAGTGAGTCAGCTGGTAGTAAGTCGCTATTATTTGTTAAGTAACACCGGTTGGGCAAGTGACTTTGTATGGTGACCAGTTGACAGCCATCCATGAACAAACTCTACTGGGGGTCCCTGTTCAAACTCATGCCTAATTCACGTCAAATAGTACAGCAAAGCAGCGATCAAATTGGGTAGTTGTCAATAATGTACAGTTCCCGATAACAATAATAAAAGCTAAAAAAAAGTTATTATAAACGAATATGTTAGTTGTAAATACGTGTAGCCTAGTAATAGAAAATAAACTATATATATATATATATATACATTGTACATTTTAATTATGTCTCCTTACAGGCCAGTTAGCAACATACTGTATTCACAGTTAACAAATTGTAACAATCGAAATGTCGTATGGTGCACCAGTGCTATTCCAGTATCCATTTGTCTCTATAGTGTCAACAATGTCGTTTTCTTAAGACAAAAGAGTGTCAATTCTTGAAATTTATTTCGCTTACAAATCTTTCGAACTAGTAAAATACGAGTTTCAGTTAACATTTCCCAATTCTACTCGTACTGTCCGAATAAGTCGACAATCTTGCGATTGTTAAATAAATTTCGTGAGACTGGGAGTGTACAAGACCGCAAAAGTAAAGGTCGACCTTTAGTGATAACCGTGGAAGTTTTAGAGAATGTAAAACAACTTTTAGACAAATTTGTGAATGGCGTGGTTTATCGCGACTTAGTCCTGCAGTTTATTGTAATACTAAATTTACAACATACAGTAATCCCTCGTTATCCGCGGGGGTTACGTTCCGTAGGATTACTGCGGATAATGATACTTTATATGAACGAAAAGATGAGGGTTAGGTTCTAAAGGTTCTGTAGTCGTTTGAAGTGTTTAATAGTTTTAGGAACATTTTACAATTATTATAATCTATGAATATTTAATAAATACAGTAATGTACGCATAAAAAAGTTAAATTGCTTTAAAACAGTTAGTTATGGCTCTTTGCTTCTTCTTTTCAAACTCCTTGTGGACTTGTTCGTATGGTATCATCAGCTCCTGAGTCCTCTTTTGAATTGAAGGGCCCTTTCCATGACGGGATCCGTCAGCGAACTGCGTTGCCATGCTGAGGAACTCGTGAAGAAATGCTTGGCTTCGTTTCAGGATCGTCAAACAAACAAACAACTGTACGTACGTACGAAGAAGTTAGACTGACACATGGAGGAAAACGTACGGAGAAATTACAGTATGGTGCCTGGGCGTACGTATGGCGGTGGTGATGGGGTTGTACTAGCAGGGCCCGGTACCCGGTGACGCGCTCACTACTTACAGTACGCGGAAATGTAGGTTGGCTCATGGCGGCCGTCGCCGTACTAGTGTTGACTCAACATGATACGGACGCCAAATATTTTTCAAACACATGTTTTCAGAATTGTATGACATCCCCACCAAGTACGGTGTACACAAGGTGAGAAAACGTACGTATTTTAAGGTTTTAGGCCCACGGACAAAATCCGCGGATAACCGAAACCCGCGGATACCAAGGGATTACTGTATTTATAAACGAATGATAATGCTGGTTCTAGCCGTACTGCAACTCGCCGTACTGCGATGACAGGCCAGATATGTTACGGGATTTTTCGGCCATCGTTTGATATCGAAAAGGTTGTGGTCTCAAAGATTCCCAGATAATACACAAGAAGACTTTTTCTTGTGGATGTATTCAAAAAGTGTCGTTTTTAAAACCACCGTCGTACACTTGATGAATTGAAGGCGAACTTGGACGTGAGATTTCTAACATTGATGAGCAGACATCGTTTACAAACCTGCATTCGGATTACAGGGAATCATTTTCAACATATACAGGATGATTATAAATGAAATAGACAGTTTCGATAGCTTCTTAAACATTAAACTGGTGTATTTGAATATAGTAAATGATATAGGTTTGTAGGGAATTTTTTGAAGTTTATACAACTGTTGGTTACGGTTGTGCAACGTCATTTCAGAACAAGATACGGTAAACCACCACAAACAAGGCAATCCATCTATGTATGACTGGTATAAACATTTTGAAAACAGTGGGTGTCTGCGAAAAAGAAGAGTACTGGAAGACCTTCTGTTACAGAAGAACAAATTGATAGTGTTCGTGATGTTTATGTACGAAGTCCAGGAAAATCAACTACATCAGCAAGTTTAGAATTGCAAATTCCTCAACCGACTGTGTGGAAAATTCTGCGGAAACGTTTGTAAATGACACCTTATAAATTGCAGTTAGTACAAATTTTAAATACCCGTGATAAAGTCGTACGTAAAAATTTTTGTCTAGAGATGCAACATAGTGTTGAAAATGACGCATTCTTCAATCGCCTAATTTTCAGTGATGAATGTAATTTTCACATTAGTGGAAAAGTTAATAGACATAATGTCAGAATATCGGGCACAGAAAACCCAAAAATAACTTCACAGCATACACGCAATTCCCCTAAAGTAAACGTCTTTTGCGTATTATCTCGTGAAAAGGTTTACGGGCCGTTCTTCTTTCACGAAGTGTCAATAACCGGAGTAATTTATCTGGACATGTTAAACGAATGGTTAATGCCTCAACTCCAGGAAGATAGTGATCACTTCATTTTTGCACAAGATGGAGCTCCGCCTCACTGGCACTAACATGACAGAAATATATTGATGAACGTCTTCCTAGACGATGGATCGGCCGTGCAAGTGAGGAAAACATTGTGTTTACGCTGTGGCCACCTCGTAGTCCAGACTTAACACCCTTCGACTTTTTCTTATGGGGTTATGAAAAAGACAAAGATTTTGTACCACCGCTTCCTGTAGATACCGATGATCTAAAACAACGTATCGCAAATGCTCTTGCCACAGTTGACCGTCTTAATAATATTCTTAATTGTGTGTGGGAAGAATTCGACTACCGTGTTGATATCTGTCGTGTTACAAAATGGTGCACACATTGAACATCTGTAAATATTTTCAATAAAAACTTAATGAATTCTTTTATATAATCATGTAAGTAATTACCTTAACTTTTCAAAAATAAATTTTCTCTAAGCTATCGAAACTGTCTATTTCATTTATAATCACTCTGTATATATTATAAAGTTATTAATATCTAGTTTTACTGAAATTTAAATACTGCTTCATAAAATTATGCAACGAGTGGGGATTTTAATAGGGTATTTTGTGTTCCATCGGGTCCGCAATTAGGGTGCAATTAGGGTTGCATTAGGGTGTAGTAGCCTACATCTTTCTCGAAAGTTATATTGTGCGGTTATATCAATGTACTGTAGTATATTGTATGAAAGAAACAAAACATTCTCTGGTTGATATAGAAAATGTATTTAATTATATGAGTATTCAAATAACGTAAATGTGATTGTAAAGATATTCGTAACTATGTATCACACATTCAAACTTCTTGGTTTAAACATAAAATCCTTTTACTACAAGAAAATGTTGATGTTTGCATGAAGTATGTTGCAACAATAATGGTTTTTCTTCTAAATTTTACATAAGATAAGGATTAAATTTGTCAGCTGGAAGAATTTTTTTAAATACAGTGAAGGGCTTCCAGATTGGTGAGAAATATCAAACCGGTATGATCATTTTTTCAAAGGTTGATTTTTATATAAGGCGGCTTGGTTGTTGAGGTTGACTGAAAATGCTGCAGAGTTAGTGGGTGCTATTAGTGAACCACTGTAAGAGAGTGTTAAATTATTAAATAAGTTGCTGAGCCAATTTTGTGTGTATGGTGTGAAAGATTTTTGTACAATAAATACAGAGCACTGTATTCAGGTAAACATCAGTTTGACTGTAAAGGCCATCTTATGTTTTAGTTTATATGTTAAATAAAATTTAATCTACTACATTAGGTTCTCAATTTACTGTGCTAAAGTCTAGTCGGACACCGATGTTAAATCCAAATCTTGAAAAAACGGGTGGGTGGATTTGTGTATTCGTATATATACAATGATCCTATTTAGGCCTACTTCATTAGAACATAAGGCCTAATCATAATATAGACATACTCGTGTTATTGAATAAAGATGGAAATTTTATCAATAACCCACCTAGTTGTCCTTTGATAATGAATTTAACTCGTATTTTACGGAATATTTTTCCTTTTTCCAATAGTATAGGGCCGTCAATAGGTGTTCCTATCCTCGCTCTTGAAAGCGCAGTAGTTCATTTATCCAGTTGTTCAATGATATAAAGTTTGTCCTTAATGATACTATCCATAGATTTCTTTAGATTTCTTATACATAGATTCTTAATGATTTCTATCCATAGTCTCAGGAGAATAATTACTGATTGACCAAAAGAAAAGACCAAAGTCAATAATTCTGTACGAGTAAGAATTACCATATTTATACATAAACGTTAGTGTAAATATTAATTATGCAATGAAAACTCATAAGAAAGAAAGTGACATAAGGGGTGGACTTTCACCTCCACTCAAGAAAAATTATTTTTCTTTACCCAAATGAGTGATGATAAATCCGAGCCACGGTAAATTGAGTATCTACTGTATTAAGTGTTAAGTGATTTAATTGCAATTTGCTAGTACTTTAACAGTAATAATTTATTGTAATCAATAAATTTGTTAATAAATACTTGTTATAATTTTTGAAGGAAGTTTGTTTACAGTTTTAATAACCAAATCCTGAAATAACCCGGAATAAATGCTAAAATACTACAAAGGATTTAAAGTATTATAATTGTAGGATTCTTAATTAAAAACCAATAAAAAATACAGAAATCAATTTTTATTTTTTTCATCGTGCATTATTTGTGTAATAATTACAATAACATAAGCAATATGATTACTCCATAACCTACAAATTAGTGTAGGTACATATATTTTTAATATTAACATAGTACGTATATACAATAAGATATTACAGAGTAGACACTAAAGATAAAAGAATTTACAACATAATTATTTTTTAAGATCAAAACAATAACAACAGATATTTTAAACTAATAAAATTTATAATCGATAAAAAATCAATAACAGAATAATAAAAAACTTAATTGAAAATATAAGAGGTGTGACACAAAAAAACGAAACTGTTCCCATAAATCAGTGTACTTAAGTTACCTGTGATATAATCACCTTCAAAGTAGTTCCCATCAGAACTCACACGCTTCTGTGTTCGATATTGCTAGTAACATTTCTGCCACTCAGTTTTTCAAAGGCAAAGGGGCCTTTGAGCCCTTTAGAGCATCTACGTTTTCCCCTGAAAATCTTTAATGAAGGAAAAATGGGTTCCCTTAATTCATGACTTAACTGTAGGAAATTAAAAAACTACAAGGATTAAGGTGAATAAGGTGGATCCATCACAGTGCTCAAGGATACTTTTGCTGGCCAGAAACTGCTTCACAGGTATGGCCTAGTGAGCAGGCTCGTTGTCTTGGTGCAACAGCTGTCCATCACTTCATAACTGTAGCCTTGTTTCCGAATGCTTTCATAAAGTGTTTTCAGTATCTTAATGCAGTAGTACTGATTAACAGTTTGACCATTGGGAACCTCAATGTTGAAGAAGACAAAATTTTGAATTGACTTTGCAGCAATGTGAAGTCTTGGTTTTTTTCTGTGTTGAGGATTCTGGACACTTACATTGTTTCGCCTGGCGTTTACTTTCTGGGCCGTAGGTAAAGTTGTAAGAAAGTTCCTGTACTGATTTCTTAAGTTTCACAGGGAATCTAATTGATTCTTTGTTCAGTTTTCACACTGGAAATTTTTCCAGCAGGACGCACTGTTGCACGGTTTCATTCATTGATGCAGTATTACTGATTGGTGCGACTGATGTTCAAACTCACTGCATGGATAGAAGAGAGGTGTGGCATGACTTCACCAAAACAGTTGTTGCCAACTCCTCTTTTTTTAAGTTATGCACTCAATTCCTTTTTTTGTGTTACACCTTATATAAATCAATAAAAAAATATAACAAAATAAACATGATATGTGTAATAAATAACTTTAGCACCAATACAAAATAAATTTTTAAGAAATCTTAAGTTACGAACAAAAACTTTTGCGGAATTAAAAATTTTCATTTAAGATTCTAGGTGTGATAAAATTGTTTTGTTATTCTTTAAGATGAAAAGTAGGGCTTATTCATAGTGTTGTACAAAAATATATAAAATACTGAAATGTATAAAAGATCTGTTCAAAAAGTATTCAACTTTATTTTTTAATGAACCAATAAATAATAATGAGATGAGGTAACTCGCGGTAAACATATTCTGATACGTCAGGAGTAAGCTTTTATTTTTCCCATCGATACATTAATTCAGTCTTATTTAAACTTGTCTTGAATACACTAGTGTCGTATTTTTAATTATGATAAAATGATAAAACAAATTGATAAGCGGTACAATATTAAATTCTGCTATAAACTTCGTCCGAAACTATTCAAAAGAATCAAAAAGTTAATGGAGAGGATGCTGACCTGGAAACCAAAATCTCGTTTTCACAATTAGACATTCTTCCTCCCCTCGACAGAAAAAGCACGACAGGTGCGCAGCAATGCAAATGTTATGCTGACTGTTTTCTTTTTGACAGTAGAGGTGCCATACACCATGAATATGCTTCTCAGCATCGAACAAAGAATACTGCCAAGAAGACCTACGATGTGTTTGTGATGTACGACATTAGTGATAAGATTTATGGACAACAGGAACATGGCAGCTTCATCAAGACAATGCTCCTTCTCATTCATCGCAACTATAAAAGCTTTTTGGACAAAACATAAGGTTTCATTGGTTTCATAGCTATCTTATTCACTAAGTATGGCACCATGTGACTTCTGGCTCTTCCTTAAGCTCAAAATTCCTTTAAAAACACAACAAATCCGAGTCTAAAGAAGTTATATTAAAAATACAATGAATGGCCTAAACAGCATACTTAAAGAAGGTTTTTAGAAATGTTTCAGACAGTGGCAGCATCGATAAAACAAGTGCATGGAGTTTGAGGTGGACTACTTTGAAAGACACTTGGATAAGTCTTTTGGTTACTTTTTGAACAAACCTCGTAGCTGCTACATATTACTATTGTTTTTTAAATATTATGGTAACAATTCATTTTTGAAATACAAATCTTTGAAATCATGAAGATAATATTGTTTGCAGTTGATGTGATTTTGTGTTGTTTAGGTCAACAGCCGAAAGGCTGGCTTGAACCTCTAGAGATTTTATTAAGTAAAAATGAGGAGTGAGGTGGTTTACTATTGTCTTCCTCACTGAGTTGAAAAGAGTATGCTTATCAGCATGCCAAGCCCTCCGAAAAGCACATACTTTCCACTCTGCAAATGACACCTTCATTTCATTCACCACAGGGTCTGGTTGTACAGTGAAATTCATTAATCTCAGAGGAGATAACTCTGACTAGTGTCTTTTACACCTCTACCTCTTCTGTTCTTAAATAATTCAGTCACATAACTGGCTGACTATGTGATTAAAAGTAGACCTATTTTGTAGCCCTGGAAACAGCAGATCGAGTGCAATTAATTTAACACTCCACCTGCCTGTTATGGGCGTTGATATGATTTAATGACTTTAAAATATAAATTTTAAATTTTTTTTAGTAGGTTGATCAAACAATTAGTACAGTACTCCTCAGTTATAACACAACAAAAAGGAGACCTGAGTTTTACGGTAAAGCACTCATGAAAACGACTTAAGAAGTGATCTGACAACATGATTACAAAATAATAGTGATGTAACATTCTTATTAATGCTTACCAAATAAATTTTATAGTAATTCGTGTCTGTAAATAAGAATCTCATCTTCTAGTGATAAAGATACTTAAGCACTAATAAACCTTTAAAACAATAATAATTAAAGGTGACAGTTACATAATGTCATTTGCAAGTTAGACAAAGGTTAGGATATGAATCAGTACTCATCGATATGATGCAACAATTAAATGATACATTTTTCTTTAATTCCTAATATGTGTATGTTGTGATCTGTTCAATTTAAGAACAATAAGCAACCCCATGACCCGATGAGAAGAGGATAATACGTATGACGTGTAAAAATAAGGTGTAGTCTTGTACAGACTCAGGCCAACTATTCCAGATAAAGTATGGTTAATTGAACCCCAACCATCAAAGTAAACCAGTAATCACTGCCTATTATTCAAATCCATATAAAAGTAAAGGCATACAGAAAGTTTTAGAAAAAAAAAGCCAGAAAGGGAACTTTAGTGGAGAGAATTGAAGAAGAGACATTAAGCTGACAACACTGAACAACTTGGAAGGAAAGATCAGAAATAACCAAAAGATTGTGGGAGAAAAGGAAACATGAGCAAAACATGAAGTAATTAAAATATTGATTTAGCACGCTCTCTCTAAAGGGGTATTCTAAAAAATATAGTTTTTTTTTTTAAAATATCAACTAGTGTGAATGTTATTTAGCGTCAAGAAATTAATTATACAATCAATTTATAAAGGGAACAATCAGAGTTTTTTGCACTGAACATTTAGTACGTGAAATGGGTATTTTTGTAATATCATATTTTTCACTACTTAAATTAAAATAATTTTGAACTAATTAAAAATTTTGGTAATATCAAATTTGTTTCCTTTTTACTGTATATATTATAATTACCTCATGCAGATCACTATTTAAAGAGCTGCAATAGCTCACAGTTCCTTCTTTGTACATTTTTGAAGTGATAATGTACGTAAAGAAAAATACCTTTTTACAGAATTTAAATGTTCACAACCACTACACAAGAAACAGAATCGGTTATTATGTTGCTAATCACAACACTAAATTGTAACAAAAACCAACTTATGCAGGTAGAAAATACATCAATAAATTGCCACAAGGTTTTTAAAGTTGTGACAATTCAAGTCATTTTAAAAAAAAAAGCTAAAATAATATTTGATTGATGAAACATTTTACAGTGTGCACGAATTCCTTTCTAAATAGTTTTGGTTGAAAAGTATTTAACATCTAATTAAACAAATATTGTGTACTATTTGATACAAACGGGTTCATGACAAGCCTACTGAGTTAAGCAGTAGCAGGAAAAAATTATTGGTAAGTGATGAATTTATCATTGTGTTTGATTTTTTTATTTTGTGTGATATTTGATTCAATGGGGTTAATGACAAGCCTACTGAAGTACGCAGTAGCAAAAACAATTTTTTGGTGGTAAGTGATGAATTTATCATTGGTGTTAAACTTTCAGTTTATCAGTTTTATCTTGACATGTCCTATACTTCCTTTGGAGTCTCCTGGATGCAAGAAAAAAAAAATTTAATTTGACTGTACTAAATTTTTAAAGTTATAACCTTCCTTAACCTAGAAAGATGTTTCTTGTGAGTTATAGATGCACTATAGTTAGCATCTTTTTAAAAAATCATAGAAGAAATTTTTTCCACCAATAAATAAAAAGTTTCTCTGCATTTTCAGTAAAAAGACAGAAATCATTCAGGATAAATTTTGTGACAATATTCTTGTTCATAGACACAAGTTACAATGAAATTTATTTGGTAAGCATTATGTAATACGGATGTTACATCACTTTCATTTTGAGGTCATGCTGTCAGATTATTTTTGTGTTATTTTGGTAAGCGCCTTACATAGTACAGCTCGTGAGATCAAGGAAAGATTAAATCCACAAGCAGAATTTTCCTGTGGAATACAAAATGAGTATCATTAATTAAAATAACAAATTAAGTTAATTGTGCCTCAAACTACAAATCAATGATCATGTGTAATACCATTACAGTATATTTTCACTTGAAAAATTTTCAGAATTTAATGAAACTTCAGTTTCTGATAAAAATCTACTAATCTAAGTTTAGATTTATATAATTAACAAAAATGTTTTTTGTCTCTGAAAAATATGATTGAGACACAGCATTTTTGGATGTGATGTCATAATACTGATATTTTAATAAATTTTCCACCAATCAAATTAAAGTCAATAAGGAAATTTTTGTTCCAGTAATATATCAAGATATCCATTAAGATAAAAATAAAGCAAGAAATCAGTAACAAAACTTCTCTGCAAGGATTCTTACTTACTTAATACACAACTACGCCGCTTATCTCAACTAATTGGAACCGAGAGCTGTTCGGTTTTTATAATGTACGGATTATCCAAAAAATTGTGCACAATAATAAAAATAATTAAAAAATTGATGAAATATGTAAAATAAGAGCGCTTAAATTCAGAACAACCCTGTATTACATAAAGCATCACAACACTATGCACAGAGATATCATGTTCATGGCAAAACATTGTCATCAACAAGGTCTTCGATATTAAAACAGTAAACAATGATTTTATGCAGCCAGGCGGTAGTGAAAATAAACAAATTCTTTTAATTGCCAATGAACTAAAAAAAATAATATTTTATCAGTAACCAATTTATATTAAAAGTACATCTAGTATTAAGAACTTGATTAAGTTTGTTTTCTATTCTCAACTACGCTGTTTATAACTATTTAAAATTTAATTTTTGTAATAAGAAACTTATCAAAATTATAAAATTGCTTAGTGTCTACTATAAAATGTTTTATTGAAATATATATTTCTAACCACCAGAATACGGTAACATAAAACACTTACCAATGTTTATAGCGCTTTCGTGTATCTTGTACACATCTTCAGTAAATTAAAATTTTTTACGTCAAAATTTAGAAACTTCCTGCTTCTACCATGGTAGATAAGGAATAGTCGATTCTTATATTTATAACAGTCTTGCCAACTTAATCAGTTGATTGTCATATTCAATCTGTGTGTTCATTAATTTTTCCCTGCTATTGTATTTATATATATAATATTTTTCCAAAATTTCAATTTCATTTTGTCTGTTGTAGACACAGATTGAATATGACAATCAACTGATTAAGTTGGCAAGACTGTTTTAAATATAAGAATTGACTATTTCTTATCTACCATGGTAAGAGCAGGAAGTTTTAAATTTTGACGTAAAAAATTTTAATTTACTGAAGATGTGTACAAGATACACGAAAGCGCTATAAACATTGGTGAGTGTTTTATGTTTTATGTTACCGTATTCTGGTGGTTAGAAATATATATTTCAATTTCAAATAATACAGCTGTTTAAAATCCTACATAGGATGTTTGATAAAATAAAAATAAATGTTTTATATGTAAAAACATGTTAAATAATATATCAGTTTGGATTAGCGGGGTTGTTGTGTATTTTAATAGATTAAAATAAATAAAAATTAATAAACACCACCCTAATAATTGATTATTGCAAAACATAAAATAAGTTTCATAATAAAAACTAACATTCAACATACGAGTACAACAGAATTCAAAATACTAAGAATGTTCAGTTCAACTTAAAAGTAGACTACTATTAAACAAAATTTATAATAAATATAAAAAATATATTTTATTTATATTTACAATACATAATTTATCCAATTTAAGATACTATGAGTATATTTCACTGTTAAAATTAGCAATACTGATTGACGGTCACAGCTAAAAAGCACTTACAAGTTGATTTCATCTTAATCAATTACACATCAACAAGGCCACTATAATACAGATACCTCAAGCTAAATATTTACTGATTACAAATCAATATAGAATAAAGAATGAAGTAAAAAAATACTACAAACATTTATCAAAAACGCACTTAGTATTTTTATATATCGTCCATCCAATGGTAAACTCGCGAAAGTGCAAATTCTCAGTTTTACAGGAGAGCAAAAAACAAATTCAATGCTTTCTTCTTTAACACACTTCATGTATTTTCGTAAGTTACAAATTCTTTGTCTCCATAACCAAACAAGATACATATTTGCGAGTTTACTACAACTTGCATTGGGTTGTATACATCACCATGCACTAACAAACTCATATTTGCAAAATTTGCACATTCGCGAGTTTACTATTGGAGGGACGATATATGTAGTGCTTTACCATATTGTCAGCCTATTTAAAAATACAGCATAAACTTAAGTATCCATGGTGATTAGGACTGAAGGTACATCAAAGAGCAAAAAGCTTAGATAATATTTTCCAGGAAAAATCCTTGGAAAATAAATATGGGAAAATTAAGATTGTCAAGAAATTTAAATATCTCGTGAAAATTCTTCAAAATAACAATCTATCCAAGGAAGTATTAAAGGTAAGGATATTCAAACAGCAAACATAATTTAATCCAACCAATCTTTAAAACAAAAAGAACATTACAATTTTGACAAAGTTAAATCAGTTTTGAAACCAGTAATTATTATTTATGAAACAGAAACAACTAATCAATTAAAAAGTGAATTAAACAAGCTCTTCAAAATAGAAAAAACACCCATGGGAAAATTTATAGCCCTGTAATAGATCTACGTTGGAAACCAAGCTTTAAAAACCAATCAAAGAACTTCACCAGCTTATGGAAACTCTTGAAGAAACAATAATCAAAAGGCGCCTCAAGTTTATGGACACATGGTGGAAATGGATGAAGAGAGATTAAACAAGCACATATTTTACAGAATAAAAAAAGGATGAAAACAAATTTCAAATCAAGGATCATTATTTTCTAAAGAATCTACATTCGCTGCCACTCTAGATTAACAAATTTGCTAAAAGTTAAAATTAGAAGGGTAAAATTATAGAACGTTGTTAGTTGATATTATTTTAAAGTAGGTACCCACTTTTAAAATAAAAATAGTACCTGTACATTTTGTGCAGCTGTTTTTAAAGAAAGAAACATTTCAGTGACGGTATTTTGAGACTTGCGTCACAAAAATGACTAATGAACATATGAGGCAAGTGCCATCCGGTCACAATAATAACAAGACAGATAAATAATTTATTTGAAATTTATTTCAATAAAATGGAGCAATAACAAGAAAACCAAAATATATGATAATTGAACGATTTATTATAGTAATTAGTTTCAAAACTAAGCCTGAGGGAAGAAGACCAGCTGGAAGGCCTAAGACAAGATGGTGGGACCAGGCCCGGAAGGACATGGGAAAGATGGGGCTGAAGGAGGATGACGCTGCTGACTGGGTTCGTTGGAGGGGCTGTGTTGATGAGGCCAAGTACCGACTGGGGTACGAGTGGCCACTGCAGTAATTAAGTAAGTAATTAGTTTCAAAACAATATCATTTAGTTTTATTTAGGTAAATGTTTTTCATAAAAGTTTAAACAATTCAAGAAACAAAGATTTTTGAATTGTTCTGCATAATTTATTTTTGTATTTTTATTTAATGATAATAAAGATTTATTAATTCACTCATTCATAATTTTTTTTGAATCACATAGAAATTTATTAATTTATTTAGTCAGTCATTAATGGCTAGTTGATAATAAGATGGCTGATTAATAAGATATGCACTCTGTTTACTTCAAGGCAGACATACAGAGGCATTTGGAAAGGAACTGTCCTATTGTTTTCTATTGGCACAAACTCATTCGCGATTTTTTAATACATTTTGTATTATAGTTTGAAACATTTGTCACTAGTCATGACCATTATATAACTAATTCACTAAGTATTTGCAAATATATCTTAATGTGTAGGTAAAATGATACTGTTCAAAAGGCTGACAATGTAAAGTCTTAAAAATACGACCTGGTGTTTGGTAAGAGTTCCTACTATTTTTGATCATATTCTAATGATTTATATTCATTTGTAATTAATAAATTTCAAATCTTGTACAGTGGTTTATATGCTACAATGAAAAATAAATTAATACAAATATTATATTATCAGTCGTGCATAAACAAACGAACAAATTATGACAGATTTATAAATACTTTCCTGGAAAAATAATTATTCAGTAAACAGAATTATCCCATGTGGTATTGCTAGTCTCTTAAGGAGGGCTTGCCCAGAATGGTGCACAGGAGGATGCTCATCAGATATGTTGGCTACCGAGAAAATAAAAAATACTTACGGTGGACCAAAACTGGTTCTGCTGCCATATAGTTAGGAGTTGGCTCTTCAAAGACTAGGGGAAGAAAACCCGTAGAAAAATTACCCGGTTCCCCGGGTTACGGAACAAAACTTCATTAACTTTCTATACGATGGTTTTAAAAAGTTTTTACTAGTTACAATAACTGCAAATAAAACATAGTTAGTTGGAATTATCATACAAAAGAGCATCGAAATTCCAAATATTTGAATGAACCTATTGTTTTGCATACATATGTTGTAAAGTCAATTATTATTTAAGATTTTGGAATAAAAATGAAGATGGGGCGAGTGACGCAGAATACAACTACTACACCAGTCCTGCACATGCTGACGCATTAACTGCCATGTCACAGTATAAAAACAACCATAAAGTACCCAGACAAAGCTTTTTCTTCTGAAAAGGATTAAGGACCAGGCTGCAAAAAGGAGAACTCCAAGCTAATTCAATATAAAGTTAGTAAATTTTTCAAGTAGTTTCTAAAATGCTGTAAAATTAGTCTACTTTGTTGTTAACTTGTGATTTTCACTAGTCACAGTATTAATCTTTACCTTTTGATTCAGTTTGTGGTTTATTTACACATTTAAAATAAGAGCATGTCCTTGGGTTAGTTTTAAAAAAACTTAATGTTTTAAAAAAAAGTTCAATGACCTTTTTAACAAAAGAGCACTATTTTCCATAAAATAATATGTCAGTAAAATATACGTATACAGTATAAATATTTTATTTTCTCTCCTTTTAGTACTGTACTATGTTATGTGTAATGGAGTTCATTGTTATATATCAGGATAATAAGGTCGTTTGAAAATCCAGGCTGCCTATGTTCCCAATTAGCTCAAATTTTCGATGCTCTGCTGTAATTTATTTATAACATTTTGTTTGGCAAGTACAAATTCAACATTAATTGCATACGGTTTAACGTTGATATTATTTTAGCATAAAATAGAATGATACCAATCATACAACTGATATCGTAATTATACGAATGTTTTTAAATTTGCATGCAGGCACTGCATTGTATAGAAAAAAGCTCGATGCCTGTGGCATCATGTTCACAGGAATGACACTTACATGTATTGCCATTCCAACTTTTCCTCGTAATAAATTTATACTAAAATAAAATAATTTGTATATGGTTTACAAAGTAAACGATCTGTAAAAATCAAAAAGGGGAATAAACTTAATTGTGAAAACTATGGATATATTACTCTCCTTTCACACACATGAAGCGGTTTGAAAGAATTTTAGAAAGTGGCATTAAAGAGAGTAGAGACAGAACTGGAAGCAAAGAAAATGGGATTTAGATATGAGAGAGCAACAACATATGCAAAATTTACATTGAGGCAAGTTTTTAAAAAGATCTGAGTTCAATAAAATAAAATTCATCATCTTTGAAAAATTCATCTTTGGTTTCAGTGAAGACATACAATAGCATAAATAGAGGGCTGTATGGAGAGAGATATAGACAAGGAGATAGTGTGGATGGTGAAGAGTATAGGTGAGGAAAGTAGGAACTGTGTGAAGACAAGAGTGGGTTAAGGGAGGGAGGTGTATTATACCCACTCCTGTTCATTACAAAAATGGATGGAATAAACAAGCGAGTGAGGAAAGAGATCAAAGGAAATACTAGGAGTTTATTGTTTGCAGGTGTTCTGGTTACACAGGGAAGACAGAGGAAGAGGCGGAAAGGACACTTTTTACTAGCTGTAAAATGAAAAGATTGCTAAGTATGGTTTGGAATTCAATGAGAACAAAAGTAAAGTACTGTTGCAGGAGAGATATGTAAAGAAAAGGCTGGCTAAAATATAGGATGCTGGAGGAATTCACATAGTTAGGGACTGTTTTCTCAACAGATAGAAAATTGCAAAAGGAGTTAAGTAAAAGGATGCAGAGAGTAAGCAGTTTCTTTCAAAGTGTGAAAACTTAAATGTGAACTTCTTGGGATCAAGAAGTTCCTGTGTATTGTAGGAAAATTATATATAATGCATATTTTGTGCCAATACTGACTTTTACAGTAGAAACATGTTCAGGTAGAAAGAAAGCAGTGAGTAGAATACAGCAGCAGAAATGAAGTTAAACAGGAATATGGTAGGAAAGATTTTTTTTTGGTTTAATGTCCTACTGTTAAACAAAAAAAAAGATATGAAGATATGAAGAGGTTGAGTGAGAAGTGATAAAACTAGGGAACAATTCAGATTGGACAGCCTGATAAGGAAGGTTGGAAAGAGCAGAATGCCTAAGAACATGCTGTACTTGGAGATGGAAGGAAAAAGACAAAGAGTGAAGTAAATGGGTTCAGTTATGGACAGATTGGGAAATGGATGTGATGCTATGAAAGTAATTGAGAAAAGATAATTCAGTAATGGAGAGGGATGGAGAAAATTTGTGTTAAGCCCAACTTGAGGAAACTTGAAACATTTTTAATTCGGTAATTAGCATAGGCATGAGCAGGATTCTTGAGTAATGAGCGAAATGAACTGTCAAGGTTATAATAGGGTGCGGCATAATAGACTCCCTGATTTGGAAGGAGTGTCCCTACAGGTTGGGTAGGATAACGAGATGAGGAACATGTCTTTCAACAGCTGTGATATGTGCCGGCCGCAACTACATTGCACCTTAGTTGTTAAGAAATTTACTATAGAAAATGGCATATTGCTGATAGTAACGCAACATACCTTTCATATCCAACTCAAGCTTGGTTGACAGGACCCGTTCTTGATAACAAAAACGATTTACACTTTGACTTCCAATTTTTACCTCAAGGACAAGGTATACCAACTTGGCCCTCAAAGTTTGGAAGTTCTCAAGGAGGCAACAGCCAAGGAACTTGCTGCCATTCCAACCGAAATGACTAGCTGAGTGATGGACAACTATCGAGAAAGACTTCGAGAGCGTATAGACAATGAAAGCTGCCACTCAAATAATATACTGTTTAAAACAGTACTATGTGTGAATTATGTGAGTAAAGAAATATATGTTATGTATTATTTGGTTTAATATTTATTGGCTTCCAAAATCAGGAAGTCCATAGTGCCACACCCTATACTGTATAACAAAATCTGCTTGTGACAGTACAATATTTAGTTATTAATATTTGACCAAAATATAAAAAGTGATCAAATTACTAGTTCTTGTACAATTCTATCGAAGATTTATTTGAGATCAGTTAATGTTTAATAACATTATTTATCTTAACTACAGCAATTAACAAACCGTTTGATTGTTACATAAGTTACGATAACTACAAATAACAACTATAATGAGTATGAATAGGGGACGCATCATTTTTGGTGAAATTGTGTAGTTGTCATTACATAAAATGATTTTCTTTTTAAAAGAATAATCTGTGCGTATTGCTTGTTGTGGACATTAAGTGGGCAACAGAGTATGATAAGCTGATCACAAATTATTTACGTAAATGAATGTACAGTAGTCCCCTGATTTACGACGGCTCAGTTTACACCAGCTCGGTATAGCGACCGACCGTACAAAAAAGGTCCCGTACAAAAAGGTCAACAATAACTTGCCATTCAAAGCAATATTATTAATTGATAATGTCAAAAGTCACACAGCCGCAGGCCTGGAAGGTAAAAATTCAAATGTAAGAATCATTTTTATGCCACCGAATACGTCATCATTACTCCAACCTACGGATCAATCTGTCTTCACATGTTTTAAAGCATATTAATTACGCGATAGTTTCCGAAAGCTATTCAGCGCTGTTGATAATGAAGGTGGACCAACTACAGAATACTGGAAAAAATTCAATATATTACAAGCTATAATTGATTAACAATGCATGGGTGGAAGTTTCCGAAAAATATTCTAGATGGATGGAAAAAAATTTGTCCTCACTATTATAACGACAAGGAAATTACTGAGATCCCTGTGTCAAATGCAACGACAGAAATTGTATAGATAGCCAGTAGTCTTAACTTGGAAGTTTGTAACAAAGACGTTACAGAGTTGTTAAATGCTGAAGAGGATATTTCCAATGAAAAGCTTATTGCATTTGTTCAACAAGATACTCAGCAATTGGAAGAATTCATTCAGGTGAGTGAATCAGAACCCACAGTTGATAAAAAAAAGTTAACGAAAAGACCTACGGAAGCATTTAAATTAATTAAAAGTGGCTTAAATATTTTCGAATCAGATGATCCAGATTCTAATCGCAGTATGGCCGTAACCGCAGCCGTGCGGTGTGAGTTCTCATACTATCAAGAAAGTTATAGATCGATGAAGGCGCAAAAAGTTCAGAAGCCACTTGGTTATTTCTTTAAAGGCAAAAACAGATGCACAAGCAGTGAACTGTCAAGAAGCAGATCCTCAACCCTCAAAATCGTGACAGTAAATTACACAGCAGGCAAGTTTTAAATTTAACTAACACAACAAAGAAAATGTTAAAGTAATGTTATTCTTATGATTTCGTGTTTTTTTAATTGTAGGTTTCATGTACAGTGCAGTACATACTCAAATTATTGTATTTTTTTCTAAATTTAATTAAAAATGTGTTCACTGTAAAAACTTTAATCTATATTCTAATGTATTCAATGGGTTTTTTTATCACAGAAGTAATTAAAGGAAATAGTGTAAAATATTATTAACTTGTTTAATTTGATTAAAAATACAGTATGTTAAGAGTCTGTAAATATTCGATTTACGGCGGGTTTTCCGGAACCAATTCGGTCGTTATAGCGGGGGGTCTATTGTATGTCGAAACTACATACACAAATAAATAATTAATTTCAATGTATTAATGAACATTTCGAAGCAGTCACAAATTTGAATCTCTACCTACCAGTAAGATCCATCCATATATATTCACATTTTATAATATCATCAGTCTCCAGAATTTTTTATAAAGAAATAATTGCATGCTAATTATTTTAAATTATGTTAAGAGTCTTATCCACAGACGCAGGTTTCCGTTGGTCAAACGTACCTTTAGAAATTAAGTAGCAGCAAATTCTGTATTCAAAATTTATCATTTAGAAATTTTTTTTAAATTAATAATATAATCCTCTTTCACTGATAAGACTGCTACAAGTATAAAAAATACCTTAATTTAAAAAACAAATTCATTATATTTAAAATAAAAATATATGATAAATCTTCATTGTAATTGACAAATAGATACTCAAATTAAAGTGATTCTAAGGAACTTATGAGTAATTAATACTATAACCACAAAATTCTCAACAATTTTTCTTTTATAGATAAAAAACAACATGTAAAAAATGCTTTATAATAAAAATATATAAATTAAAAAAAAAACATTTGTAACATATTCCTTTTTTAAACATTCTCTTACTGAGCTACAAAATTAAAACAAAATAAATATATGAGGTTTATTCGAAAGTAAGGTCCAATTTCTTATAAAACACAAACCATCACAGAATTTTTCAAAACTTTTTTTTATTAATTCCTAACATGTTTCTATATTAGTTTCCATATTTGTTTAAACATTTGTCATAATGTTCTACAAGCTTTTGTATGCCTAGTCATAGGCGTTTGCCGCCTGTGAGAATAACCAGTCTTTAACTGCTTCTTTCACCTTGTCATCAGTGGCGAAGCGTTTTCTAAGAGACTATTTTGCTAAAAATTGTTCTATTCACATTTTGAAATTCCAATGGTAAAGTTATAATTGTGAATCGCTGGTCTTCATGAATCTTTTTGTCCACGGCATTGACCAAATTTTCTGTGATCAGTGACAGTCAGCCTGAACGCGGTTCATCACAGATATTTTCCCACCCGTCCTTTAAAGCTCTCACCCACTTATAGACTTCCCTGTCACTCATCGCATTGAGGCCATACACTTCACTAATCTGTCAACAAATTTCTGCAGCTGAAACGTTCCTTGCTTTCAAAAACCAAATCAATGACCGTATTTCAGTCAGCAGGCTGATCAATTGTTTTAAACATTTTGAACTGGCCTGTAAACAGCACACTGCAACAATACCAATGTAAATGGTGTCGTTTGAAGAGCAAGGCATGCCGAGAGTTGGTGTGCATGCTCATTTTAATGTTCATGCAAAATTCGATTAGCTATGGTGATTTGGACCTTACTTTCCAAACAACCCTCATATATGAGGTGTGGTTGGAAAGTTTTAAGAATGGATTTGCTACTGCTTATTTGTTTGGCGGGTGGGTACACGGAGAGTGGGGAGTGAGTCATTGCCTTGTCCTTGAACGCCCTCTGACAGGAAACTGCATTTCCTTAATTCAGTTCGCTGTGGCAGCTGGTTGAGTGCGGGTCTGTTAGTGCTTGTTGCCGGATTCTGTCTGCGTGAAAATGGACGTAAAAACGGAGCAACGAGTTTGTGTGAAATTTTGTTTCAAAACAGGGAAATCAGCTTCTGAGACTTACGAACTATTAAAAACAGCTTTTGAAGATAGTTGTATGAGCCAGTCAAATGTTTTTGTCTGGTTCAACAGGTTTAAAAATGGCCGCGAATCATTTGAAGATGAACCATGGTCCGGTCGATTTTTTTCGATTCTACCAGTATTGTGCATCATGAATTTACGCCTGGAGAACCAGGAATACTACAAATGTGTCCTTCAGCGTTTGCACGAAAAGGTGCGGAAGAAAAGGCCTGCATTGTGGAAAGACAGGAGTTGGGTTCTACACCAAGACAATGCTCCGGCTCATCGTGCCTTCTCCATCGTTGAATTTTTAACCAAATTCAACATTCCTGTGCTTCCACAACCGCCATATTCCCCTGATTTGGCCCCTGCGGACTTCTACCTGTTTCCTAAACTGAAATTTTCACTGAAAGGGAAGCGATTTGACTCGGTTAAAGACATCCAGGCAAATACGGAGAGCGTTCTTAACACACACTCCAGGAAAAAAAATTCCAGGAATGTTTCCAAAAGTGGAAACACCGTTGGAGTCCGTGTGTTTAGCCGGAAGGGGACTATTTTGAAGGAGATGCATCACAGTAGCATGTAAGTACCACCATTGTACCATTACAAACCCATTCTTAAAACTTTCCAATCACACCTCGTATAATAAAAACAATACATAGCATAAAAACTCTGAACTGTCCGTTTGAATATGCAATACAATTTTCAAAGTTAAGTAACAGGAAGGCATAAAATCAAGTTCTATGACTAGATAAAGAATGCCGTTCACTACTGCCAGTCATTTGTTACGTGAAACTTAAACTGTCTTGATATCTTGCTAAAAGATATAGTATTGTAACGCCAACTCCCATTCCAATATTCTGTAAAAGTAACGTAATCAATGCACTGCGTACACTTTGTTTGCTCGCTTCTTCCGCAACTTCATTCATTTCTGGTACCTAGAAATAAAAATTATTTAAAATAAATACAAACTATATTTATAATTGAATCGGTGAGTGGAAAAAGGGTAATATTCCAAAATCCTTATTTTCGAGAAATTAAAAAAGAACTGTTTTGTGACTTTGTTTTTGGTTTAATGGTAAAATGTTCAATTGGTCATTTGTAGTGCTATATTAACGCTTTTTAATGGTGACTTTAGAATTTATTTTACAATAATCATGGGATCGATTTTGATTATTAATATGTTGACTATTCACCTTTTTCTAGATTTGGTACAAGTAAACAGGAAAAATTAAGTTGAAAAAAACAATATAATGTGCCAATATGCTACAAAACTTTATTTTTATTTCAAAATAATTTACAGTTACATTTTGATAATAATAACACAGAAACCAGTGGTCCAACTGCTGTTCGCTATTGAATGGAAGAAGGGTAATATTCCTGGAATATTATCCTTTTTCCACTCAACTAAATTTTTAATGTAGCTTAGCTGCTTTTAAATACTAGGAATATTTCCCTTTTATCAACCAATAAATGCGCCGAAGTAAACTGAACAAAACTGCTATCTTCGCTCAATTTTGCATTTTTTGGAATATTACCCTTTTTCCACTTACCGATTCAATTTTAACTTCCCCAAAAGAGCTAAAAGCTAAAATAGCTAAGCCTATGGGGAAGAGGAGTACATGAAATAATAAAGCAACACATATTTACAATTAAAAACACGCACAAGATAAAACAAAATACAAATAATAACAATAGATTACTGCTACAGTAAAACCCCAATTGCCTGAAACCTGCTCAACTATAACCTGCCTTAACAGAAACGGATCCAAAAAACTTGTTTTTTAATTTGGTGATAACTCAATTTCAATATTGTGTATACACAGTACAGCACTTAAATATGTAGCGTCGTTGTACAGAACAGTGTCCAATGAAATAAATTACAAATATGAAGTTTTACTATTCTGGAAATTCTTCTATTCGTTTACTTATTCTTCAGCTCCAGGACGTGCTTTTAATAAAACGATGGTGTGATGTTGCCGTAAAAGAAGATTTTATCGAAAATCTCACATTTTTTTTTAAAAATGTAAATAATTAAAAAAAACCAGTAAATATTAATTATTATTTTTATATAATATTACACTTCGTTTTCTTGAAACGTCTGTGTTTTTGATTATACATCCTAATAAACAGTTGCAAAAATACTGTGTTGTTGTTTAGGTCATCAGCCAAAAGGCTGATTTGATTTGATTTAATTTTGGCTGATTTGAAACTTTAGAGGCTTTACAAAGTAAAACGATGAGTGAGGTGGTTTACTACTGCCTTCCACACTGAGTGGAAAAGTAGACTATGCTTCTCAGCACATCAGCTGATCAGCCCAGTTAGGTCTAGCATTTTTTTTTGATCACTCAATTTCGTCTACCATCCTTCTCGCCATCTGCCTTAGCAGTAAGGCCTAACTGCAAAATATTCGGATGTAAAAAAACAAAAAAAAGTAATAAAAAAACAAAAATTATCAGCATGCCCAGCCCTCCGAAAAGCATCTACTTTCCACCCTGCAAATGACACATTCACTTCATTCACCACAGGGTCTGGCTGTATAAAGAAATTCATTACTCTCAGAGAAGATAACTCTGACTAGTGTCTTTTACACCTCTACCTCTTGTTCTTAAATGCATCAGTTATATAATTGGCTGACAATGTGATAATAAATAGAACTATTTTTTGTAGCCCTGGAACTAACAGATTGGATACAAATAATTTAATAATCCACCTGCCTGTTATGGGCACCGGATATTACTAAAAAATACCTGATAAACATGAAAAATCATTTTTACTATTTTCATACCTATAAGTATAACTCTGGGTCTTATCCAGAATTTTATGTAACTGAAATTGGGTCCTCCCTCTGTATTTTGGTTAAGCTGGGTTATACTGTATTATTATTTTTATTCTCCTGCATTACTCTCTTGACACATTTTTTCCCGATTCATTTATAACTGAACCCTTCCGCTTCACTCTTGGTTTTTTACCCTCTATCTCGATTGTAAAAATTTTTGCACTCATAAGATCCTTATACAATGTTGATTTACCAAAAAGTGTTAAAGTTGTACTGTAAATCTGGGTGGTTATTACATTTTTTTTTTAAATTTTAAATAATTGAATTCAATTTGCCACACAAACAGTTTCACAATTCTGCTAAACACCCTATATCTAATCTAAAATCAATCAAACCACCTTAATGACCACCTATATCCAGCAATCACCCTAATTTACAACCAACAGTTTGGGAATTCAGATTAACCCATCAGGTTTATCAAAGAAAAAAAATTTGTTTTATGGATAATAATATCACTTAAGATATATTTGGTAAATTTATTCACAGCGGATAGCTAGTTCATTTAACATTCCACATGCATGTGATAAACACTCAACAAATACCATATAACAAATCTAGATGAAGTATCCTAATATAAAAATACTGAGACATGCCTAATTTGGTAGATACATAAATCTCAGAAGGGTAACATAAATTAACTTGAATGGTGTAATTTGCTTGAACAAATTAAGGAATGTGGGTGTGAAGATCGTAAGGGGAGTAGAAATTTTAAAAGAGTTCTCACGGAAACGAAACAGTTAAGAATTATTATAAGAAAATTAATTAAAAATTAGTAGATTGTCCCGTGAGGGAAAAGACAGGAAGGAACCCTGTTGAGCCTTTGATGTTTTAACATATCCAGGCAGAGGAGTGGTCAAACATTTGTCATTGGCTTACGGGACACTATATGTGTAACATGTGTCTGATTTGAGGATTTTTGGTAGTAATTAAAAAGGAAGTGAGTCGAAAAGGGAAGATAAAGGAGTAAGGAGTTAGTTGGAAATGAGAGATCGAAGGGTGCACAGTGACGTTGGTGGGCGACAAAACGCTAAATGACAGAAAGTTGGTTTAAATATTAAAGTATTTCAGTTAAATTAAAATATTGCAGTAAATTATACATCACGGACAAACAATAAAAAAAACAAACAACACCATATATTCTCCAGCATCACCGCGAAAATAATACTATTCATCTATATTGGAACATTAATCTTCAACATTATTCATTGTTTTCTTCTTCATCGTCTTCTTGATAGTCACTTCTACTCAAAATCTTCAATAAAAACTACAGGACCTGTTCCGGCATTCAACAGCTACAAAACATCTCAATTTGTGCCCTCCGGACAGTTGGCGACTTCCGACCAGTCGAGGTATCCTGGTCAAGACATCCTCGGGAAGCGATCAATCCACAACTCCACCAAATGGTATCAAGTAACGAAATAATAGTAAAAACCCTACAGGTATTTATAAACCAATTGTAAATGTGTACACATATTTTTATTTAATTTAATTGTCTCTCTTTTGTAATTTAACAGGGCGTGTCTCAAATAATATATTTTTAATTAAAATGATAAGTAATAATCACATTCTGTGCAATTTTTTATTAACTACCTATTTCCACTAAGCCATCTAACGAACCCCACGCATAAGAAATAGATTTAAAATTAATCATAAAAACTGATATAAACAAAAGTGGCAATCCCTATTGGGGGGACTTTTCATAAATAATAAAAGAAAATATATTAAAGAGCCTAGTACAATAGATAAATTTCACATTCGAATAAATGATACACTGGATGATGCATTATGAAGATTAATTTGTAGATGAAGTATATTTAAACAAACCAAAACCACTTAAAAGACTAATTAAAAAATACGAAGCTAAATAAAGTTTAATTACCATGTCGACTAGTGCAATATACAGAAACATTCCAGCAGCAAATCCAAATATATAAATACTTGCTTCAATCTCCCCAAGGATAATTCCCAAAATAAGTCCTATGTAGCATGTACAAGCTGACAAAAAGTTATACAAAAGAGCTTGTCTTAGTGTCATACCAGCATTTAACAACACAGCAAAATCACCTGCAAAAATAATATTAAGTAATAAAGACAACAAACAATTCACTTTAGATTCTTTCTCTAAAAATCAAATGATTAATAAATATACAGAGTGTTCTGTGATGAGTTCCTAACTTAATGAACTGATTCAGTATATTACAATAATCAAAAAAATTTGAGTGGATATTGTAGTCCTCAACATCTTAATCTCTACTAATTTGTTTCTTTCTTATTAAGAGGAATCCTCATCGAAAAAATAATCGATTTCTGGTTTTTTAACCTGAAATATAATTTGAAATACCCTCTTCAAAACGATATATCGTTTAAATCTCTACAACTTTTTTTCACGTAGGGCCAATTTTAGACCACTTAAGGTGACTTTAGACATTTCTGGAAGCTATTTTTGCAGCCTACATTTCAGGATTTGATCACTGTAGGCTTTTCTTCTTTCTTCTGTCTAGTGTGTGTACTGTTTTTGCTCTTCATGGAAGTCAGTATTTAGCTGTCTGAATTTGATTTGATTCATTATGTTTTCTCAGTTTTCTCAATATCCTTTCCGACTTCTTTGAACCATTTATCTGACACTTCAGGTCTATTGTTTAGTGTCTCAAAATTTTTTTTGTTAACAGTTTGTCATCCATTATAAACAGTGTCCAAAAAAAATAGTTTTCTTTTTCTAATTGTTTATTTTTCTTGTACAATTGTTCTTGTTCTCGTAACATGTAACATATTGTCCATCTACCATCGTTTTGTGGAGGATCTTTGTCTTCAATTTCTCTGCTTCTCTGGAATGACCAGTCTTACCGTTCATTCCGGTCATTCTAAGGCACTCACTTGAATACAGACAGAATGAAAAGCAGAGAAATTTGAGAAAAAGATCCTCCACAAGATAATGGGTCCAAGAAAATACATCGACAATATAGGTTACAAGGACGAAAAGAATGTACAAGGAAAATGAACGATTAACAGAAACAATTAGAAAAGAAGACACAAATTTTATTAATGTCTCTACAATAATTAAAAGCAATTTAATTTTTCCAACTTACTATTTGCCCTGATGACAATTTTTTTATTTAAAAAAAAACTAGATCAAATTTCTAGCAGCCTTGTTTTTAAATTTGTATCAAATATGTGTTATGCTGGCAATATAACTGCTATAGTAGTCATAGCAAGTGGGTTTTACACTAGGGGTCTTGGATTTGTTTCCTGGCCAGATCTGGCATTTTTTCATCACTCATTTTCATCTATTACACTCGTTTGCATTAATAGTAATTGCAAAACAGTCAGACATAAACACAAAAAAAAAAAACAAACAACAGCTCATGTACATTACTATACACTGATGTACATCAGTATTAGGTATATTAGATAATGATACAGATTATTATTATTATTATTATGTCTAGAATGAAAGTTTTATTTCCAAACATGGTCTTTGGATGATTTCAGTATTCTAACTTCAAGTAACTTTTTCTCAGCTTCTGTTTCAGACACAGGTATGAAACCCTTTCAAGAAAAAAAAGAGATAAAGTATTAATTGTAATAATTACCCAACTCATGAGGAAATTCTTCACACATGACTGCAACGCTTATACTAATACCAGTAAGTATGCTTTCATTGAAAGCCGCACCAATAGAAAGTCCATCAATGAAGTTGTGAAGCCCATCACCAAAAACTACCATCCATGCAACAGATGCTATTGCATTTTGAGAATTTTGTTGAAGTCTAATAACATGATCCGTACCATGACATGGTTTTGGTTTCTGAAAATGTTTGAATGAAGCAATTAATATGATTCAATATTACACAGAATATAATGATACACATAAAATTATCTTAAAGCTGTTTGGAATAAAAAGGAAACTGAACCATGAACTAATCAGTCACACAGCAGAAAATTTTTCTCAACAGAGTGGGTAGGAAGATAAAGATGGAACAGAGCGAAGAGGAGTATGGCTTTAGATGTAGGAGTAGGCTTACTGTGAACTCTATTTTTGTAATTCAACAGCTGATAGAGGAAAGTTGGGAGTTTAATCCTTTGAATGCTGAATTATTACAGGAAAGAATTCATGCATAGGTAAGTTTTTTCATGACACTTCCTCACGTCATGATGAAGCTACATTTCATGATTTTTCTTGAATCTTTCACAATTTTTTTGTATTTAGTATTTTTATGAGTTTGTAACAAAGAAAAACTGTAATTGGAAGTCTCTTGTAGAGTAATGTACCAACAATTACTTTAGTATGTCTGCTGAAGAAAGAGAGACATACTGAAGATATACTGAAGACATACGATGAATTATTACAGGAAAGAATTCATGCATAGGTAAGGTTTCTTCATGACACTTCCTCACGTAATGATGAAGCTACATTTCATGATTTTTCTTGAATCTTTCACAATTTTTGTATTTAGTATTTTTATGAGTTTGTAACAAAGAAAAACTGTAATTGGAAGTCTCTTGTAGAGTAATGTACCAACAATTACTTTAGTACGTCTGCCGAAGGAAGAGAGACATACTGAAGACATACGATGGTTAGTGATGGGATTCATGTTCAATTCATTATTATACTCCATATCAACATTGCTCTTTGTATCTTCTGCTTTTAAAAGATATTCATTTACCTTAATAACATCTATATACATTCTAGAAATAAACTCTTAACCAAACTACACCAATACTCCAGCTCCTCTACTCTTCTCACTCATTCTCTAATGTGTCCATACTAGAGAAGAGACAAAAGAACTTTCACTGTGAACAAGTCATGGTTACTTATAATTCACGGTGACCACAGTTATTCAGATAGGCGAGTAACTGTTCCCCAGTCACTGTTACAAAGATCGCTTACTCTTCTGTCACTGCAAGGCAGGACAACACTGCGAATGTTCACCGTACTTCAACAGTATAGTACAGACCTTTCATTCTCTAGTCACTGTTACAAAAATCACTTACTTACTCATTCACTGTTCACTGTCACTTTTAAGACAGACCGAATGCTTTACCTTAGAAACTAGTGAAGAAATATACTCACTCATTCACTGTTCACAGTTAATAGACAAAACGACATAATAGCTACGTAAGATATATTGGTCTGTTCACTGGGCTTAGTGCTCTCCTTTGATAACCGGCACGTCCATTCTCTTTTACTTCAATTTTTATGCACTCTTCTCTCTCTCCCTCTCTCTGTCTCTTTCCCTTGTTATGTTTTTCATCTACTAGACTAAACAAAACGAGGGTAGTTCCTTCGCTTTTCTGATCGCGGTAACATAATTATATTACAGTGTTATTTTTATTGCACGGCGCGTTCTACCTAGCTACTTTATTTATATTGTGCGCTATTAATTTTTTCAGTTGTAAATTGTTTCTTGTACTTTCTCTTTTTTACACAAAATTTTCTTTTTATTACTAATATAGGATACCTTGTGTTAATCAGTTTTACGCTAAATTTTTATTTTAGTTATATATGCAGCCCATTTTTTTAATTTATCAAAACTTCAGTTGTTAAAATGAAATAACAACTGAAAATATTATTATTATTTCATGATAACTGAAAAATATACTAAGTATACACAGTTATTACTAAATCACTAGTAACTATTAAAAGTAACGGTGAACGCAAAATCTCTGTCACCTTGATCACGGTGACTGGTTGAAACAGTGAACGCTCTTCACTAGTCCATACTAGCTAACCAACTTTCTTATCTCTCTCTCCCTCCCCCTCTACCTACCTCTCCTACAAATAAAAAGATACATAAGAATACAAACCTGCTGATGACCAAAAGAAGCTTTAATTGCCTGTTCCTGGCAGTCATAGATAGAATTTGGATCATTACTGATAAAGGAATCAGGACTACCTAAAGCCTTATCAACTCCAGATGACCTCTGCCCACGCCTCTGATAAAACAACCAAACATAATATCAATTCCATCATATATTATTAAATTATAATAAATAGTACAGTTTAACACTTATCAAAATTACACAACAAGTGATCTGACAATACCATGACCACATAATGATAGCAATGTAACATTCTTATTACTTAAAGCCTAACAAATTAATTTAATCATAACTTGTGACCGTGAATATGAATCTTTGGTGATGAAGAAGCTTTAGCACTAGTAAAGCTTATAAATTGCCCGTAGCAGGCAGGTGAATTATTAAATTATTTGCACTCGATCTACTTGCCCCAGGGCTACAAAAAAAAGTTCTGTTTCTTATCACATAGTTAGCCAATTATAAGACTGAAGCATTTAAGATAAGAAGAGATAGAGGTGTAAAAGACACTAGTCACAGTTATATCCTGTGAGAGTAACGAATTTCAATATACAGCCAGACCCTGTGGTGAATGAAGTGAATGTGTTATTTGCAGGGTGGAAAGAATATGCTTTTCAGAGCTGATAAGCATTTTTTTCCACTCAGAGTGGAAAGCAATAGTAAACCAACTCACTCCTCGTTTTACTTAGTAAAGACCCTAGAGGTTCTAACCAGCCTTTCAGCTATGACCAAAACAACAACAACAAACAATATAAATATTAACAATAGTTATTACTGAAAAAACATTTCTGACACATCTATACATTTCTACTATGATAAAAAAATGTTATTAATACAAGCTTATTACAAAGTATCTGTAACACCTGAAGAACTTTAGTGAAGTTTTACCACAAAACTTTTTGTCACAATCTGTGCATGTTATGCAATCATATAATACAGAAAATTTTCAAGTACAGATAAACATTATACAGGGCATTCTGAAAAAGGGTTCCAAGAATTCAGGGCATGACCCCACAACAAAAGAAGAAAAGAAGTTCAAATTAACATAGGTCCGAAATTCATTAGTTACCAAGTTATACAGGGTAAAAGATTTCATCAGAATTTCACTTAACCCGTTGAAACGAAGCCCTACAGATATTTGTTGGGCATTAAATTAGGTATAAATTTTACCGTAGCATATGTAAAATGAACAGAAAAATTGAATAAAACAGGTTTCAGACCTGTAGCTGCAGTAATTTTTAAGATATCTGATGAAATACGTAAAACTTGGTCCCGAAAAACAAATTTCTTTTAGGTTTGAAGCAGATGAACTTTGTTAAAGGATAATAAACACAAGAAATTCTTATACAAAACTTGTAGAGAATTTAATTCTGAAGAGAATGATGTAAAATAAGTCAATAATAGACAAACACAATTTTTAAAAAAATGCATGAAAAATAGACAAAATCTGTTAAACTCTCTACTAACTTAATTAATGTAATACTTAAAAGAAAACACTTGCATTAAAATAAATTAATGAGTTATGTCTAATGAGTTTTGAGTTAATGAGTTTTTTTGACTAACTGTTTATTTTTATCAAGTAAACATTTTTAACAACCATAAATTATCATACATAAAAAAGGAATAGTTGCCATAAAAAATAGCCACGTCACAATAGATGTTCAAAATGTTTACCCTCGTTCAAAATACAAGCATCCAGCCGTTTTCATGGACTGGCAAACTCTTTCTAAGATCCCAGGTGTCTCACGTATCCTCTGAATCCCATTAATAATCCTTGTGAGCGACTCTTCTTTGGTATCCACAAGCAAGTCGTAGACAAGCGACTTTAAATTAAGTTAATAGAGAGTTTAACAGATTTTGTCTTTTTTCATGTAATTTTTTTTTTATTTAATTAAAAAATAATTTTTAAAAAATTGTGTTTTTCTATTATTGACTTGTTTTACATCATTCTCTTCAGAATTAAATTCTCTACAAGTTTTGTATAAGAATTTCTTGTGTTTATTATCCATTTAACAAAGTTCATCTGCTTCAAACCTAAAAGAAACTTGTTTTTCGGGACCAAGTTTTGCGTATTTCATCAGATATCTTAAAAATTACTGCAGCTACAGGTCTGAAACCTGATTTGTTCAATTTTTCTGTTTATTTTACATACGATACGGTAAAGTTTATGCCTAATTTTACGCCCAACAAATATCTGCAGGGCTTCGTTTCAACGGGGTAACTGAAATTCTGACGAAATCTTTTACCCTGTGTAACTCGGTAACTAATGATTTTCGGACCTATGTTAATTGAACTTTTTTTCTTCTTTTGTTGTGGGGAATCACGCCCTGAATTCTTGGAACCCTTTTTTAGAACACCCGGTATATTAAATTTTGGATCAACTTTTATTCTTGGTTGGTGAATATGTTACTTTCCACATTAAATGGGGGTTTTTTTTAATAAATTGGCAGCAGCACAAATAACATTCTTTTCACTACATCAGAACTAGTTTGTTAGAGTTTTTCTGTTATTAATCTTCGAGTATTAGTACTTTGCAGTATCTTAAAATGTTCACTAAAAACGAGTTAATATACTATGAATGGTGGAGACATCATAACTGTTAACCACTACAATGTAAGTATTTTCTTTTCTTTTTATGTTTTATGTCTGACTGTTAAGCAATTACTGCTAATGTAGATGGTGAGAAGGATGATAGATGAAGATGAGTGGTGAAAAAATGCCAGATCTTACCGGGAATCAAACCCACGACCCCGGCATTATGAAGAGCTGAAGTTCATAATGAAATTAGTGCTAAGTTTCTAGATCGGCCATAATTAACTCGATATAATTTACAAAACTTATTAAATTTAGAGCAACATTAAGCATTCCGAATACACAAAAGTCTGATTGGCCATTATCAATTCGTTACGAAGATATCCTACTACAAAAAATTACTGAAGGTTTTTGTAGCCAGTGCTGGAATATTGAATTGGAAGGCTTACTCTAAATGAAAAAATTTTTTGTTTATTTAGAAAATTACAAAGGCTAACAGAACCTATCTGTATAAGTCTTACTGGCATAATAAATTGACACTAAAAATACAAAATTTACAATCATTCTTGTTTACAATTTTCTCAACAATAATAGGCTTCCCAAATTATTCATTTTTAATTTATTACATAATCCTTAAATACAATATAGAATGATAATAGTCACAATAACATGAATAAATTATTGCAAAATAGTAGCAGAATTTGTGATTAGTCCAGAAATGGTTAAGGGAATACATTTTTTTGATGTTAAGAAATTATGTATTGTTTGGGGTGGAGTGTGTTGAACTAGGATACTGAATTGCGATGAATAATGAGTTTTGAATGTGAATCAAAAGGAAATCAAAAGTAGTAGAAACATTTATTTTTATTCCTTCTACTCATGTCATTAAAAGTCCAGTTTGGCATTATGTAAAATAGTGCATGTGTGAGTAGCAAGTGTGGACAGATAAATCAATTGTTTTGGTTCTTAAGGGCAGAGTTCTATTGTTAGTCAAGTTTGGTTTAAGCTTAAGTTTTTGTAATTGATTTATTTTATGTAATCTAATTGTATTGGTTTGTAAACTAAGTTAAATCTAAGTTAAGTTAATGTAATTATCAATTGCATAAATAAATACTTAATTGTTATACGTTTGAAGTAAATCTGTTTATTATTTATCACACCAGATCCCAAATGAACCTACATTTAAGTGTTACGTTATTTTACAAATAAAAATTTCTCGAGAAAAATTGTTAATTAATTCTTTTATCAAAAATATTGATATTAAAAAATTATAAATGAAAAACCAAACTTAGCGAACTTAATAGAAGAAGTGGAAAAAGAAAGAGTAGAATAAAAGAACGAAAAAGATTTGAGTTTACTTTGTGAATTAATGTCATTTATTGATTGCTGAGCGCCTAATAACATTTCATCATGTACAGTAAGTATTAAAAGTTCCAAAAAAAGCTTTTTGACCTGACTACTTCCTCAAAGTAAATTAATTAAATCAAAGAGATAAAGTAAATAATTACCCGTCGTTCATCATTAATAACTTTCATAATTCTTTCGATCATAAAAAATACCCAAATTCCAGTCCACATCATGAGTGAAATACTTAAATACGAATGATTTGCATCACTTTCAACCAAATTTAATGCCTGTAACAAAAATGTCAATATAAAGAAATACATCATCACTAATTCTATCAATATTGTATTTTGGAGTTCGTCTGTATTTGAACATGTATTTGACTGGGCATGTTAATTCTGTGGTTAGAAGACCAAAAAGAAATCTTTTATTGTAAAATGGACTGTGAGAAGCTTTAAGAACACTGACAGGTCCAATCTATTTTACAAGGCTCTAGTCCAATCCGAAGCCATTTGGAGTACGCCTCAGTCATCTGGGCTCATTCTGCTGATAAAATAGAAGGCGTGCAGAAAGACTTTCTACACTGGGTGAGATCCCGATTCCTGGACTTTGCTCAGATTATTGTAGTCAAAATAATAATAAAAAAAGGATTATTTCATCACCAAAATATGTGTCCATAACAGGCAGGTGGAGTGTTACATTATTTGCACTCAATCTGCTAGTTCCAGGGCTACAAAAAATAGCTCTTTTTCTTATCACATGGTCAGCATAATATACGACTGGAGTATAAAAGAATATAATAGATACAGGTATAAAAGACACTAGTCAAGAGTTATTTCCTCTAAAAGTAATGAATTTCATTATACAGCCAGACCCTGTGGTGAATGATGAAGGACTCATTTGCAGGGTGGACAGTGGATGCTTTTCAGAGAACCTGGCATACTGATAAACATACTTTACCACTCAGTGAGGAAGACAATGGTAAACCACCTCACTGTTCACTTTACTTATAGTAAACTTAGACCCTCTAGAGGTTCAAACCAGCCTTTCGGCTGATGACCTAAACAACACCAAAATACACTTGCCATAAATTATTTAATATTATTAATTAATTATTTCATAATGCGATACAATTAACGCTGTTACATCCAGTCGTACCTTTAATGTTCACAATTTTATTTTATAAATATTTACGGTCCAGCTGATCTAAATTTAAAATCTAACAATACATACAGTATTCAGATGAACTATATCCCCTAGCTGTGGGAGTGAGAGAATGCATAACGCTCTCACTCGCACAAGCCGTACGCGAAGTTCCAATAACATTATCTTTAATTTTACTCATTGTTGTGAGCAAGCATTTATCCATGCAGTAAACTAACAAGCAAGATAACGACTAGTATGTTTTCAGATTTGGATTATAACAGTAAAGACCTTTGAGCGCATGCATAGTTATGCCACATATCTCCCTCTCACTCGCTTGGCTATGGGACATTAGTTCGTCTGATACCTATAACTAGGCAATGAAAATATACATATACTAAAAAATCATAATACATACAAGATCTATATATAAAAGTTGTACAATTTATCCACATTCTATTACACCAATCATTACCATATTAACTATAAAAATATTATTGAGTATTATTACATTAATTTAAACACTATCAATGCTCCTAATATCAATACTTTATAAGAATCATAAATAAAATGAATAAATATTCACATCAATTTTTCAATCAAATATTTCTCGTCAATTAAATGGATTGCCACAAACGCATTAAATTTAAATTATTACAGTTTTTTTACATTAGCCTTCGCATATTTAACTACTTGACACAGTTCTTTCATTAGTTCAATTTTATGTTTATGTCCATGATTTAACATGGACATAAATGACTGTAGATACAACATATTTTAAAAATTTTAATAAATTTAATTTCACGTTTTCAAAATTCAAGCACTCGGATGATGGTGGATCTATTGAAACGTGTCAGTAAGAAGTAGGAATATGTAATGAAAATACAAAAAATTTGTGATATAGCAGCTAAAACAGGTCAGTGGAAAAAATAAATAAATAAAATATTTTTTACAACAGAAAACAATTGAAGATTAAAATTTTAAAAAAAATCTGGTGTGAAACACTCACACAACTTTCTCTTGCCAATCCAAATAATGACCAATATAACCTAACTTTAGTAATAAAACATTAGAAATAAACAAAAAACTAACCTCAAAAAACATAACCTTATTTTAATCATGAGTGAAAAGACACTAAATGAAAATCGACCTCAGTTTGGCTTAAAAATACGGAAAATCACTCTTTCACGCTAAACAAGGCTCTGTAGAGAAAAATTCTTCAAAAAAAAGATGTAGATCTTTTAATTTCCTATAAATTGTATTACATACACTTTTGTCGTAAAATCCATACTAAGGCCGAAATCTTAAAAAAATCAATTTTTCAAACATTTTCGTGAGAAAAAAACAGAAAATCGCTAATTAACGCTAAACTACGCTTTATCCAAAAAAAAATTTCAAATAAAAGTTGTAGAATTTTAAATTCTCTACAAGTTTTATAACATACATTTTTACGCTTAAATGCATATTAAAGCCGTAATCTTAAAAAACATTTGTTTTACGTGAAAACAGCCTCACCGAGAATTTCAGCAAACATAGGACCTACCCTATCTTGTAGAACATAAAAAAATTAGTAAACCAGGCGATTTTTAAAAAAATCGTAGGACCAGTTTTTGAGAAAATCGCAAAAAAGTGAAAAATTACCCGAATAAACTACTACTTCCGGTTGACCGATTTTGATGAAAATGTTCGTGTCGGGTCCGGTAGTGGTATGTAACTTAAGTACCTTCTTCCAACTAGAACATATTCCGTCACTTTTAGAGGTATTCTCTCCTCTGGCATCTGTTTCAAATGTTGCCTCCATTGATTCCGGTACTCCTCCACTTTTTCATTCAAGCTAAATACACCCAACTCGGATCTAATTTCTTTGTTATATATTAGATCCAGCCTCGAGCAGCCCTTCACCCTTCTTAAAAACCTCATTTCAGCTGCTTGGATCCTACTTTCTTGGCATTTTGTGGTAACCCATGACTCACTTCCATAAAGAAGGACTGGGGCTGCCATTACCTTGTAGAACTTCAGTACTGTCTCTGTTCTAGCTCTGTTACCCAGTGTCCTGATTCTAATAGACATTAATATTTTAGTACAAATAAAATTCTTACCTGTGGAATTAAATGAAATAACGAACTAGACGTTAATGAGCCAACTGCTAATCCAATAAGCGCTGTCAACAGTTGTTTATAAAATGCCTTCTGCATCAGAGGAAGAACGCTGACTCCTAATAAAGAGCAAAGACTGATTGCTGTTACAAATAATAGCCCCAAACACCATACTGTAAAAAAGAAAATATTTTCATTAGATTGAACAAATAAATTGGCTAAACTACATAATTCTTATTTCAAACGTTCAAGCTTTTACCTAGTTACACAAACTTATTTCTCTAGTTAATATAAAATTATTAAATTATACAAAATATCTGGTGTGAAATTTTGCATGACTTTCTCTTGCCAATTTAAATAATGAAAATACGCATATAACCTATGTTTAATCCATAAGTAAAGAATTTCAAATGAAAAACATCATTTTAATCATGAGTGAGTGACGCAAAACTAGGCTCTGTAGAAATAACTTGAAATAAAAGTTGTAGGTTTTTTAATTATTTATGATTTCCCCTAAAATGCATACTAAGGCTGCAATCTTATAAAATCACATTTTTTATCAGCGAATTTCAATGAGCAAAATATGAAAAACTACTGATTGAAGCTAAAATAAGTACTGTAGAAGAAAATTTTTGAAATAAAAAATTGTAGGTTTTTATTTTTGTAAAATTTTAATTTTATACGCTTTTGCTCTAAAATGCATTTTAAGGTCGCAATGTTTAAAAACATTTCTCAACATGAGAGCACAAGTCCCAAGAAATTCAGTAGATACTCGGTTACCCAATTTTAAAGAGCAAAAAATATGTAGTAAATAAAGCGATTTTTAAAACAAAATCGTAGGAGCCGTTTTTGATAAAATCGCAAAATAGTGAAAAATTGCTCGAATAAACTAGTAATACTTCGGTGGATTTGACAAACACCAACAACTCTGTTGAAAAGTGTGTAGCTGACATAGAACATAGCATTCTGGAAGTTACAAACAAGTTCCTGCGCAGGGATAGGGCAAAAAAGAAGACATGGATGACTGATGAGATACTTGACCTCATGGAACTCAGAAGACTAAGTAGAAACGATGAACTGGAATACAGAAGAACACAGATTCTGATCAGGAGGGAAACAGGACTAAGAGAGGACAAAGAAATGGGAAGAATGGAGATGTCCTTGGAGAAAAAGGAACTTGAGAAAAAACATGACGAGTTCAACATACACAGGAAGGTGGATAAAGATGGCAAATTCTTAATCAACTTGGAAGAGAAGAAAAGCGAATGGGAAAAATACATCGAAAACTTATTTCAGGATTTACTTTCAGATGGAACGAATGATATGACGGAATGTGACGGACAGCATCCTTATAGATGAAGTAAGATCTTCCACTAGTCATATGAAATTGGGGAAAGCGGTAGGCCCTGATTGATTCGAGCGGAGTTTTTCAAGCTCCTGGATGATGAAAGACTATCCTGGCTTACAAAAATATTCGACCGAATATACGACACAGGTGTCGTACCTGGAGAATGGTTAAAATCGGAATTTATCCTTCTCTCAAAGAAAGCAAGTGCAAAACAATGTAAAGATTATAGAACGATTAGCTTGATGGTTCACCTGAAATTCTTCCTCAAAATCATCCATAAATGAATCTATAAGGTCTGTAGAGATACAACATCGCCATGCCAATTTGGTATCATTAATGCCGTAGGAACAAGAGAAGCCATTTCTGCATACAAATACTATTTCAAAGTTGTAGGGGCGTTAATAAGAACGTCGTTGCATGCTTAATTGATTGTGAAAAAGCTTTCGACCGAGTGAAACATGAGAAATTGGTAGACATTCTGAAGGAAGTACATTGACGACAAACATTTACGAGTAATTATAAACGTATATTGAAATCAAATGGGAGTACTAAGAGTGGATAACAATCTCACGGAGGAGATACGATTTCTACGAGGGGTAAGGCAAGGATGTGTACTATCATCGATTCTCTTCAACCTACTATATTTGGAACATATATCTATTTAAAGAAGCCTTGAATAACTAGAAGAAGGAATTACGGTCAACGGAGTCCGACTGAATAACACTCGATATGCCGATGACAGGACTGTACTTGCGGGAAGTATATACTATGTGGTCTTCAGAAATGTATGAACAGCTTACCTACATCCCGCATATTGTAAGGTCTGAATGGTTGTCAGTAAATAAAACATCACACGGGTGAGAACTTTTGTCAATCAAGTTCCAAAGAGTACAACAATATTCATATTTCGGCACAATGATCAACGAAAATTGGAATAATACTCAAGAAATACGTTGTAAAATTGGAAAAGCCAGAAATGAATTAAATAAAAATAGGCCAGTTTTTACGACACGACTTGACATTCGGGACCAAATTACGCCTCCTGGAAGGTTATGTTTATTTAGTACTTCGATATGAGTGGAAACGTGGAACCTCAATAAAACAAATTTAAAAAAGATTGAAGCCTTTGAACTGTGGCTTTACCGACGAATTTTGAAAGTACCGTGGACGCAGAGGGTGATAAACTTGGAAGTGTTGCGAAGAATGAACAGAAACTTGGAACTTGTCAACACAATTAAATAGCGAAAACTTTCATACTTAGGCCACATTATGAGAAATAAAAAAAGATATATCTTGCTTCAGCAAATACTCCAGGGTAAGGTCGCAGAACGGAGAGCACCAGGGCGAAGAATATCTTGGCTGGCAAACCTTAGAACTTGGTATGACAAGAGTCTGTCAGAACTTTTTAGAATTTCAACGAATAACGTCCAGATAGCGATAATGATCGCCAACCTTCGAAATCGGATTGGCACCTAAAGAAGACTTTCGGTGAACTGATTTTCATAAAATTATTTGTCGTGTCGGGTATCCTAATGGTAGACTACTTAATGCAAGGTCCAAGTTTCAACTTCGTACGATACTCCGTGCTTGAGAAATTTTATTACCACACACACAAAACAGAGACCAATCGGAAAATATATTAGGCCTATGTTCTTTGGATTAGGGAACTTGAAAACGTTAATTTCCGGTGAAAACTTGATTTCGAAAAATCTACATAAAACAATAATACCTTTCTTCCCTATATTTCATAAAGGGCAAGAGTAAGTATACTAGTATCGGTGTATTTCTTTATACATTTACTTTTTATAGGGCAGTACTACGGGGAAAAATATACATCTTGTAAAATGTTAAATTTTGTTTTATAGGGATTTGAATAATGTATTTCTAGTGCCAGAACAGTAAGATATTTTTTTTTTTATGTCAAGCCCTGGTAAGTATACCAAGGAATGTTTATTGAAATGGGAATCACTAATGTTAAGTGGTAAGAATGCTTATTAAAACAACTTGTAGCCCAATATAACAGAAAAATGTATCGAATAACTTATCTTAACTTTATATTAGCATGAATGCTTGCTTTCCCGTAAAAAACTTGAATTTTTTAAGCAATGTACAAAAGTAACAACAAAACAACATGGTAGCGTACGCAGGTCTGAATCCTTACCACATACGTGTTACTCACAAAGCAAATGGTCGCTGCGCGCTAATTTCAAAAGTGGATAGCCTACTCTTACCAGAGAACATCTATAAAACCATAAAATTCCAATAGGGTTCAACTGGATAGCTTATTCTTTAAAAAAATCGACCTTATTGCCAGTAGTATGTATACCTACCACAGACCTATAAAGGGTTAAAGCCAAACCTCCAGGGTGCTAGGGGAAATGAACAAGTCAAAAAGTTTAACTTTTCAAGGAATGAAAAAAAAATTTATTTATTAATTTTACTTATTTTAAAATGTACTTATATCTCAAAACAACACAAATTATCTTACTTTATCTGGTTTTGATATAAAAATACTGGATATATTTTTTTGTTTAGGGCCATTTTGGAGCACATGAAGAACCTTTAGATTTCTGGAGGCTTTTTTGATTTTGAAGCCACACTCTCAGAATTCTTTCATTGTAGGCTTTTCAATTTTCTTCCACCAATCTGATATTCATTCTCATTACAATGTTTGTAGCGTTTCCATAAAGCTCTGATTTCTTTGTGCATGTTGTTACAGGCTCCCCAGCATCAGATAACATGTTTGTTCCTCATGGTGGGTTCCCATTTGTGATAACCACCTCAGGTAGTTCTATTTAATAGAAATTCCATCATGCGTGCAAAAGATACTTCAAAATAACTTTAAAGGTGGGACAGATTACTTCATCCGAGCAACTCAAACGATTAAAAGAAGTCTGCTCAGAAGAAACTACGAAGAAAAACTCTGACACAGCAGAAAAAAACAGTGGAAGGAGGAAAAATATCAGGGTGTTGGTTACCTATTTGGAAAATAAGAAACCAGTTGGGTGAACATTATTTGTGAATTCGCAAATAAAAACAAATAATGCATTGATGATACAATTTTATTTTTAAATACTTACCTTCGCCTTGTGTCGGTTTAACGCGTGCCTGTACTGAGGGTTTTTTCTGAAGTATTGATTCATCAAGAAGAATGCAACTTTTCAACTCATCTAACTGAAACAAAAATTAAAAATCAGGTGTGAAACACTCAAATGACTTTCTCTTGTCTTTATGAATAAAGAACAATATAACCTATGTTTAATGATAAGTGAACAATGTCAAATTAAAAACATATCCTAATTTTAACCATGAGTGAATGGCGTAAAATGAAAATCAACCCCTTTGGAACATAAAAATATGGAGAAATAGTTATCGCCGCAAAACTAGGCTCTGTAGAGAAAAAATTCTTTATATAAGAGTTGTAGATTTCTATATGTTCTGCATCTTTGATTACGCTTTTGTCGTAACATGCATACAATCTTAAAAAATCCTATTTTTTCACATTTTGAGGAAAAAAACTAAAAATTCACTAATTCCCACTAAACTAAGCGTTGTACGAAAAATTTCTGAAATAAAAGTTGTAGGTTTTAATGTGTTTTACAACTTTGATGATACACGCTTTTGTCGTAAAATGCATACTAATGCCGCAATCTCGAAAGTCCCATTTTTTACAGATTTTGATGATAAAAACAGAAAATCACAAATTGTCGCGGAACTAAGTGTTGTACAGAAAAGTGGCAGAAATAAAAGTTGTAGTATTCTAAACGTTCTACACCTTTGTACACACTTTCGTCGTAAAATTGACACTAAGGCCACAATCTTTAAAAATCCCATTTCCTTACAGAATTTGATGAAAAATCAGAAAATCACTAATTTCCGCTATACTAAACGTTGTACAAAAAAGTTAGATACAGAAGTTGTAGGTTTTTTAATTTTCTACAACTTAAATTATAACACTTTTCCCCTAGAATGCATATTAAGACCCCAATCTTAAGAAAAACCATATCTTACCATAAATAAAAGCACAGGCCCCTAAAGAATTTCAATAAACATAACGCTTACCATATCTCGTAGAGCATAAAAAATGTAGTAAATGAGGCGATTTTTAAAAAAATCATAGGAGCCATTTTTAAGAAAATCGCAAAAAAGTGAAAAATCGTACGAATAAAACTACTTCAGGTAGACCGATTTTGATAAAAATATTTGTGTCGGGTCCTCTAGTGGTACCTACCTTAAGTTTCAAGTTTCAACATCGTACGATGTTCCGTTCTTTAGCACGAGATATGTTTTTCATACACACACACACACACACACACACACACACACACACACACGCACACACACACACACACACACACACACACACACACCAATCGCTAAAACATGTTTTTTTTGGTTCAGAGGGCCTGTAAACGTGTAAAACCGGCAAAAAATCGACATTAAAACAATACTTTCCTTTCTTATATATAGGGCAAAAGAAAGCAAAAATGGTAGCACTTAATATTTCTGAAGGTTTTTTTAAAGAAACCATTATTTTAGGATTTTTCTCAATTAGGAAAGGTAGTTTACGATTAATACTGGTATTGTAACCAACATAATTTTTCTATTATATTAATTTTTTAAGGAATTTTTATCAGGACATATTACATCAAGACACGCTCAGTTTAAGTAATAGCTGAGATTACATTATCTTAATTACACAATTAAAATTTATCATATTCAAATTATTTAACGATAAAGTAGGCAATGTATTGTCCATTATTGTTTCTTATTCATTAATACAATTCCTCAAGTAAATTGTCCATTATTATTTTTGCATAAATTAGCAATAAAATCATAAATACTGCTTTTGCATTGTAGCCAGTAGATTTTTAAACCATAATTTGTTACACGTATCGTAAAACACAAAACAAAAATAGCACATTTGTCTAGCAAAGATATTATATACAATAAAATAACACCAATAATTAAATGGTTAGTATAATCACATGAAAATTTATACAGAAATTTATCAACCATTATTTGTTGATATAGGCTAGTAATATTCTGATCAATCTTTTACAAGAGAGGCTAATATTGTGAATTGAATAATAAAAAATTAGTGTGAAACATTCACATGAATTTATATTGCCAATGTAGATAATGAAAAAAAACGTATGTTTAATCATGAGTAAACAATGTAAAATGAAAACCATAACTTAAATTTAATCATGAGCGAATGATGCAAAAAGAAAAACCTATGGTGGACTTCAAAATATGGAAAATCACAAACTAACGTTAAACTAAGTCTGTAGAAAAAAATGCTGGTAAAAAAATAAATGTACGTTCTTTAATTTCCTATAGGTACCGTTGATTATATACATTTTGTCTTAAAAAGCCTCAATTTTAAAAAAAAAATCATTTTTACCAATTTTGATGAGCAAAATACAGAAAATCACTAACTGACTCTAATCTACGCATTGTAGAAAAAAATATTTGAAATAAAAGTTTAACGTTGTAGGTTTTTAATTTTCTACAAATTTAATTATATAGTCCACGTTTTTGCCTGCAATGCATATTAAGGCAGCAAACTTAAAAAACACTATTTTTTACCACGAGAGCCCTAGCCTCCTTAAGAATTTCAACACACATGGTGCTTATCCTATCTTGTAGAGAATTTCAATGCAGTTAATGGGGTAATTTTTAAAACATTCAAGAACCCGTTTTTAAGAAAATCGCACGAGAAAACTACTACTTCCGGTCGACCGATTTTGATGAAAATGTTCATGTCGGATCCCGTAGTGTTATCTAACTCAAGTTCCAAATTTCAACTTCGAACTATATTCCTATCTTGAGATATTTTGTTTACACATACACACACAAAAATTTAATGGAAGCTTTTTTGTCAGCAATCGCCCATTACCTAAAGCCCTATTATAGTTTTCATCTAATCGCAACCAAATTTTCAAACTTTTAACCTAAAACTTTCAATCAAACCTTCAAACGTCAAGCTTTAAACCTTCAATGAGATCCACTTAAATATCCTGATGCAAATAACCCCTTTGGCGGCCGAACTTCACCTTATAGCAAAATCCGGGCGCGCAGCGCACGCACTTCTATGGTTCTGATTCACTTATGAATTCTGATCCATTTTTAACCCCTGTGGCATGCTCGAATCGAAAGCGGCGCAAGGCGAGTTGATTTTATACAGTAGCAAATAAGTATAGTCAAAATAACAACACTCAAAGCGTGATTTATAAATTAACGTACTTAAACAATCATAACGGTAGTTCTTTTTAGAGATGGGCTTGTATATCGTCTAAACGCTTTTCCGTTTAATTCGCTAACTATGAGATATCCCTCAAAAAATCGTATTTCACTAAGCAGGAAAAATTAAAAATTATTTATTGGATAACAATTATACTAATTAAAATAATACCTTTATTATTTAACAAAATATTAAACCATTCTCAATTGAATACAATGTGTGTAACATTACAATATATTTTTTTGAATTACTTCTTAACACCTCAGTTAATCTGAATAATTAAGCAATAGTAACAGTAAAAGAAAATTAATATGACCTTGATACTTATTTACAGATAACGTCACAAAACCAAGATTCATAAATAATTTATATAAAATATATATGTATATATGTATCTTTCTTAACTTGAATGGTACATGATCTTTAAACAATATTTTAAATGATTGTTTATTCAAAATGACACGATTCAGAAACTATGGAAATAGTAACAGTAATAAAAATACTATTATTTTTAAGAATAATAATAATTCCCATAAATAAAGACAAACATCAAGACGTCAACTAGAAAATTAGCGTTACTAATACTCATCTTACTATAAATAATATAAAAAATTTGATGTGAAACACACACAACTTTCTCTTGCCAATGCAAATAATGACCAATATAACCTAACATTAGTAATAAAACATTAGAAATAAACAAAAAAATAACCTCAAAAAACATAACCTTATTTTAATCGTGTAAAAGACGCAAAATGAAAATCAACCTGTTTGACTTAAAAATACGGAAAATCCCTCTTTCATGCTAAACTAAGCGCTGTAGAGAAAAATGCTTTAAATTAAAGTTGTAGATCTTTAAATTTCCTATAAATTTTATTATATACAATTTTGTTGTAAAATGCATACTAAGGCCGAAATCTTAAAAACATTGATTCTTCACAAGTTTCGTGAGAAAAAAACTGAAAATCGCTAATTACCGCTAAAATAAGCGTTATACAAAAAAATTTTTAAATAAAAGTTGTAAAATTTTAAATTCGCTACATTTTTTATTATATAAATTTTTGCGCTCAAATGCATATTAAAGCCCTAATCTTAAAAAAACAATTTTTTTACCTGAAAACAGCCTCACTAAGAACTTCAGCAAACATGGCGCCTACCCTACCTTGTAGAGCATAAAACATTTAGTAAACCAGGCGATTTTTAAAAAAATCGTCGGACCCGTTTTTGAAAAAATCGCAAAAAAGTGAAAAATTAACGAATAAACTACTACTTCCCGTTGACCAGTTAGATGAAAATGTTCGTGTCGGGTCCGGTAGTGGTATGTAACTTAAGTTTTAAGTTCGTACGATGTTCCGTTCTTGAGATATTTTGTTCACAAACAGACACACACACACCAATCGCTAAAAATATGTTTTTTGGGTTCAGGGGGTCTGAAAACGTGTTGGTCCGGTGAAAACACGATTTCGAAAAATCGACATGAAAACAATACTTTCCTTCCTATATATTCATATAGGCAAGAGAAAGTAAAAATAACGTTGTTTGTACAGAGAAATCTCAGAAACTACCCAACTGATTACAAAAAAATCGGGTATGAAACACTCACACGACTTTCTCTTGCCAATGCAAATAATGAACAATATAACCTAAGTAATAAAACATTAAAAATAAACAAAAAACTAACCTCAAATAAACCTAACCTTATTTTAATCATGAGTGAAAAACACAAAATGAAAATCAACCTCAGATTGGCTTTAAAATACGGAAAATCACTCTTTCACGCTAAACTAGGCTCTGTAGAGAAAAATGCTCTAAATAAAAGTTGTAGATCTCTTAATTTCCTACAAATTTTATTATAAATAAATAAAACGAGGAGTCAGGTGATTTAAGGCCTTCCTCACTGAGTGGAAAAGTATGCTTGTCAGCATTCCAGGCCCTCTGAAAAACATCTACTTTCCACCCTGCAATGGCACCTTCACTTCATTCATCACAGGATCTGGCTGTACAATGAAATTCATTAATCTCAATAGAGTTAACTCTGCCTAGTTTTGTTTACACCTCTACCTTTTCTGTTCTTAATGCTTCAGTTATATAATTGGATGACCATGTGATAAGAAACAGAACTATTTCTTGTAGCCCTGGAACTATCAGATCGAGTGCAAATAATTAATTTAACACTCCACCTGCCCGTTATGGGCAAAGTTATCAATTTAAAAGAAGAAATTTTGAGTCAAAAATTATAATTAATTTTTAGATCTACTAGCGGTTTTTACTATCTCTTGCCTACATGAATATATAAAAAGGAAAGTATTGTTTTCATATCGATTTTTCGAAATCGAGTTTTCACCGGATCTACAAGTTTTCAGACCCCATGAACCCAAAAAACATGTTTTTAGCGATTGGTCTGAGTGTGTGTGTTTGTGTGTGTGTGATAACAGAATATCTCAAGAACGAAACATCGTACGAACTTGAAACTTAAGTTACATACCACTACCGGACCCGACACAAACATTTTCATCAAAATCGGTCAACCGGAAGTAGTAGTTTATTCGTGTAATTTTTCACTTTTTTGCAAATTTTCTCAAAAACTAGTCCAACAATTTCTTTAAAAATCGCCTGGTTTACTGAATTTTTTATGCTCTACAAGATAGGGTAGGCGCCATGTTTGCTGAAATTGGTGGGGCTGTTTTCACGTAAAAAAATTGTTTTTTTAAGATTACGGCTTTATTATGCATTTTACCGCAAAAATGTATATAATTAGCCTACATGTTATAGAGAATTTAAAATTCTACAACTTTTGTTTCAAACATTTTTTGTACAACGCTTAGTTTAGCGGTAATCAGCGATTTTCTGTTTTTTTCTCACGAAAACGTGTGAAAAATTTATTTTTTTAAGATTTCGGCCTCAGTATGTATTTTACGACAAAATTGTATACAATAAAATTTATAGGAAATCAAAAGATCTACACTTTTATTTAAAACATTTTTTTGTACAGTGCCTAGTTTAGCGTGAAAGAGCGATTTTCCGTATTTTTAAGCCAAACTGAGGTTGATTTTCATTTTGTGTCTTTCATATTTGATTAAAATTAGGTTATTTTAATTGAGGTTAGTTTTTTGTTTATTTCTAATGTTTTATTTTTGGCAAGAGAAAGTTGTGTGATTGTTCACACCAGATTTTTTTTTTTTTTTGGAAGGGGTTGAATGTCCCACGTAGGCGCACAGTAGTTACCCCTACAACATGATGATGATTCATGATGATGATGGAAACATGATGATGATTTGTTGATATAATAATGGAAAATATCTGGAACAAAGGTAGGCGGCTTTTGTGTGAGTTATGACAAATAGAAATAATTTTTTTTTTGTACTAGCGGCTAGTCTCTCCTGGCTTGTTGAACTTCTAGTGTGCTGTAGGATATTTTACTGCGTTCTGTAAGTTCTATTATATCTATTTTTATTTATTTCTCTACGTTATTCTAAAGTTTTATATTGTTCTACCTTTATCTTTCGAAGAAAATCAATTGTCCGTAAACAAAACCAGCTACATTTTGTGAGTCAATCGGTGTTGGTTAAGCTATTTGTAAAGTTTTGTACATAAAACGTTGCGTATAGAAGCAGTTCCTTCGTGACAGGTAGTTAGTCTGCAACTGTTTTCGTTTATAAGGAAGAATTAATTAATTATTTGATTGAACATGTCCATATGTTAGTTAAGATTGTTGTAAGTCTTGGTTAAATTTACAAAATTTTTGTAATAGATTTAGCCTGTTAATTAATATAAGTAGGTAGTTAATTTAATTTTCTAATAAATGTTTGTTAAACATTTTAAAGGAAGTTTTATTAGCCTATTTAGAAGTAACTAGATCCTGAAAAGACCTTACAATAAACGTCACAATATGAATTTCTGTTATCATTTTCAATACCTAGACCATGTTATTTTGATGCTTCTAGAGTAAAAAAAACCGAATAAATTGTCTAATAATAATTTTATTTTTATCATACTACAGAAAACAAATCATGAAAAAATAACTAAAAGTTAATACAAATGATGGAATTAAGAAGGCCACTATTTTATGAGAATTAATGAAAGAACAAGAAAGAAAAAAAATATGAAAATAAATTTGACGAGTTAGTACATAATATATTAGGAGTTAACTTCAAAATTTAGTTCAGTGAATTTATGGTTAATTATTAATTAAGGACTTTATTTTAGATTACTATTTTACTCATTGTTTATTTCAATGTTAAAAAAAACAAAACATCTAAATGTAGCTCATGCTGTGTTTTTTAATTTGTTGATAGAATTCAATATAATCTGCGTCTATTATACTTGACATTTTTATAATTAAACATGTCTCTGTTAACACAAAAATTATGAAACGCAATTTCAAATCATTCTAATTCATCAGTACAAAGATGTGAATAAAGAAGTAACACAAACTATCACTTACAAAACATATCGTAAGAATAAAATAAAAATTGTGTCCGTAATTTTGAATTTTTACTTTCTCTTGCCTATGTGAATATATAGGAAGGAAAGTATTGTTTTCATGTCAATTTTAAGAAATCGAGTTTTCACCGGATCTACACGTTTTCAGACCCCCTGAACCCAAAAAAACATGTTTTTAGCGATTGGTGTGTGTGTGTGTCTGTTTGTGAACAAAATATCTCAAGAACGGAACATCGTACGAACTTGAAACTTAAGTTACATACCACTACCGGACCCGACACGAACATTTTCATCAAAATCGGTCAACTGGAAGTAGTAGTTTATTCGTGTAATTTTTCACTTTTTTCGATTTTCTCAAAAACTGGTCCTACGATTTTTTTAAAAATCGCTTGGTTTACTGAATTTTTTATGCTCTGCAAGATAGGGTAGGCGCCATGTTTGGTGAAATTCTCGGTGAGGCTGTTTTCACGAAAAAAAAATGTTTTTTTTAAGATTGCGGCGTTAATATGCATTTAGCGCAAAAAATTATATAATAAAAAATGTAGGAAATTTAAAATCCTACAACTTTTTTTTCAAAAAATTTTTTGTATAACGCACAGTTTAGCGGTAATTAGCAAATTTCTGTTTTTTTTTTCTCACGAAAACGTGTGAAAAATCTATTTCTTTAGGATTTCGACCTTAGTATGTATTTTACGACAAAAGTGTATATAATCAAATTTATAGAATATTAAAAGATCTACAACTTTTATTTACTACATTTTTCTCTACAGAGGCTAGCTTAGCGTGAACGAGTGATTTTCCGTATTTTTAAGCCAAACTGAGGTCGATTTTCATTTTTCGTCTTTAACTTCTGATTAAAATCACGTTATATTTATTGAGGTTAGTTTTTCGTTTGTTTCTAATGTTTTATTACTAATGTTAGGTTTATCGTTAATTATTTGCATTGGCAAGAGAAAGTTGTGTGTGTTTCACACCAGATTTTTTTTAATAGGTAGGCTATAAAGTGTGAATCATATCATTGTGAGCTTTAACGTCTAGTTACCTAAATAGGCCGCAGTGGAGTATGGCTACCTAGAGGGTAGCGGCTATTCAAGTAACCCATCGGGCAAGTATCGGCTGAGTGCTTTTAAATGGCCCTACCGTATTGCCCTCACCATCCAACGTATACAGAGGTAAAGGCCTACATAAGCTTCAGACAGTTTTTTTTGGTTTAACGTCCGACTGTTCTGCAATTACTAACAGTTTACCCCTGCCGTCGTCACTGAGTGAAAAAGTATGCTTATTAGCATGCCAGGTCCTCTGGAAAGAATCCACATTCCACCTTGTAAATGATACCTTCACTTCATTCACCACAGGGTCTGGCTGTAAAATGAAATTCATTACTCTCAGAAGAGATAACTGTGACTAGTGTATTTTACACCTCTATCTCTTCTGTTCTTAAATGCTTCTGTCATAATTGGCTGACCATGTGATAAGAAACTAAACTATTTTTTATAGCCCTGGAACACGCAGGCCGAGTACAAATAATTTAACACTCCACCAGCCTGTTATATATATTAGTTTGTTAATAAACAGAATTATAAGTTTCAAAAGAAATCTATTTTATAACTAGCAACCCCCGCTCGCTTCGCTTCAAAGCAGCTAATGTAGGCCTCATTAAATTATTTTAAATCCTCTCTATATACAATATTTGTGGTTTTGTTGCCCTGTGGCAGCAAAATAAATTGTTTTTCTGGACTTCCGGTTTTAAAAAGTCCGACATATAGTCGTCCATTAGTGAAGGAAGCACACTTGCCTCAAATCGATGCCCATCGTTTTAAATGTTTGTCCCTGCGATTTAACAGAATATTGAATAAAATCATAGAAGAATACCGATGGAAAAGAACGAGACAGTTGATATGTGGCTGAGATAAGAGACAATACGTGGGTGCAGTACGCAGAGTAACTGGAAATATATGACTTATTCACTACCTGTTGAATGAAAACAAATTATATGAAATACAGTACAAAATTAAAAATGTTGAATATATCCGAATTTTTAATGTTTTAGGAATCGAGTGTTATTCTTCACGTTTTTTTATGAAATATAAAAGTTGAATCGTGTTTCTAGCCCAAAAAAATACACCTTCCAGAGGACTTAAAAAAAAATATGCTATGCACATAGCATATTTTTTGGGCTAGAAAATAGCTAGCCCAAAAAATTTGGGCTAGCTATTTTAAAACATGCGACATCGTCACAGTTTAAGTTGCTTAACTCACTTCATTAAAGTTACTTAAAGTTACGAAATAGCCTATATTGATCAGGAAGCTCTAAGCTATGCAACAATGAAAGATTTTTTTAAATCGGTTCAGTAGTTTTTGAGATTACCTCATACAAACAAACAGACGTTTCTTCTTTAGTATATTAGTATAGATAGTAGGGCCTATAGATTCATTCGAACCAGATCCCGAAGAAACCTGGAATAAGTCTTACAATATGCAGTTATTATTTAAAGTGAATACAGTTAGCATGGTTTTGGGTAGACTAGTAAATAAATAGAGTAGGCTACTTCTAATGGTTTAGGCCACACATATTCTCGACACCGCATTATTCCTCTCAGGCACGCGGACGTTGTACAACACCAGTACATCGATTCTACTACACACAACGCCAACGTTATATCACTTAATTTCTTACCAGATATTTAATTTATTACGTGATAAATCTAGATAGAAGTGAAGTCATTTATAAGTAATAATCCTAATGCTACGCAATTTTTATCTTTATTACAAATGTCACTCATTGATATACTCACAATTGACGTAAAATAAGTTCAAAACGGAAAAAAAATAGTAATTTTAATAATTTATAACAAACAGAATCCGTTTTCTTCTGTACAAATACGTTTTATACAAACGCATGTGCTCAAACGTAGAAAAATAAACCTTAAGTTTATTTTTATCAAAAATTTACTGTGAAACACTCACAGAACTTTCTCTTGACAATGTAAATAATGAAAATTAACCCGTTTAATCATTAGTAAATACTACAAAATAAAAACCATAACATAATTTTTTAAATCGTGTTAATGAGGCTAAAATGAAAATCAACTTCTGTACAACTTAAACATACGGGAAATAACTAGGCTACTTTACGTTAAACTAGGCTCTAGAGCCTAGTTTAACGTAAAGCATTGTTTAGCACGTTTAGCATTGTTTCTAGAAACAATTGTTTCTAGAAACAATGCTAAAAGTATAAGTTGTATTTTTTTTAATTTTCTGCAACTTTTACGTAGATTTTTGTCATAAAATGTACACTAAGGCTGCAATCTTCAAACATAGCGCCTTTTACTGATTTTGATGAGAAAAAAACAAAATATCACTAATTAACACTAAACTAAGCGTTGCAGAAAAAAATGTTTGAAATAAAAATTGAAGGTTTTTAAATTTTCTACAATTTCAATTATATAAAATTTTGCCCTGAAATGCATATTAAGATCGCTATCTTAAAAAAATCATATTTCACCACGAGAGCACAGCCTCCCAAGGATTTCAGCAGACATTTTGAAAAAATGGCCGTTCTTAAGAAAATTGTACGAATAAACTAAACTGCTACTCTAGTTGACCAATTTTGATGAAAATGATCGTGTCGGGTCTCCTAATGGTAGACCTACCCAACTTAAGTTACAAGTTTCGACTTCGTACGATATTTCGTTCTTGAGATATTTTGTTTACACACATACAGACTAATCGCTAAAAAAAAATGTTTTTTGGGTTCAGAGGGCCTGAAAACTCAATTTCAAAAAATCGTGATGAAAACATTAATTCCTGCTCTATATATTGATTTTACGTTCCTTGATCGATTCATTTAGCCAGAGCCAAGAATGCCCGACAGTTAACTGACTCCAGAATAGTGAAAAAAGAAGTCGAAATGACACGGTCTTTTCTAAAGACCATAAAGACGGGCTTGTTCAATATAGCCTATATTTGTTTTGGATCAAAGGTTATTTAGTTTAACATAGTTCATCTGCGCCCATTTGCATTTGAAAGAAGGAAAGTAGAATAAACATAACTGAAAAAACCGAAACAAAGAGGAAACTATTTTCTAAATAGAGGAAAAATGGAACTGGCTTGAGTACAACAAAATTAAGCTGACCGCTAAAAAAACAGAATTGAATCGAAAATTCACATTGAAGTCCAAGTCCGCGACTGATATAATTGAGGCTCCACTGATGAAGAACGAGACGAAGATGAAGCGTGCATTTTTTGCTATGATTTGTACTAATGAATACGTTGAAGGATGGATCCAGTGGATTTTAATGTGCATCTTAAATGCCACGGATGGGCTCATGAAGCTTGTTATAATTCGTGAAGAAGTAGAAGACGGCGGCAATTTCGTTTGTGATCTTTGCAAATAAAACTTGTTTTGAGCAGCTTAATGCTATCACAATTTGATTTGTACGATAGGCCTACTGCGCGTTTCCTTAAATTTTTCATTCATTCCTAGCTAATCATAATAATCATTAATTATAATAATTAATCATAATAATATTTTGTATAATTTTGAACGATACTTACTTCATTATTGTAAATTTTTCAATAATGTTGTTCCAATTAATATTTTCAATACAACTTATAGTAGCCTATAGCTTCCGATTTACCCCACCAAAGGGGAAAAACCAGAATTTCGCAGATGTTAGCTTTGTTTTATTGTTATTTTGGATGACAACCGGTAAATATAACAAATTTTTAAGACCCTAAACAATAGATCTAATTTGTCAGATAAATGGTTTAAAGAATTCAAAAAGGATATTGAGAATTCTAGGTTTACCGAAAAATCTTAATGAACCGAACCAAATTTAAACAACTAATTAGGGACTTAAAAGGCATCCATGAAGCGTAAAACAGAACACCGAGTGGATGAAGAAAGATTTTTTTTATTAGACTATAAATTAATTTAAAATAAAATTTTCTGCTATAAATTCTCTAAATACGATAGTTTAAAATAAATTTTGCAAAGTTATTGCAGTTAAACGTAAAAAACGTGTTTTTTACATCAATATTTTGTGTAATATGAGATGTATTTAAAACTATAGAAGATATAGTTCTAGGACTTGTTTTATTATATATTTTTTTTAACTAAATATCATATAAATCACCAAATTTGTCACTAAAAGTTGCCCCCAAGAAATTCAGTACGACCGAATTACACGAGGGAAACTGAAATCGGGGAGAAATTTTCCACTAGCTGCAGCTCGCTATAAAAGCGTTTTTGGACATTATATTTATACGAACTTTTTTCATTATTTTAATAAAAGGAACACACCAGCAAAGTTTAGCTGACTCCTCCCGGGACACTCTGTATATGAGTAGATTTTAAAACAATATTATACGCGAGTAAAATTGAACAAAAAAATATCTTTAAAAGTAAATATAACAAAAAAAAAGATAAGATGTCTAACAACAGATAAATACAATGCTGGCGATTCAATTGCACAATAAGAGAGAGAAGATAACGATCAGCTCAAATGTTACCATAATAATTAGACTACACTTAGACCTAGTCACTTGTATGGAGTAATAATCAATATTTACTAAACGTAAAACTTAATAAAAACCACCACCATATTCAATAAATTAATGCGACTAAATAAACACAACGCAATAACCTGGATATGAACAATTATTACGTTAAAGCTAACAATAAGCTACCAGGTCATTAAAAGCAACTTCTCTTGCGTGAATGCTTTAGCCTCACTGTTTGCGGATGATTTGTGGATTGTGCAAGAGAGTGAGGATGAGTTTCTGAGATCGGTGAATCTTTAAATGAATTATGGAAAAAAATGTAATTTCAACGTTTCCGTAAAAAAGTCAAAGGTAGGCCTAATGGCATTTACTGGTAAATATCCTGTGTTGTTGTTTAGGTCATCAGCCGAAAAGCTGGTTTGAACCTGCAGAGGTTTTACTAAGTAAAACGAGGAGTGAGATGGTTTACACGTGCCTTCCTCACTGAGTGGAAAAGTACGCTAATCAGCATGCCAGGCCCTCTGAAAAGCACATATTTTCCACTCTGCAAATGACACCTTCACATCATTCACCACAGGGTTTGGCTGTGTAATGAAATTTATTACTTTCAGAGGAAATAACTCTGATTAGTGTCTTTTACACCTCTACCTCTTCTGTTCTTAAATGATTCAGTCATTTAATTGGCTGACCATGTAATAAGAAACAGAACTACTTATTTTAGCCCTGCAACAAACAGATTCAGTTTAAATAATTTAACACTCCACCTGTCTATTATGGGCAGGGTAAATATCCTACCAGGTCTAAAATTTTGATAGATGATGTGGTGTTTCAATAAGTATCACAATTAAATTATTTAGATTGTGACATCGGGTTTGATCAAGATTTGGATACAGAGAAGAAAGTTGTCAAATTCCAAGAAATGTGCGGTAATATTAGTGGAACCCTAGGCAGGTAAACAAGAAAAGAAACCCAGATAAAATTTTACAAGGGGATGGCTGTCCCAGTCCTACTGTATGGAAATGAGTCGTGGATTAGTACAAGACCACAGGTGGCAGAGATGCGATTCCTGCAAAATATTAAGGGTTGCAATGTTAGGGATCCACTAAGAAATGAGGACATAAGAACAGAACTGGATGTTTAGAACCTGAAAGGGAAGATGGCAGAATATCGAAATCGATGGAGGGACCACGTAGAGAGAATGCCTGAGGGAAGGAGAGATGTTGGAAGGCCACACAAAATATGGCAATAAAGTTTGTCATAAGTTTTGTTATAATAAGTTTGTCGCTGTTGAGAGTTGGAACAGGCGGGAACATAATCCTTGTTTATAAGAAGAACTTCTCTTGTGTAGTTTTAAAACATAAAATTAAACGATTTCTGCGGGATAATTATTACATTATTAAAACATTCCTTAATAGTCAATTAATGGTAATAAAAGGAGATTAAACCGCTGATTTTGAACATATTGTCTGGCAAGTTTAAATCAGGAATAAAATAGTTTTTATTTTATTAACTACTTTATATTGCCCTATATGAATACAGGGAAGAAAGGTATTGTCTACATTTCGATTTTTCACTGCAAATAGGCCTACACGTTTTCAGGTCCTCTAAAACCAAAAAAAAAACATGGTTTTTGCAATTGTTGTGTGTGTGTACGCCGGCCGCATTGGCGTAGTTGGTAACATGCTCGCCTCTCATCATGCGGTCTTGGGTTCGAATCCCATTCAGGCATGGCATATTTTCATACGTTACAAAAAATAATTTCATCCTTCACCGTCTGCATTAGCAGTAATTGCAGAAGAGTCGGACGTTAAACCAAAAAAAAAAGAAAAAAAATGGTGTGTGTGTGAACAAAATATTTCAAGAACAGAATGTCGTACGAAGTTGAAACTTGGAACCTAAGTTAGGTGGTACCACAAGGGGACCCAACACGTACATTATCATCAAAATCGGTGAACCGGAAGTAGTAGTTTATTCACGCGATTTTCTCAAAAACAGCTCCTAGAAAAGATCGCCTCATTCACTACATTTTATATTCTCTACAAGATAAGGTAAGTCCCATGTCTGTTGAAATTCCTAGGGGCTGTGCTCCCGTAGTATAAAAAACTGATTTTTAAAGATTACGGCTTTAATATCTATTTTAGGACAAAAGTGTATTATAATTAAAGTTGTACGAAACTAAAAAACCAACTTTTATTTATACAACTTTTATTTCAAGCATTTTTTCCTATAGCACTTCGTTTAGCATCGATTACTGATTTTCTGTATTTTGCTCATCAAAATCGGTAAAAGATGGGATTTTTCAAGATTGCGACCTTAGTATGCACTTTACGACAAAAGTGTATATAATAAAAGTTATAGGAAATAAAAAATCTACACTTTTTATTTTAAGCATTTTTTTCTCCGGAGGTTAATTTTCATTATGCGTCGTTCACTCATTATTAAAATTAGGTTGTTTTCCATTTTATATTGTTCACTAATAATTAAATATAGGTTAAGCTATATTACTTTCTCTGGCCTATATGAATATATAAGAAGGAAAGTATTGTTTTCATATCGATTTTTCGAAATCGAGTTTTCACCGGATATACACGTTTTCAGACCCCCTGAACTCAAAAAGCATGTTTTTAAGCGATTAGCCTGTGTGTGTGTGTGTGTGTGTGTGTGTGTGTGTGTGTGAACAAAATATCTCAAAAACGGAACATGGCACGAAGCTGAAACTTGAAACTTATGAAAGGCACTACTAGAAGACCCACAAAATTATCAAAATCAAAATCTTGTCAAAATCGTTCGACTGGAAGTTTATTTGCTTAATTTTTCACTTTTGCGATTTTCTCAAAAACAGCTACGATTTTTTTAAAAATCGCCTCATTTACTACATTTGTTATGCTCTACATGATAGGGTAGACGCCATGTTTGCTGAAATTCATGGGAAGGCCTGTGCTCTTGTAGAAAAAAATGGGTTTTTTTAAGATTGCGGCCTAAATATGCATTTTAGGGCAAAAGTGTATAAAATCAAAGTTGTAGAAATTTAAAAACCTACGACTTTTATTTCAAACATTTTTTTGCATAACACTTAGTTAATAATTAGTGATTTTCTGCTTTTTTTAATGAAAAACTAATTTTTTTTTTTTTTTAATTTCAGCCATACTATGTATTTTAAGACAACAGTGTATATAACCAAACTAACAGATCTACAACTTTTATTTTAAGCATTTTTCTCTACAGAGCCTAGTTTAGCGTTAAAGAGTGATTTTTCATATTATTAAGCCAAACTAAGGTTGGTTTTCATTTTGCATCATTCACTCATGATTAAATTTGGTTATGTCTTTTGTTTATTCCTCATGTTAGGTTATATTGTTCATTATTTGTATTAGCAAGCGAAAGTTGTGTGAGTGTTTCACACCAGATTTATTTTTTATTATTTACATTGGGGAAAAAAGTCATGTGACTTTTCACACCTGATTTCTTTTATTAGGTTTATCGGGAACCAACTGCCATGGTCATTAGAACTTGTCAATTCTGAACTAAGATCGTAAGAACTAGTCAAACAAACGAACCCATCCAAATAACTGCAATCGGTGTTGCTGACATCATTCAAATTACATGTGCTCACGCTCCATCGATTAAATTGCAAACTTAACTACCTAAGAATGTATAGGGTTTTTGACAGTTTAATTACCAAATTATCTTTAAAAAATCTTCAACTAAATTCATCTATTTAATTGTAATATATACATGTAGGTCAAATGCTGTTAAATGGCACTGACGGTGGTACTCATAACAAATAATGTTATACCATTAAATACCAGTAAATGCCTACTGGTACTGTCAATTAGACACTGCCTTCTGCATATAAAGCTAATCAGCTCTTACAACTAAATCCAGTTCCTATGAGTTGTCCTTGACCTCTTGGAAAAGCATTGGGGCATATGGGTTTTCATTGCATACCAGAATGGAAGAGGGAGAAAGATGAGTTCTTGGTCCCTTAAAATGACGACTATTTGGGTAATGTATGGTGAACATAAAATTCCCTGGTCTTCCAGGTTGTAGGTTAGTAATAACCCTTCAATGTCAAACAAGAGCAGTTAAGAAATAAAACCAACAACTTTGGACAACAGACTGCAATTATAGATTAAAGAAATGGAATGCCTAAATAATTTTTCACTATTTTTTTTAATTAGAATTTTTTCAAGTTAGACTCCCTCTTAGAAAATAATTCAATGAAATAATAGTTGAACAATACAATTATAGATTTTTGGTCATATCTACTTATCGTACCACTACTCTGCTTTGCCCATACCACCACATAAGTTATATTTTGAATTTGAGCTAGTGATGGGAAATAAAGCTACTTTTTGATGTGTTACTAAAAATAATAGCCAGCTCGATAACAGCATTCTATAACCTGTTATTAAAATAACACCGTTATCATCCAGCCTACAATACAATGCAGTAATAGGTAATAGGAAACGACCCGTGCGAAAAAGAAATGAACTAAATTATTCACTTTAAGGTAGATTTTTTGTACAAAGATTTATTGGTACAAAAAATGGTAGTCAAAACAAACCGTCCGGCGGTAACATCATGACTTGCTGGTTTATTTGTTTTGAGTATTGACTTGCCTCAATCTTCCCGACACCTTTATGGATGTATGGCTGCTGAGATCTCGGCTCAGTGTCAACGCATAGTAACTACAGTACCTTGCTGTATGTCCAGGAAAGATTCAGCGCAACTGGTGACCCTAGTGTTTGCGAAAAATATGTTTAGTTTGCCATGGTTGTATTTGGTTACAGGAAATAGTAGTTTGTCTTAACTTTGTATCCATGAGAGATTCAATGAGATTTGCCACCCTTGTGTTTGTATTAATAACAGTATTGTAACGTAGTTAAACTTAAAAGTGGTATTATTAGACGAAAAAGTTATTGATAACTTCATTTAGTTTTAACAGTCATATGCTGTTATAACAGTCCTTATCGCTGATAACAGACAGGTGGAGTGTCAAATTATTTACACTCAATCTGTTCGGTGCAGGGCTAAAAAATGTAGTTCTGTTTCTTATCACATGGTCAGCCAATCAAATGACCGAATCATTTAAGAACAGAAGAGGTAGAGGTGTAAAAGACACTAATCACAGGTGGAGTGTCAAATTATTTACACTCAATCTGTTCGTTGCAGGGCTAAAAAATGTAGTTCTGTTTCTTATCACATGGTCAGCAAATTAAATGACTGAATCATTTAAGAACAGAAGAGGTAGAGGTGTAAAAGACACTAATCACAGGTGGAGTGTCAAATTATTTACAGTCAATCTGTTCGTTGCAGGGCTAAAATAAATAGTTCTGTTTCTTATCACATGATCAGCCAATTAAATGACTGAATCATTTAAGAACAGAAGAAGTAGAGGTGTAAAAGACACTAATCAGAGTTATCTCCTCTGAAAGTAATGAATTTAATTATACAGCCAGACCCTGTGGTGAATGAAATGAAGGTGTCATTTGCAGAGTGGAAAGTATGTGCTTTTCAGAGGGCTGAATCTGTTTGGAACGTCTGAATCTGTGGGAACGAATCTGTTCGATGCAGGGCTAAAATAAATAGTTCTGTTTCTTATGACTGAATCAATTCTTATGACTGTCTCTAAATCTCTATATCTGTTTCTTATGACTGTTTCTTAAATGACTGAATCATTTAAGAACAGAAGAAGTAGAGGTGTAAAAAACACTAATCAGAGTTATTTCCTCTGAAAGTAATGAATTTCATTATACAGCCAGACCCTGTGGTGAATGAAGTGAAGGTGTCATTTGCAGAGTGGAAAATATGTGCTTTTCAGAGGACCCGGCATACTGATAAGCGTACTTTTCAACTCAGTGAGGAAGGCAAAGGTAAACTACCTCACTCCTCGTTTTACTTAGTAAAACCTCTACTGGTTCAAACCAGCCTTTCGGCTGATGATCTAAACAACAACAGTCCTTACTGTTATAAGTCAGAGAAGCGTCATTCGTACATCAGTTTATTAAACGGGTTTGAATCACGGTGTTATAAAGTAACAGCTAACACGGTGTTTTAGTAACCTGTTATCACGATAACTGGATCAATCCAGTAACCATGTTATTCATCCTGTTATGTTAAATAACCTACAACTCTAATTTGAACCTCTTCTTAACTAACATGAAAAGTAATACATACTCCCATGTGTGCAACTATGCGTTAATACACAATAAAAAAATTTATTCCAAAATGAAAAGAAAAATAACTGTTTAATCATTCATTATTTATTGAAGCATATTGTCAGACTGTGAACAAGTGTGTTAAAAAATGTGTATGTGTGGATCAGTGGAGGGAAATAATTCTGGAAAAGCTAGTGGAAAATGAGTACGTGCAAATGTACATATAGCAAAATGTCTCAAATGGTTCTTATTGTAAATTTCCCAATGTACAATATATTCCATGAACTTAAGACATTTGTGTATTTACCAAGTTTCTGAGAGCATTGAGTTCAAACAAGGCATGAGGCAGGGTGTGTCTCTCCCATATACTTTTCAACCAGTACTTGGAAAAAGTTACTCGAAAAGCACTTGCACATGAACCAGCAGGCATCAAGGTGAACGTTAGACCTATTAACAACATCAGGTTTGCAGATGACAATACTGCTAGCAGAGTGCCAACAAAAACTTACCGCAAATGTTGGAGCTTAGTGAAGAGAATGGTTAAACACTGGATACTAAAAAAAACTAAGTTCATGGAAGTTTCAAGAACACAACAGCTGCAGCAAACCTTGAAAATTCACAAAGAAAGGGTTGACTAGATCAAAAAATACAAATATTCGGGGACAATTATCAATGAGAATAATGACCGTACTGAAGAAATTAAAGCTAGGATTGAGCTAGCAAGAACTGCTTTCAATAAAGTGAGAAAGATACTGTGCAGTAGAGACCTGATATTGCAGTTAAGACTTTCGATTGGTTAAATATTGAGTTCTCAGTGTTGTTTTACGGGATGGAGGCCTGGACCTTAAAAAGAGCGCTACTGTCAAATTGAAGGCTGAGGAAATTGAAGGGGGGATTTTGAGGTTGAGCTGGGTGGATCGTGCACTAACATGATTGTTATCAGAATGATAGAGAAGGAGAAAGAGGTTGTAAGAATCATTTAAATATTAAAATTGTAACACTTGGCTCATAGATGAGAGGGGAGAAGTACAGCTTACTCCACATAATAATTACAGGGGGAAATTATAGGCAAGAGAGGATGTGGTAGAAGACATATATCCTACCTGAAAAACTTGAGAGCATGGCTTCAGCGCAGCTATTTAGAGTTTATTTAGAACTTTTTTAGAGCTACAGTACCAGTCATTATTACCATGATTGCTGACATTCTTGGAGAAGATGATCAATACATAGTTTAAGAATACTTGCTCCCTTTTGTCAATCATAGACTAAATGTAATGAATACAATAACACGATATTTCATATTACATAATATCAATTCAAATATGAGCAACAGAACACAATAAATTAATTAACATATAACGATAAGAATCAAGAAAAACACCAGGTGTTTATAGTAGACTACATAATGAATTTACTAATGTAAAATATTTGCAGATCTTCCTATTGTCTAGTTAATGAATAATGTTAGCATTATTCATTAACAACAATTGACTAAGTTTAGGTATACGCTTCATATATTCTGTCTAATCACTTCATATCAACAAAGAAAAATTTTAAATCAGCGATAAAATATTACAAAACTATTATTTGAATTACAATTCACTTCACCTGTAAAAACTTTAACTGAAAAATACACAATATATTTGAACACATTAAATAAATTATATTACTTTTAATTCATTACTTTCTCTTGCCCTAATTGAAATATAGAGAAGGAAAGTCTTATAATTAATGTCTATTTTTTACTGGAAATACACATTTTCTTGCCCCTGGACCAAAGAACACATGTTTTTACCAATTTTTCTGTGTGTGTTTGTGTGAACAAAATATCTCAAAAATGGATTACTAACGGGTGTTTTTTTTAGAGGTATAGAACTTTAAGTTGGCAGTACTGATTTCCATGGCGGTCATACTGAAAACTGTTTTGTAATTTATGTTCAGTTTGGTTTGCCATTTTATAATGAATAGACTGACGCCTGAACAAAATCCAACTCGTTCAGGAATTAAAGCCGAATGACCACCTGGCACAGTGTGCATTTGGAGAATGGGCCCAGAACATGATTGCTGTTGATCCCAATTTTCACATGAAAATTTTGTTCAGTGATGAAGCCCATTTTTGGTTGAATGGCTACGTGAATAAAGAAAACTGCCGCATCTGGAGTGAAGGTAATCCTCGATATATTGCTGAGAAGCCTTTACATCCAGAAAAAGTGACTGTTTGATGTGTTTTATGGGCTGATGGAGTCGTTGGTCCTTACTTCTTCAAAAATGATGCCGAGCAGAATGTTACAGTCAATGGTGACCGCTACAGAGCCATGATTAATGACTTTTTGTTCCTGAATTGAATCGCCTTAATGTTGGAGAGCTGTGGTTTCAACAAGATGGTGCAACATGTCACACAGCACATGCCACAATCGATTTACTGAAGGAAACGTTCGGTGAACGCATAATTTCACGTTCTGGACCTGTAAATTGGCCTCCAAGGTCATGCGATCTAACACCGCTGGACTATTTTCTGTGGGGGTATGTGAAGTTGCTAGTCTATGCCAATAAGCCATAGACAATTGAAGACTTGGAAGGCAACATTCGCCGCGTTATTACCAATATACGGCCCCAAATGCTGCAAAAAGTGGTCACAAATTGGACGTCTCGATTGGACCACGTCCGAGCCAGCTGCGGCAGCCACATGCCGGAAATTATTTTTAAATAAAAATGGTAAATAATTATCTTTAAAATAAAACCAATTCCACGTCAATTGTTCAATTTTTCTGTGTTTTATTTCATTTTAAAGTTCAATACCTCTAAAAAAAACACCCTTTACATCAAGTTGAAAGCAAAAACTTAAGTAAGGTACAAAAAAGGCGACCCGACAAACAATTTTGTCAAAATCAGTCACCCAAAAAAATAATTCATTCATGAAATCTTAAACTTTTTGCAATTTTTTAAAAAATGGCTCTTATGATTTTCCTTACAATCACTTTATTTACTACATTTATTGTGATTTACAAGATAGGGTGAATGGTACGTCTGCTGAGATTAGTGGAGGGGTGTGGAGGGGAGTAGTGGAGGTCTCGAAGTAAAAAATAATTTTTTTCAAGATTACGACCTTACTGTACAGTTTAGGGGAAAAGTGTACAGTAGAAAAGTTAAAAATCTACAACTTTTAATTCAAGCATTTTTTCTATAGTGCTTAGTTTAGCATTAATTAGTGATTCTTTGAATTTTCCTCATCAAAATTTAAATCCATTATAAAATACAGGTTATATTTTTCATTATTTAAATTGGAAATAAAGTGTTTAGTATTTCACACCAGTTTTTTGATTTATGTTTTAGTTTACTAAATCATGACAATAACATTTCTTACGACATGCCCTGTGACACAAAATTACACATACAAAAGAAAATAATAGAAACCAATTATCCCTTTCATGAGACAACGGGTCTCATGACTGGTGACAATTTTTCAAAAGGCTTAGATTTGACTTATGCCAAAAAACATTAGTGATTTCTGAAACTACTCTTTAAGAGGAATTGAATGGCACTATTTTTGATTCCAAATCCCTAATTTTATTTTTTAACTTCGGTTGAAACTGGAACTTCAAACCCAATACACACTGTTTTTGTTTCCAAATAGAACCAACAACAATAGAACTATCAGGTAGACAGTCCGACAGGATATCGTGTACACAACCTGGCAACGTGGATAGTAGCGCCCACCCCTCGCATGACCCAGTCTATTTTTAAAAAAATTTTAAATTCTACTACAATATTGACCAATTATAATTCATGTAATTAATACATTTGTACTAATTGTTTTACACCGAATAAAACAATAGTTTGCTCGTGCCGAATGATTGAGAGGTTACCAAGATAACAAGAGTTCAGAATATTGTTAAAAAATCAACATTTAAGTAACGTACGAATTTAAAATTTTGTACATGCTGTAAGAATATAATTCGCTACATTGTATTAAAATTTCAAAATTGTAGGTCAAATAATTCTCGAGTTATATGCCTCTAAACGCTTAAAATTCTTTGAGGTAGCTACAAAAAAAAGATGAGTCTTTTTGTTTTTCAACCTCAATATGGCAATTTTCAAACAACAATTAAAAAAAGGCTATTACCGATCAATAGAATGAAACGAGCTACATGATCATGTAAAGACTCATTGTTTTGGAGATGCAAGGGGTCTATTTCGAGTGTATATAATTATGAAACTGATGTAATACAGGAGTCTGTAGTAATTTAATCTTCATTTTCTGATTATTGTTTCCATTAATCCTTGGTTTTTCTTCTACAGTTCTCCTCTTCCTCATAACCTACACGGTCTATTTCCTTGCACACGATCGTTCCCTTAAATTTCTTTCCTTTTCTGAGACAGGCTTTCAAGTCTTTTTAAGGTATGCACTTGCATAAAAACGTGCAGGTTTTATTACGATATCATACATAATGTCTGATTTTGGCTCATATTGAGAGTGTTTTCTGCTTACACAAGTTCTGAGTTCTTTAGAATGCCCCAGCCATCTTTCCTCACCTACTGTTATTTGTTTCGGTTTTGGTTGTATTATCTCCCAAAAATACTAAGAGATACCATTTTTTCTGAAATTTGTCTTCGAGTGATGCAGGGATGTTTTGATGTTCATTATGTAGTTTTTTCTAAGAAAATCTGTAGTTCACTATAACTGCTTTAGCAAACACATTGGTTTGTTGGATAGTTGTTTCTGTGTTCCTAGAACAATTACCAAGGTGGTCTGCAAAAGCAAGACAGTTGATTCTTATGCTGCTCTTTGATCCTCCCATCTATATTTAGTTTTAACAACCTTTCTTGGTAAGTTCCATCTCCCCTTCCCAGAATAAACTTCTTTTTATTGATTTCCTCACAAATCACCTAGAGAACAGAATTTTGGCACATTAATTCTTCAGGGATAAACAGAACAATTAAACTACTTCAATTTTGATTACCCACTTTGAAGTGGTATAAAGGAGGAACCCTCAACCAATACATATTATTCCTATTCCTTCCTGAACAGCTGCAGTTCTGAAAATCAGCATATCTAAATGACCTACAAACCAAGGATACGCAAGAGAACGGTTAGGGCTGTGCCATGCTATAATAAAGAGAGGTGGCTGTATCAGATGACACTATAAGTAGCCAAATCAAAATATAATTACATGAATAAAATATATGGAACTGTTTTTTTGCTGTTTAGGTCATCAGCTGAAAGGCTGGTCTGAACCTCTAGAGGCTTTACTAAGTAAAACAAGGAGTGAGGTGGTTTACCATTGCCTTTCCCACTAAGTGGAAGATTATACTTTTCAGCATGCTGGGCCCTCCGAAAAGCACCTACTTTCCATCCTGCAAATGAAACCTTCACTTCATTCACTACAGGATCTGGCTGTATAATGAATTCATTACTCTCAGAGGAGATAACTCTGACAAGTCTTTTACATCTCTACCTCTTCTGTTCTTAAACACTTCAGTCATTTTTTTTTTTTTTTTTTTGGCTTTACGTCTGACTGTTTTGCTTCAGTTGTATAATTGGCTGACATTTCTAAATTTGAATTATTTGAAATTTAAGAATTCTTACGCAGCTTTTCTATGTCGAACTATGTTATTCTGATAATGATATGGACTACAAGATTTATGATTCATCGCACGCCTCTGATTTCAGTTTCTGATGCAGGTGCATCATGGGTGAGCACTTACCAATAGACTTTCGATCCGACAGCGCAAAACTATTATTACTTTCTCTTGCCTATATGAATATATAGGAAGGAAAGTATTGTTTCCATGTCGATTTTTCAAAATCGAGTTTTCACCGGATCTACACGTTTTCAGACCCCCTGAACCCAAAAAACATGTTTTTAGCGATTGGTGTGTGTGTGTGTGTGAACAGAATATTTCAAGAACGGAACATCATACAAACTTCAAACTTAAGTTACATACCACTATCGGACTCGACACGAACATTTTCATCAAAATCGGTCAACTAGAAGTAGTAGTTTATTCGTGTAATTTTTCATTTTTTTGCAATTTTCTCAAAAACTGGTCCGATTGTTTTAAAAATCGCCTGGTTTACTGCATTTTTTATGCTGTACAAAATAGGGTAGGCGCCATGTTTTCTGAAATTCTTGGTGAGGCTGTTTTCATGTAAAAAAATTGTTTTTTTAAGATTGCGGCTTTATTATGCATTTTAGCGCAGAAATGTATACAATAAAAGTTGTAGAGAATTTAACGTCCTACAACTTTTATTTCAAACATTTTTTTGTATAACGCTTAGTTTAACGGTAATTATCGATTTTCTGTTTTTTTCTCACGAAAACGTGTGAAAAATAGATTTTTTTAAGATTTCGGGCTTAGTATGCATTTTACGACAAAAATGTATATAATAAAATTTATAGGAAATATAAAGATCTAAGAATTTTATTTAGAGCATTTTTCTCTACAGAGCCTAGTTTAGCGTGAAAGAGTGATTTTCCGTATTTTTAAGCCAACTGAGGTTGATTTTCATTTTGGGTCTTTCATATATGATTAAAATTAGGTTCTGTTTATTAAGGTTAGTTTTTTGTTTATTTCTAATGTTTTATTACTATTGTTAGGTTTATTGTTAATTATTTGCATCGGCAAGAGAAAGTTGTGTGAGTGCTTCACACCAGATTTTTTTTTTTCAATATCTGCCTTGTAAATAATTATAAAAATTTTTTGAAAAAGTAAAGTGTACACGCTGATATTGTAGCACAGCTTTGTACTATATCTGATGACTGGATAATAAATCACATTGTATAAAATAGAATTTATAAAGGAACTAACTTTCACTAACCAAAAGAGACTTAATTTTACCAATAAATTTTTAAAAAAAATATGATGCCACATACTGCATGTTACTCCGGAAGCTCTAATCTTCCTGAGCTAACAGTAAAAGAATTTTTCAAATCAATAGTGCAGTTTCTGAAATTACCTCGAGCACAAACAAATAAACATTATTTCTTTGAGACATTAGTACAGTACGTTTGGTGAAACGGTAGCTACAGCTGTACTCGCTGGAGCACGCACAGCTTGGAAACTAATGGGTGACCAAGAGATTGACAATACAGTACTACCTACGATACATCTACATTTATTATTGCCCATATCATATATTATACTACCTACATATAAATCGCCTTACTTCATGATTAACATTTTTATCGTCCAAATCTAAAATAGTTATATACAATTAATTTTAAATTTCAAAATCAATGTCTTTTTTTCAATGTTGCTTTATACACAATTGTAGCCAAAGTAGGCAACATTTTTTCTCTTTGGTAAAATTGATGTACTACCCGCCTAACAAAACACTTATCAAAGTCGTCTATCTGTCACTTTTTTTTTTTTGTTTAACGTCCGACTGTTTTGCAAATTGCTGCTAATGCAGACGGTGAAGGATGAAATGAATTTTTTGTAACGTATGAAAAAATGCCATGCCCTAGTGGGATTCGAACCCAAGACTGCGTGATGAGAGGCGAGCACGTTACCAACATCGCCAACGCGGCCGGCGTTCTCAGTCACTGGGCGCTACCTGTTTTTCTTAACTGGAGTTCGAAATGACGCCTCTCCTTTACCAGAAATAATTTCTTGATTTCTTTGCGGATGTTTTTAATCATAGCCACATAAACTCCACAAGCTGCCGTTGTTCTGTTATCACACTGATGAACCGACATAACAAATTCACCCGATTGTTTGTAATGTTCAGATTCTTTTTTCATTAAGCCATTTACATTTGAAATAATTTCTTACGCCTGACTATGTAGTTTTTTTACCAAGTTTTGACCTAACAGTTTGTGTTTCCATATTTTTTTATCACTACGGCACTCACTTTTACAACAAAAAAAACTGTAAAACAGAAAAAAATGAAACGCGTCAACTCAAAACGTTTAGTATAAATGCAAAAAAAGGAAGTGAAATAATGGTTTGCATGATTCCTTAACCGAATTCAGACTAATTATTTATCAGAACCAAGTTCAATGCACGCATTTAGAAGTTACATAACAGGACGTGTGTCACAGTAAACAAGAGATTAATCGGTGACTAATTGTTTTGACTACACCCGGTGGACAATATTGTCCCCCGTGAGTGTCCTCTCTGTCGAAGGTCATAGCTATCATTCCGACAAAAGAACTGTAGACACATTTTTTTATTTAAAGTCACATTAACAGCTTGATTATTAGAGACTATGGTGGATTTTGACTAGTAATAATTTTCAGACTAGCCAGGAATCAAACCCAAGACCACGTGGTACTATTAAGCTAGTATGATAACCACTTTGAAATTATTGTAGCCAATCTGTACAATACTTATGTATTCTAAACTGTATTGTTTCCTGCACTGACCACAGTTTTAGTGTTGGTACGGAACAGGATTTTTGAGTTCCTAGTACATTACGATTCAATTGATAGATCATTATTCAGCATACTTGGAGAAAAAAAAATAATACTAAATATTTTTAAATATATTGACTGACGTACAATCAGAAATAAAGTTCATAATCTAGGATCTTTAGTGGTAACCCAGGATTTAGACTGGAGAGTGGGGAAAATCTGCTTCCCGTATATCTACTGATAGTACTAGATATTTTATCTTTGCAAGTAAACCTGAAGAGTAATCTACAAATAAACTTGGTTACCAGTCCTGTGAAACTTATATAAGGGAGGAGTCTTTTTGTCGATTGAACAAGAAGGGATGGGAAAATATGAGCATACAATAGGCTGGCTAGAGCTGGAGTGTTAAGAGACTGAAAGGACTGCCTCATCCATCCATACGAATTTAATCAAATAAAACCAAAAACACCTCCAAAGGAATGAACTTACTGGATGAAAGGAGTTAACTGAGCATTTACCTTTGATGTGGCACTTCTAAAATATGTTTTCTCAATCTTTTCTACTACCTATACAATCTAAAAAAAATTATTTATTAATATAACCCTAATTTAATGCAATATATAACAATTCTCCCTAGTTAAATACAGGGCCTTGCAGTAAAATTTCTCAGTATGGTACTAGTCTTTAAAATGCCGCCCCTTAAGCCTACATAATTTTTCTTTAAAATACCCTTCAATTGTGATCTTAAAAGTTGCAAAAAATTTATGAATATTATTTTATTTTAAAAATAAAAAAAACTACTTAAAAATATTGATATTAGTTATCAACAACTATAATCTATCATAGTTATACCCTTGTACGTTTAACTTTAACAAATTTGTTAATTAGGAATGCATAGCCAAGAGTGACAGTTGTCAATAATTGTAAGCTCAAAGCAAAACTATCAGCAGATAACATGTGTAATTTTCTTTCATAATAATTACCACTCAACTTTTAATAGCAGCCGGCTGGTGTAGTACAAGGGTGGTTCAATAAGTTCTTAGAAAAAGAAAAACAAATTATTTTGGGTAAATTTTTTTATATTTTTCAGCATAATCTCCTTTCAGATCTATACACTTTTCTAAATGTTTTTCCAACTTTTTTAAGCCATCCAAACAGTAGGATTTTGAAAGGTCCTTACAATAGGTATCTGTTTAAGCAATGACCTCCTCATTCGACGTACCGAACCATTGATTGCCATGCCACGTTTTCAAGTTTGGAAATAAAAAACATCACTAGGAGCCAAATTTTGTGAATACAGTGAATGTTGTAAAAACTCAAATTTAGTGCCATAATTTTAGCCTTTGAAACCACACAAAAGTGCATTGTCTTGATGGAAAAGAATTTTTTTCTTTTTCAAATGTGTAGGTTTTCTGGATTTCTTCGCTTAAACGGTGTAATAATGACGGATAATACTCTAGTTATTGTTTTTCCTTTTTCCAAATAAATGGTGAAGATGATTCAGCGTGCATCCCAGTAAATCGTGGCCATAATCTTGCCGGCCGATTTCACCGTCTTAGCCTTCTTCGGAGCCCGTTAGCTTTCAAAAACCCACTGTTTTGACGGCCCTTTGTTTCTAAAGTGTAGTGGAGTGTCCATGTTTCATCTACAGTTATGTATCGATGCAAAAACTCATACGGATTGCGACAGAAACAAGCTAAAACAACCTCACAGTCAACCATACGATTATGCTTATTCTCCACCGAAAGCAAACACGGGACCCATCTTGCCATGTTTGAGATTTCTTTCAAACCCAATTTTCTGTGCAAAATTGAAAACACTGTACCTTGCGATGTGCCTATGGCTTCAACCATATCGTGCACTCTAATTCTTCAATCACTGAAAACCTTATTGTGGATTTGATCAATCATTTCAAAGGTAGTGACTTTCACAGGACATCCCGAATGATGTTTATCTTTTGTGGATGTACAGTAATGTTTAATCCAATCCTAAATAGTTACAAATACAGAAGCAGATCTATCAACGCCTTAATCCAACTCAGCTTTGGTCTCTTTCGGTGTTGAGCCTTATAAACACTTAATCACCACTCGAAACTCACTTTTTCCATTTTTCTACGAGTATTTTGAGAACCTACCAAAATCCTACTGTTTGGACGACTTAAAAAAGTCAGGAAAACATTTAGAAAGTGTATAGAGCTAAAAGAAAATTATGTTGAAAAATAAAATAAAAATTGCCCAAAATAATTTGTTTTCCTATTTTTTTCTAAGGCTTAATTGAACAACTCCCATATAAACAAAATAATAGCTTCGCGCTGTCAGACCAAAAGTTTTTCGATGAGCTCTACCTGTACTGTACTGGTATGGTGAGCTTCACCAGAAACTGAAATCAATGGGAACTGAAAGCACTTACGCAGAGGCGTTCAATACATTTTAAATAGTATACATCAATATCAGAATAACATAGACTAATAGAAAAGCGTTGTGCAGAGGACTTTAACTATTGAGTGGTTTAAAATGAATTTTGAATTTACAATTTATGCCACCCACTGACAGTGTTACCTAATACAGCTCCTGTATCATCCCTGGTAACGTTATTCTAGTAACTCTCCACTAGAAAATGCAAGTGTAATTAGTAGTGTGTAACTGATACGGAATGTACTGAGTAGTTTTGCTGCAAACTTTGTACATGTTCTTGATATATGCTTGTACCTGATCCAAAGCATCAGTCTCGTATGACTACTAGGTGTTAGCAATGTCTCCCTTGATTCCTTTCAGTAAAAACAGTTATTTTTTGTTTTCCTATCAAATAAAACAACCTCCCATTATCATTACTTATGTGACAATAAAGATTTCTTTAACTATTAAATCAACAAAATGTTCAAAAATGTCTAGAGTAAACAAACTTTAAATCAGAAGCTGTTTATCAAGTTAAATTGTTTTAATTATCTAAAAAACTGGCTGTAAAACTTTACTCTCAACTAAAACTTATAAATCTGTAATTAATGCTATTAAAAAGTTTTTTTAACTAGTAAATTTCAAATGTTTTTATTCATTAAATGTACATTTCACCTCTGAGATATTTCAGTTGTATGTAATATTCCCAAATAAAATTTCCTTAAGAGGTGAATAATAAAAATAACCATGCAAAATTCCACCACTGTAGATCTTTAGGAAGCACAAATAATTATGGGAAATGGGCGATCTGTTGAAAAATTAGAACCGTAAAATATTCTAAACAGTGCATCGACGACTGCATTCATGGGACGTCAAAAATTTTCACAGTATGTTAACTTTACCTAAATACTGAACAATCAAATCTCATTTCAGCTAACCAGCACTTTGGGAAATAGTAGGCTAATATTAGCGATGAATAAGTAACACAGAAAACAAATAAGGACCTGTGTGTGTCAAAACTCAAAGTTAAATTTAATTTAACTTTGAAAACGGCTTTGGTTTGGTACATATTTTGTTTGTAAATATTATCCCAGATAAAGATTAATCTTTATAATTATATAAAATGAGGTTTTTCAACACTGGTAGGTCTATGGGCTAAGATATTTCTCACACAGATGTAGCCCAATGCAGAATTTACTGAGATCATAAAAATGCAGAAATTAAGAATGTTTGTTTGGCATTTTCAGTTTTGTGATGAATAAAAAATGTTTGTACCCTACATACCTCAAATGAACCATATTAATAAAGATATTTTACAAAAATAACTTACTCTTAAGTGTTCAACAACTGGATTTTAATAGTTATTCTTTGAGTGCCAAAACTTCTCTGCAAGTTCGGCACAACCCGTAGTTGAAATGGTCAACAAAACCGGCATTGTGGTAGGGATTCTAAGTAAGATTTTGTTTATTTTTAGAAGACATTTCCAGCAATTATTGTTTAAACATAGTAAATACTTAATGTTAAATTGGTCAAATTAATTTCTCATACATTTAACACTGGCCATCCCTGATATACTGATTTAAAAACTAAAAAATATATGATTCGAATTAACTAAAATTTATTTCAGAAAACCCAAAGAACACAAGTTTTCTGTTTTTTATTTTTTTAATGCCAATTAAAATAAATAACATGAAGCTCCTACATGTACACCAAGAGATAGGTTATGTTGCACACTTCATAACTGATACGTTTCTAAATCTTACCTCTTTATTTTGAAATCCTAGATTGCCAGAACAATTTCCAATTTTATTAACAATTGAATTTAACTGAACCGTTGTCAGATTTAAATTTTGATCGGCACCAGATTCGAAACCTTCGTCATTTTGCAAAGCAAATGAAAAATTTACGAAAAAAATACACAAACAAGCAGACGTAACAGTAATGACAGTCATATTGAAACCTAGATTAATTAAAATAATAAAACAACACAACACAATTAACTAAACAACATAACAGCGCGAGTTGTAATTTTAAAATAACCACTCAAGCCAAAGCTAACATTTTATATCAGCTGAAATAAAACCGACAAGTGCTGAAACAGTGCTGTCAACGTCATGATAAGAAAAATTGTTCCTCCTAATATAATATTCATGTTTTTTAGTTTCAAAAATACTGATTATTAAAATAATCTGATTTCCAAAACTCACCCAGGTAACAGAAAACAATCAATTTATTTTTATTAATAATTGAATCGTCAAATATGAAGCACCGAATTTTTTCTGTGATTATTATACACCAATGAAGATAAACAGTTAGTGGGAAATATCGAAAAACAAGGTTGTTTTAGATGGCGGTTAATGCGCGAATATCAAATACCGGTATATTTGCAATGAATGTTAGTATGACTTCATCCCATGAATTTTCCGGTGTAAACTCAATGAAGAAATTAATTTTTAATATCAGTAGACACAAACACCAAATTTAATTTCATGTTTACTGTCATTTTGTTAAGGTCTAGTTTCTTAATCATTAATAATATTAATTGTTGTTAATATGAGAAGATTAGTTTGTTATTTATAACATTATTAATTACTTTAATGCTGGCTGAGTGTTATATATCATTATGCATAATCATGTTTACAGCAAAGTAAGGAATTTCCATTTTCTCCATGTTGAAATTTCAACTATTTCCACATTCAAAGAACTTTTTTTAAATAATTAGGTTAAATAATGTATAAAAATGATATTTATCCTTAGTAGAGATTATATTGTGCAATTTTACAGCAAAAAAAAATAAAGACACATACGTGGCGCCAGTGGCCCTGCGATTGAATTATCCGACTGACGGGCTGCTGGATGCACATGTGGCGTCCGCTTTGTTTTTTTGTATTTATACACAACTAGCGCAACATTTTCAGTTTCATTACTGTTTTATTGTTTACATATTAATCAAAAATGTTTTATATTATTAGTCTAATATTCGACAAAACTGTAAGTTGCATAACAAAAGATCCTGGGTAAAACCTCCAAAGCGGATTTATTACCTTACACGACATCTTGTGAAACATTTTTCTGTAAATACGATTGTTTTGACAGCAGTAAGCAGGAACAGCACCGGATATGATTCATAAATTGTAAACATTTTACTGCACAAAATCCGCTGGTTCTATTAAAATTGTACCCTAGTGTATTGGTAGAAGGGGTTTGACTAATAAACAAAGAATGTTTTATTTGTTTTGTGTTTATTAGAAAAATTAAGAACAATGTTGATTTTAATGAGTAGTACACTATAAATATTTTCTGTTTACAAAAATAAGGAGTAAGTTACATAGAAAATAACATTTATGGCATAATAATGATTGGTTATAGTCATCATAACCAGTATAAACACTTATAATGACATCAGTCATTATAAAATCTTATTAAAACAAAAAACCTGAAACCACGAATCAATACCACGTTTACTGTAGTTCAATTAACACGCCACTAAAATATAAAGAGCACAACTGGAAAACCGATAATGTAAGAACGTCAGAAAAATAATACTGCGTGGGACGCACACGTGGCGCTCTCGGCGCAGCAGATGAGGTACTGCTTGGTGCCACGTATGCGTCCATGGCACTGAACGTGTAAAATTAAATTGAATTTACACTCAGGGTGAGGTGACGCAGTTCCTGCATCAACATGCACTGTTGTATCAATTTCAGGGATTCACAGAAACTGCTGGTGAGTCACCTCACCTCACTTCACGGAGCTGCGTCTCAACTTGTGCTCGGCCTTATGGTCGTTTACATTATTTAGATAATTTGCACTTATTTTTCTTAAGCTTATGTTTTTTTTAACGTCCGTTCTTAAGCTGGTAAGAAGATAGTAAACATAGCATCTTCATCTTGCATTGGTCCACAGATACAAACATGTCAAAAATATACCCATTTAAAACCTTGGATGACTTAGGACTTATGTCAAGCTATAAATATTAGGGATAAGCTTTGTAAAATAAAGATAAAAAAATCCAAGTAATGTCACCGCTAAACAAAAATTTCGAACTTTCAAAAATAAAATCAAGAAATGGGTAAATGATGCTAAATCCAGATATTATTCTGATCTATTTGAAAGTGCATATGAGGATTCGACAAACAGTGGCAAATATTAATAATTTGATAGGTAGGCTAAGGATAAAGGGAAACAGATCAATCTTTCCACTGAAGCTGGGATGGCCAAGATATTTTGTGTAGCAGAGATTTTTATAGGTAACTATTTTGTTGATGTACCAAACACATGCACTCCTACCCCTATTTTAAACAAGTTTGTACAAAAGTACCATGACAAATTGATTCCCTTTTGGGTAATCAAATTTCCTTTTGCAGTATATATCTATAAATGGAGTATGGAACTGAAAATAATCGATATATGTTTGTATTACAAATAAAAACATTTTTATCAATTATTTTCAGTTGCATGGTAAATATGCATATATTTGTTTGAATTATGCATATTATGAGAAGTAATGTGTTCATGCTACAACAATTAACAATAATACCAACAAAAATATTTTAATAAAATAATATTTTATTAAAATTTATTTATTATTTTACACAAGTAAATTTTTGTCACTGGTAATTTTTATACTAAGGTTCTGAAAGGTTATGTTACACAGTATCAGTAAAGATGTTTATTGTGTTTTCTTGCGTTCTCTACTCAGAGTCCTTTTCGTAACTTTTTTCATCGTGAGTATCATAGTACCTGTTCTTCTTTCTCTTTGTTCCAGCGGAATATCAGGTGCTACTTCTATTGTTTCAAAGCGCATCTGTTGCCTATAACTTCCACCCCTAAAGTTATGGGTATTTTATCCACTTCTTCTTCCTCAGTATCGTTGACCACTTTTCCTTCATTCTTTTCTGCGATTTCATTTTCTACTCCTTCATTTGCTTTTACAATTTCATTATCTGCTTCTTGTCTGTACACAGCTACAACTTCATTTCCTCCTTCTTTTTCATTCTCTTTTTGGTATTGGATCATGGGTTGAGCTTGTAAATTGCCATGTGAACGCATTCTGGTACATCCAGAACTAATAACAGAGGATGATGAGGAAATAGTTGGTGTTATTGTGTCTTAATTTTTAACGGTTTACTTTTTTGAACTAGATACTTACGGTTCCATGAATCAAAACTTGTAGCATCCTCCTGCGGAATACAGATACTTCTTGCTTTTGCTTGTGAACGATGTTTACCATGAAGAAAGTCACGTAACATTCTTCTACAAGAAGCACGGTACTGTGTTCTTTCAATTGTAGGGAAATAACGAACATACCATAGCACCAACTCTGTAATTATGTAGAATACTAACAAAGAACAGACAATGGGTCTTTCCATAAGTTTTGCAAGTATGTTACCCATCTTTCTAAATAACTGAAGAAATCCTCGTACCTGCAACAAATTATGACAGTTTTTATGACAATCAGAACGATAAAGAGACAACACTTATAGTACTGCATGAAAAAGGACTGTTTTACACAATCACCCTCTTTAACACTTTTTATTTACTTATTAAAACTTGTCTGCTAGCGAGTGGTACATGCACACTTTCTTCATAAAATGTCATATATTCACACATTGGATTGTTTTTAGTGATTTCAGAATAGAACTTTCCATATAAATCATGACCCTTTAAACAACTTTCCCATTCTCAACTTTAAAAATAAAATGAATAGTAAATTAATATTTTGGTCTAGGAAAGTAAATTGACAAAGGGAGTCGGTTGCTAGATTTCTGCTCCAAATATAATTAAGTGATAGGCAATTTCACTATTTAAGAATGACAAGAGGAGGTTATAAACTTGGATGATGACAGATGACAAGGGAAGATAGGTAACAAATAGATTACATAATGGTTGGACAAAGATTCAGAAACCAGATTATGAACTGTGAAGCCTATCAATGTGCAGACATAGATAATGATAATAATTTAGTAGTAATGAATAGTGGACTTAAACTTGAAAAACTGAAGAAGAGACATGGCAATTCTAGGTGGAATGTGGACAAAGTGAGAGAACATGACAACCAAATAGGTTTCCAGGTGAGTATTTCAAAAGGGAAAGAAGAAAGAGGTAATGATACAAGAAGTGTAGAGGAGGAGTGGATAAAGGAGGTGGTAGTGGATGAAGCTGAAGAAGGGATAGGACATACTAAAAGAAGTGGTAAGAAACCATGGATGACTAATATATTCTGGAATTGCTGGATGAGTGAAGGAAGTTTTAAAGAAGATTGGATCAGAGCGAAATGTACAGGTATTGAAAATAAAATGGCAGTTGGTACAGTAGATGCAGCTTACAGAAGAAAAGGGAAAACTTTGGAGTACGAAAGGAGAAAGATGTGAACTTACAAAGTGCAGATGGCTAATCATCGTTGAATGAGCAAGAGAGTCCATAAAGGTGGAAAGAATACTTAAACCAACACTACAGGGAAAAGAATAAGATCATGATGCGATAGAACAAGAAACTGAGATTGAAGACGATCAAAGAGGTGACCCTATACTAAGTGAGAGATTCAATCAGGCACTTAATGATATGATTATGAATAAAACAGCAGGAATTGACAACAAACCATCAGAATTATCATTACATTGTGGAGAAATTGCACAAAACAAATTTGTACAAACTTGTGTGCAAAATGTGTGAGAGTGGAGAAGTACCATCAGACATTAAAAAACAGTATTATGATTCCCATACCAAAAAAACCTGGAGCGGAGAAGTGTGAACATTATAGAACTATCAGCCTAACGTGCTATGCGTCCAAGGTACTAACAAGTTATATACAGGTGCATAGAACACGGAGTTGAATAAGTGTGTTGGAGGATGTTCGATTTGGATTTAGAAGAAGAATGGGAAGTCTAGATGCAACATTGGCTCTGAAATTGTTATGGAGAACAGGATAAAGAAAAGTAAAGTTACTTATATGGCATTTGTAGATTTAGAAGAAGAATTTGATAATCTGGACTGGAGTAAAATGTTTAAAAGCTTGAAAAGGCTAGGAATAAAATACAAAATCAGAAAGTTATCTGCCGTCTTTATAGGAATCAAAGGGTGTTTTGAGAATTGAGGAGTACGAAAAAGAGGCTGCTGTAAGAAAAGGTGTACAACAAGGATGTTCATTCTCACCATTACCTTTTAACTGGTTCAACATAGAAGCAGCTATAAATGAAGAAAACGAAAAATTTGATGCAGAAATAAAAATTTAACAAGAAACAATAAAATTGCTGAGATTCACCGATGATATTGTACTATTAGCCAAGATAAAGAAAGAACTACAGGATATACTAAATTAAATTGATACGACCATGAAAAAGGATTATTGGATGAAAATTAGTAAGAACAAACAAAAGTGTAATGTAGTTGCAACAATGGTTTAGAGGAGACAGGGAATTTAAAAGCAGGCAATGAAAACATACAGGAACTTTGAAGAATTCTGCTATCTAAGGAGTAAAATAACAAAGGATGATAGAAGCACAAATGATATCAAATGCAGGATTGCTCAAACTAAAAGGGCCTGTGAAATGAAAAACAATTTACTGACTACAGAGAGAATTTAAATGGGAAATGGATAGGTTGAAGATAGATATTGTAGGAATTGAAGAGGTAAGTTGGGACAATGATCAAGACTTAGGGTCAGGGGATTATAGGGTTATTAACACTAAAGCCATCGCAGGGCAGGGCGGAGTTGGAATAGTAATGAATAAAAAAATTGGACAAAGAGTGACCTACTGTAAGCAATGTAGTGGTAGGATTATCATGGTTAGAGTAGATATGAAACCAAAGCCCACCACTATAGTGCAGGTTTACATGCCTACGTATTTGCATAAACAGGAAGAAACAGAACAAGTATTGAGGAATTAAATGAAGTAATAAAATATGTCAAGGTTGATGAAAATTCGATAGTTATGGGAAACTGGACTGCAATAGTTGTAGAAGGAAAAGAAGGAAATATAATCGAAGAATATGGTCTAGGGAAGAGAAATTATAGAGGGAGTCGGCTGGTAGATTTTTGCTCCAAAAATAATTTAGTGATAGGTAATACACTATCCAGGAATCACAAAAGGAGGTTATACACTTGGATGATGTCAGGTGACAAGGGAAGATACCAAATAGGTTACATAATGGTTAGACAAAGATTCAGAAACCAGATTATGAACTGTAAAGCCTATCCAGGAGCAGGCATAAGGAGTGATCATAACATAGTAGTAATGAATAGCAGGCTTAAACTTAAAAAAACTGAAGAAGAGAAAGGGAAAGGGGCTAGGTGGGATGTAGACAAACTGAGAGAATAAGAAAACCAGAATGGTTTCCAAGAGAATATTTCAATTGGGATAGAAGAAAGAGGTATTGACACAAAAAGTGTAGAGGAGGAGTGGATAAACTTCAAGGAAGTGGTAGTGAGTGCAGGGAAAGAATGGATAGGACATACTAAAAGAAGAGGTAGGAAACCTTGGATTACGAATGATATTCTGGAACTGATGGATGAGCGAAGGAAATTTAACAACGCAAAGGAAGAAAGAGGTAAAAGGTAATACTGCTACTTGAGAAATACCATAAACAAAAGGTTTAAGAAAGCAAAGGAAGATTGAATCAGAGCAAAATGTACGGACATTGAAAGTAAAATGGTAGTTGGTAAAGTAGATGCAGCTTACAGAAGAAAAGGGAAAACTTTGGAAAATGGAAGAAGAAAGCGGTTAATTTACAAAGTGCAGATGGCACACCATTGTTGATTTGCAAGAGAGAGCTGAAAGATGGAAGGAATACGTAAACCAACTCTACAGGGGAAAAGAATTAGATCATGATGCGATAGAACAAGAAACTGATGTTGAAAAATATCAAAGAGGGGACCCTATACTATGGGAAGAATTCAATCAGGCACTTAAGGATATGAATATAAAATAAGACAGCCGGAATTGATAACATACCATTGGAATTATTATTACGTTGTGGAGAATTTGCACAAAACAAATTGTACAAACTTGTGTGCAGAATGTATGAGAGTGGAGAAGTACCATCAGACAATAAAAAACAGTATTATAATTCCAATACCAAAAAAGTTAGGAGCGGAGAAGTGTGAACATTACAGGACAATCAGCCTTACGTGCCATGTATCCAAGATACTGACAATATTCAGACACAGGAGAATAGAACACCGAGTAGAAGAAGTGTTGGATGATGACCAATTTGGATTTAGAAGGAGAATGGGAACTCGAGATGCAATATTGGCTTTGAGATTGATTATTGAGAAAAGGATAAAGAAAAATAAAACTACTTACATGGCATTTGTAAATTTAGAGAAAGCATTTGACAATCTGGACTGGAGTAAACTGTTTAAAACTTTGAAAAGGCTAGGAATTAAGTATAAAGAAAGAAAGTTATCTGCGGTCTGTATAAGAATCAAACGGCTGTTTTGAGAATTGAGGGGTATGAAAAGAGGCTGCTGTAAGAAAAGGTGTATGACTAGGATGTTCATTGTCACCACTACTTTTTAACTTGTCAATAGAAGAGGGTATAAATGAAGTGAATGAAAAAATTTGACGAACGAATAAAAATTCAAGGAGAAACAATAAAAATGCTGAGATTCGCTGATGATATAGTAGTATTAGCCACAACAAAGAAAGAACTAGAGGATATCTTAAATGGAATGAGTGAGATCATGAGAAAGATTACTTCATGAAAATTAATATGATCAAAATGAAAGTGTTGTGTAGCAGCAAGAGTGGTTTAGAAGAGAAAGGAAATTTAAAAGTAGGCAACAAAAACATACAGGAAGTTGGGGAATTTGTTTATCTAGGGAGTAAAATAACAAAGGATGGTAGAAGCACAAGTGATATCAAAAGCAGAATTGCTTAACCCTTTATAGGGCGAATTAATTTTCATAAAAATCTTGAAAACGAATGGTGGTTGAAAATAAGGACACTTAAGTTTTCGGGTTGTATATGAACAAATTTGAACGTTATACAACGAGGAGTGCCGGGGTATATTCTAAACGCTTGGAGTTCCTTTTAATGCACACTTATCAAAATTAAAATGTTTGTGTGGCTGGTGCTGCACTCTACTTGAAAAGTGTCCTTATATGAAGACACTATCCGTTTTGGTGATTGTAAATGTATTTTTTTTGAAATTTCAGTATTAAACATTAGTATAATAAAACAAAGTCTATTTTATTTATTTTTTTGTTATTATCCGATTTATATGATATTAATGGCACTAGCATTAGTGAATAAATTGTAATACACAAATCACTTTGCAACTGTTAACTGCAGAGAAGCTTGGTGGCTAAATAAAAGGACACCCATTTCCAACACAAAACATACTCAAAATTGTTTTTAAATGTATCAAAATGCATAATTAAGTAACATGAATATCATAAAAGTAGAAAACAAAATTTAAAAAAATTTGCCCATTCAGGTACTTTGTACGGTGGTCTGATATTAGCACACTAACCTATAAAGGGTTAAGCTAGAAAAGCCTTTGAAATGAAAAACAGCTTACTGACTACAAACATTGACTTCTTACAGATGAAGAAAAATTTCTTAAAACACTGTTTGGAGTGTAGCGTTATACGGGAGTGAAACGTGGGTGATAGGGACTGTAGAAAGGAAGAGGATAGAAGCTTTTGAAGTGGTGTTATTGGAAGATGTTAAAGATTAGGTGGGTCAACAAAATAAGTTATTTAGAGGTTCTTAGGCGAGTGGATGAAAAAAGAAGTAAATGGAAGCATCTTAGCAGAAGAAGGGATGGGCTAGTAGGGCATATCTTAAGACATCAAGGTATTGGTCTATCAATAATGGAGGGTAATATTGAGGGAGTGAATTGTAGGGGGAGGCAAAGGTTAGAATATTTAAAGCAAATTACAAAAAATGTAGGGTGTTACAGGTATATAGATATGAAACTTATAGAAATTTATCATAGAATTGTATACTACTTTATACATTTTTATATATTTGTCGTAAAATGCATACCAAGGGCGCAACCTTAAGAAATTTTATTTTTTACCGATTTGATGAATAAAAAACAGAATATAAAACTAATAGCTGATAAACTACACATTGAAAAAGAAAACGCTGGAAATAAAAGTTGGAGGTTTTTAATTTTTATGCAATTACAAAATTATATAAACTTTTGTCCAAAAATTTGTATTAAGGTAGAAATCTTAAAAAAATAACTTTTTACAACAAATCTTGAAGAGCATGTAAAATGTATAGCAATGATGCAATCTCTAAAAAAATCTGGTGTGAAACACTCACACAACTTTCTCTTGCCAATGTCAATAATTAACAATAAACCTAACATTAGTAATAAAACATTAGAAATAAACAAACACTAACCTCAATAAACATAACCTTATTTTAATCATGAGTGAAAGACGCAAAATTAAAATCGACCTCAGTTTGGCTCAAAAATACGGAAAATCACTCTTTCACGCTAAACTAGTCTCTGTAGAGAAAAATGCTTTAAAAAAAATTGTAGATCTTTTAATTTCCTATAAATTTTATTATATACACTTTTGTCGTAAAATGCATACTAAGGCCGAAATATTTAAAAAAAATCGATTTTTCACACGTTTTCGTGAGAAAAAAACAGAAAATTGATAATTACCGCTAAACTAAGCGTTATACAAAAAATGTTTGACCTAAAAGTTGTAGGATTTTAAATTGTCTACAATTTCTATTATATGCATTTTTGCGCTAAAATGCATATCTCTTAATCTCTTAATATCAATTAATGTCTTTAACTGAATGAGTCAAAAAGAGTTCCAAACCTATCTTAAGTCATGAGTAAACAATGTAAAATTAAATAAATTAAAATTAAATTAAATTAAATTTGGCGCAAATTTAATTTTGAATTAATCAGTGTTACAAAAATGTAAGGTTGTCCTAGTCAATATTTTTGCGGTTTACGTTGTCAATTCCAAGTAAATGGAGTGTCAGCCTCGTGTTTGTCTGTTTGTATAAATAAGCAAATTGATTAACTTGCGCTGTTATTTTATCGAAATGTATGATAAAAGTGAAAAATGGAAATGAACTTTCTTTAGTACACGGTTAATATTATAGACCAACAAGTAGGTACAGCTTGTGACGTATAGATTTCATGAGTGGCATTGCGTGAGGCAGCCCTGCATTTTCTTTCAGCTTCTCTTCCGCCTTGTCTAAACGTGATTATTGAGTGTTGGATTATTTCAGTTGTCAAGGTAAATCAATTAAATTTTAGCTCTTTTTTATTTCTTTAAGTAGCCTAAGCCGCTGATTGATGTAGTTTACGTTTAACGTTTTTGTATATTCATATATGTAATAACGGCCAACCTAAGTACTTAACGCTGGCCAACGTTGACCAAATTATCCTCGTGTTGTACATAAAATATTAAAAAAGATATGTGTTTCATGCTTAAAGATTTTTAAAGATTTGATTTTCAATTAAATAAAACAGGTATTCAAAATAGCTCAGAAAATATACTAACTTTGATAATAATAAAATTTAACCTGTTGCAACCGAAAAAGTTTTTGTTAAAACAAGAATTTTCTGAATGCAAAACAGAATATTTCTATTAATATTGTTTCAAATTCTCTGTACGGAAACTAGATGTAGTGAATTATTACTTCAATAAAGTATTTAGTTGACAACTTGGGGAATAGCATTAACTTTTAAATGTTCTCACATAAGGTGGTTGTTGGAAGAAAATAATTATTCAAGCTTTGTTTTGTGGCATTAGGTATTATTTTAGATATTATGATGTCCCATCCTTGTGAAATTTTCAGTAGTGTCATGTTCCAACTTATAGGCCTAGGATGTGTGTTATTTTTTTCACGATTATGATCAAATTTGAGAATTTACTGTAGACCTAGGAGAGACAGATGGAGTAGGTACCCTAATTACAACCTGATCTTTATATCTCAAAGCTATTACAAACCAAAACTCTTTCCATCCCTCTCTCTGTGCATGTTTGTGGAAACTAAACATTTAATACCCTGACCCGTAGGATATGGTGCGGTATCGTTCGTTATATTGGATTAATTTTTTTAAATTTTTTTGTAGATTTTTGCCCATAACAGGCAGGTAGTGTTAAATTATTTACACTTGATCTGCTAGTTCCAGGACTATAAAAAAAATCGTTTTTTTCTTACCTATCACATGGTCAGGCAATTAGGCCTATATGACTGAAGCATTACAGAGAAGAAGAGGTACAGGTGTAACAGACACTAGTCAGAATTATCTCCCCTGAGAGTAATGCATTACATTTTATATAGGGCCTACACCCAGACTCTGTGATGAATGAAGTAATGGTGTCATTTGGAAAGTAGATGCTTTTTAAAAGGCCTGGTATGGTGGTAAGAGTACTATCCACTCAGTGAGGAAGGCAATGGTAAACCACCTCACTCTTTGTTTTATTTAGTAAAGCCCTTAAGAGGTTCAAACAAGCCTTTCGGCTGATGACCAAAACAACAACATACTTTTTTTTGTAAGTAGGTATATTTATTTGGCTAGAGAAATTCATACAGAATTATATTTCATTATTATTTTTATCACTAATAATGAGATAATCATTGAGCATTTTTTAACAATCATACCATTTTGTTCTGTGTTATTTCCGTTGCTATATTACTTTGTAAATTGGTGATTTGCACTGTAGTAGTACTTAATGAGATTTAATGCAATGTAAAAATGAAAAATTTAATTTCTGACTGAATAGGTGGTCACTATGATATAATAATGTGAATTTCTGTCCTCTAGGGTTGGGTTTGGACTGGGTAGTTAAAACTCAAAACATCAGACAATCAGTATTAAACAAATTTTTATGACAAAAACATAGTAGGCATGTAATATAGTGTAACTATAGACATCAGACGAACTAATGTCCCATAGCCGAGCGAGTGAGAGGGAGATATGTGGCATAACTACGCATGCACTCAGGTCTTTACTGTTATAATCCAAATCTGAAAACATACTATAGTCGTTATCTTGCTTGTTAGTTTACTGCATGGATAAACGCTTGCTCACAACAATGAGTAAAATTAAAGACAATGTTATTGGAATGGCGCATATGGCTTGTGCGAGTGAGAGCGTTATGCATTCTCTCACTCCCACGGCTAGGGGACATTAGTTTATCTGAATACTGTACAATAGTATCTTAACTGGTAGTATTAAAAACTAATACAGAATTCTTGTAGTTTATGGTTTGTTTCTTTCGATAATGGGCAAAGGCCGGATCTATCACCATATTTCTCTTTTTACTTATCATTGAGCATAGAGCAGCCTACGTTTTCAGAAAGAGTTGGTTTAGTATTGCAATTTTTTATTTCCCCATGTAAATTCAGTTTATTGTGGTATCAATGGATTCTGCACTCACCCAAAATGTGTTGTGACCCATTCCCAAGCTTGGGTAACAAAATCCCTCAATTTTACTTGCTAATGACAAACAGTTTTCAAACATTAAGGATTACGGGGCTCCCACACTCCCCTATATCCTGCCATCTCCTCTCACAGATCGATGAACAGCTAAGTATGGCAGTCCGTCAGCAAGTAGAACTGCAAACAGCCTTAATGTACTTGCTAAATTGAATCATTTTATACTTCATATTGTAGCTTATATTTCACTATTATTATTTATTGTTACAATTTCCAAATTATCAAACCTAGTATCCACATAGTTGTTAGTTGTACACGAAGAACATGGACGTAGACGCATGTAGTACTTAGGTACAAAGGGCTTGAACATAAAACATGTATCATCAACACACTATCACAGTCAGCTATATTACGTCAAACTCCTCAGTAATTCCATCTTAAAGATGCCAATTTTGAGTTGGAAAATTCTACTTCGTTTCCAATGTCATTTGCAATATTGACACAACAGGCCAGAGGTGAGGCATCTTTAATCCTGTTAAATGCCACCAATAATCAAGTAGGCCTATATCTCATCACTCCTACATGGGGAACCTTTAAACCCAGTCTAGAAATGTTGCCATCAACATATCCGTGCAGGACCTTTTAGAGGTACAATGCTGCCACCAATCCATTACACTTGGCTCAGAGGGTGTAATTTCTATGTTCTACACAAACCCTCATAACTGTAAATATGAGGAAATTTTCTGTACACTGGGTATCTCAAGAAGTTTTTTTAAACGCTTTAATTAAGTTGTAATAATAATAATAATAATACAGTTGACTCTCAGAAATCCGGACTAATGTGGCGGACGGCCGGTCCGGATTTCGAAAAATCCGGATTTCCCGGAGGTTGGCAATTTCGTCTTTATGGCGAATAATTATGACAATAAGCATTAACGTTTATCTGCTAATGTAAGAGTGAGCTTCTGAAAAAAACTTTAAAACACTGTAGGCCTAATAAATTACAGTAGGCTACTGGTACTGTAATTATTCAATATACAAAGCACAAACATTGACTAAACTTAACGCTACTGTACCGTAATAAGATTCGACTGCACTCTTTGTAAGATTTGCAAGTTACGGATTTCAAATATGTAACAATGAATGTCATATATGTCTCAATTATTATAGAGTAATTACACGATCAACTAAATAAAATCTAAATGTACTGTAGTACGGTACTGTGCTTAGTAAAGTACGGTTCTGGGATTAAATAAAATGCCTCGTAAAATCATAAACATAGATTTTACTGAAACACAGAGCTCCCGACGACGTAAACTACTGTGGGCCCTAAATGGCAAAAAATGTCATTTTGCTCACTAGATGCTGTAGACCTTCTTCACTATCGGCAAGTACTATGGTGTCATCCGCATACTCTTAAGCCATCGATATTATTATTATTATTATTTGATAATATTATTTTTTAACGCTAATACATGTAAATTGTGATCTGTTCATTTAGAACAATAAGCAACCCCATATGAGAATGACATGTAAATGCAATATAGTTTTGTACTGACTCAGGCTGACTATCCCTGAGAGAGTATAGTTATTTGAACCCCAACCATCAAACTACACTGATTACTGCCTAGCATTCAAATCCTTATACTTTACTAGGATTTGAACCACAGAACCTTCGGCTCCAAAAATCGGCTGTTAAACAGCTGGCGACTTTTCCACTAGACCAACCTGGTGAGTTTTTCATAATTCTGGTAACCAAATTGTATTCCATTGAAAACAAAATATTTTACAGTGTATTATTTAAATGGAGATTCTATTCACCCTAAAATACAGAAATCTTTTAAATAAATGGAAATAATTATTACATGGTTGTAAATAGAACCCTTTCAAGATTCTACAAAAATCTAATAAAATTAAAATTGATAAAAATTATGATTAAATTTTAAGAAGAAACTAATAGCTACATAACTGTAAATACTGTAATAGGTATATTCAAATTGCTAAATAATTTTAATACATTATTATTTCTGGAGTTCTAATCAGTCAAGTTTAACAATTCTTGAAGTATTGCGATTCTTATACTGTGTTAATTGACCAAAACAACTTTAGGTACTATAAATTTGCGCGGGTTATTAAATTTTTGAAACTTTTAAAAAATTTAAATAAATTGAATTATAGATTGATGGTGCTTCTGCTACTTTAATAGCATTGTAAATGTTGATTTGCTTCACAATCTATACTTCACACCTGCAAAGTGCCTATAACTAATGACAGGTCTCTTTACACTTGCCACCTCTATCCAGTGATCACCCCTATTTACAACCAAGTTTTTGAAGACCGTTTTTACTTTGAGTGAGGCCTGTGTATTATTTGCCCTGTTTAGTGATTAGTTTTCTTCATGATCAGTGACCATCATGGCGTTGGTATTTCATTTTTATTGTGACCGTAGAATACGTGAAGATAAATAAACATTTCTTGTTTAAAACAGTTTTATGAATGAAATAGTTTGTGATAAATCAGATGATACAAGCCCATCAAATTTACCAACAAAAGTCTTTTCTAAGGATAATAATGTCACTCAGAATTCATTGTGTGAATTTACTGGCATGGGCAATTTAGTAAATTTTAAAATATTAGTCAAAAATAATATTTTGGAGAATGTTTGTGTCATCGTCTCGGTGCACGTGCACTCGTATTTTGCCCTACAATTAAAACTACCCAAGCAATTTGATGATGCTTGAAAACTAAGGGTTTCTCATTAGCTTATAAATAATATTTGAATTTTGATTTTAGGCTGACACTTAACAAAGAAAGTTACTGGAAGTATAGGCGAGAATCATCAGTGGATGATATCTCTAACCAAGACTGAACTACGTCAGATTAGTTGCTTGATGTCTGCTGGAAAGGTAATTAAGGAAAAAATTAAGTAAATAATGAAACTTTCTATTGTATTTAATTTTTTTTTGTAATCCTTAATGCGTGTACATTGCAATCTGTTCAATTCAGAACAATAAGCAACCCCATGACACAATGAGATGAGGATGATGTGTATGACGTGTAAATGAGGTGTAGTCTTTTACAGACTCAGGTCGACCATTCCTGAGAGAGTATGGTTAATTGAACCCCAACCATCAAAGTACACCGGTAACCACTGTCTAGCATTCAAATCCGTAAAAAGTAACTACCTTTACTAGGATTTCAACCAGGAACCTTCGTCTCCGAAAATTAGCTGTTAAACAGCTGATTTTGGTGATGACTTTACCTCTAGACCAACCCGGTGGGTTTCTATATAATTAATCCGATTTTTTTCCAAATTGAAGGAAATAAAACTGCAACTCTTTTGTGTGATTATATTTATTGTTTATCTCATTTATAATGTAGTGACAATGAAATTTCGTGAGAAATCCACATCAAAATAAAAAAAAATTGGACTTCTCAAAATTACATCAATAAGAAGGTGCACATTTAAAAAAATTTGTCTGTATTTTTTATTAAATATTTCTGCCCAATATTTAGTATAGTAGTGGTTTAAGAAACTCTGTTGGAAACCATATGGAAATTGATATGTTTAATTTTGAGCTGCTTTTTGCTGACTCCATAAAAAGGTATCTTATTTTAATAACTGCTTTATCCTTTAACTAACAATTGCAATCATTAATTGCTAGCTTCTGAAAGATTAAAATAAAATTGGGCTTGAAAATATTAGAGGTTAGTTACACCATGGCAATTGTGAACATTATAAATAAATCACAATTCATCACAACAATTAGAATAACATAAACTATCATTAATAATCAAAAAACGGCTTGTCAGTAACTGAAAAGGTCATGTACGGTTCATATTGAGAGAAAATATAGAAAATTATATGACAATATTTAGTTAAACAAATTGGTGGTTAGAAAACACAAATATTATATAAATGAACATTCCAACCACAGTGAAAAAAAATAATTAAAAAGTTCATTAACCGGTGATAACGAAAAATTGAATCAGGCTCGGCACAAACATATTTTATTTTCACTGGTAAAAATCTGTAAAACTCCGAATCTCGGAATGATTCAGCTAACAACTGAAGAAGTCTATGATTTTCAAAACAGTATAATTATTTCATCCTGAACAAAGTAGACTTTGCAGAACAGAATCTCTTAGTCTTAATTAACGCAACAAAGTAATTGATCCGTTATATGAATTAATTAATCACGTCATTGACGTGATAAATCTTTAAAAGAAACTGAATTATAAAAAACTTATTATTCTTTTTTCTTGAATATATATGGAAATAGTAACTATGTAGATAGTATATTTGCATGTAGAGAGCTACAGCTTAAAAACACTCATTTGAATCAGTCCATTAGGAGACCAAACTGGGCAAAAAACCCTTTTCCTTTCGAGTACTACAGAGAAAGCATCATGTGTAGATTTGTTGCGGAGCATCTAGGCAGTTAAGCAATAGCCTATTTTCTGTTGTGCAAACAATATCTGTGTCTTACTGCCCCATTAATTTATTTATCAGGCTAATCTCTGATTTCTTTCCATTACATTTCAGAATTGAGTATAAAATTTATTTTTAATGACGTTTTTGTAATTTTTTTTTCAGACTTGCGTTTAGTGGGTGATATATCAGTCATGACTACAGATCCAAAAGAGAATCATATGTTTCCGTCTCTTAAACATATTTCATGTGTTAAGGTTGTTACAGAATTTTGGAAACAACCAATTGTGATAGGTAAATTAAAACTACTATTTAAAAATTGTCCTGCTGCATGGTATATGTATCGGTATCCTAGAAGTTACAACCGTGGCAGTTATCAAGATATAGTGAGCAACTATTATGATATATTTGCACACGTCATTATCTTGATGAATGAGTGTAATATTTTTAATGAAGTGCCTGAATCATTAAGATGGAACGTTTTTGATACAATATTTTTAACTGGAAGTGAAATATTAAAGCAAATGAGGACGGAAAAGTATTTGTATGATCTAGCCAACAACGACGTAAATAATGAATTTCATGTCCATTATGTAGGTCATTTAGATCATATTATTTGGAATTCTTTTGGCTTTATAAATCACAAACAAACGGCTGAAATGTTATGCGATAGTTCTGAATTGACTCGTTTGCATAAGTATATGATTGCATCTCATCATTGTCTATTAAGAAATGGACAGTTTATTTTTCCTGAGGAAGACATTTTTTCTTGGTTGGTAACCCTAACAACAAAAAGAGGTTTAAGTCTGACCGAACTTGCTGTACGTTTTCCGATGGTTTTTTTATTTGTTTCAATGGAAAATTATTTTTCCAAAAAATCAATGGCACTCTATCAAGGTGATAGGGCTCTTGTTGCTTCTCTAACTGCTGAAAGATGTCTCGTACTGTTACAAAGATTTGGAAATACTTCCGTGTCCTATGATATTGCGATTAAATACCTGTGGAATAAATTTGATGAAACTGAACGTATTAAATATTCGCCTTTTATATTTAATGAAATGCTTAGTATTACTACATCATATTTTATGTTATCGATGATGAACAACCAAAGTGAAAGAACTTTTAAAATAGATTCTGGTCAATCTATGCGTTTATTATTTGAAATGACTGCATTAGATTTCTTCAATTTTGATTTAACAATTTTTTCTGGGGAATTTTTAGAAAACATGTTTTTTGGTCTTATCTATTTAATAACGGATAAAAAATTACAATGTGTGGACATAAATATGAAATGGCCGTTTGTAATTAATAACATTCTTAGAAAATTTGGAAGTAAATCATCCAAGAATTTAGTTATTACTGATGAACTCAATGATCGGTTAAAACAATATTGTAATTATCGACGTAGTAAATATATAGATTTGTTTCTGAAGTTGTGGGAATCATGTGATAATAACTTCAAAAGAAATTTAATTCTCAAATTAGGAACCCCAAGACCAGAAACTATCTGTTGTATTTTTAGGTTATTAAAAAAGGATCATCTGCTTATAGTTTTATTGATATTAAATTCACTGACTTTTGAGGAAAAATTATCCTTATTTAATGATGAAGAAATAATTTCCCAATTGTACATAATATTTGTAAGGAAACAGTTTGATTTATTTAAAAAAAATTTAGCCGTGTTTTTCATATCCCTTCAGGGTAAAATGAAACTGCACAAGCTGCTAAAAAAATTCAAAAAAAATCTTATTACTTATCATCATAAAATAAATAAAAATAATTAAGCACTTTTTTAAAAACCCCAATCGCTGAAGAAAATTTTAATTTGTGCAATGAGTTACTTAATAGGCCTATTGTTTTGATATGTTCATTGAGATTTTAATTTTAAAATTGATTTATTAGTCAATTGTGAATTTGCGGAAATTATCTGTTTGTAACTATTCAGCTGTAAATCATCCAAATTTTATTGCTATATAAAGAAAAGGGTTCAATATGTTTAAATTATTAGAATTGTAATATTTCGTTGTTTACATGTACAGTATTATGTTTATTTTTATTGTATAAATAATCTATATTTTTTCAAATATTATGTGCATTTTTAGAGTTTAAAGTAGTGGTAAAAATATCATGGCCAGTAATTAAATAAAGTGTAAAAAATGTATTACTTGTATTAGTATATAAATGTAATGTGTAAAAGATTTTTGTGAAATCATTTCTATTGTTTTACCCTGGAGTATTAATATTGCAAAAACTATTTTGTCAGTAGGATGTTAATAGATTCATAACATAAATTCTATATATTGTACACCACTGAAATTATTTAGATTGTTGTACCTATCGCTGTGCTTTAAAACACCTAAAGCATTTAGTAAATTTATATTGAAAAATATTTACTGCATTTTCCCTTTCATACATGTGTAGATAAATGGAAACACCCTCACTGACTGACTAGTTGATTAAAGCTGGTGTTCCACAGGGTAAATTTTAGGTCTGGATTCAGTGAAAAGTTCAATTTTACCAGAAGTTTATGGGTACCTGAAATAAAATCAAAGTGATTGAATTTACAGAAACAAAAAGTTTACCTTTGTACTGCCTTCAAAAGAAATATTAGTAATAATTCTTGTATTCAAGATAAATGATGCATACAATTTGCAAACATATGATATCACCTTTGCCATCACCAACATATTTTTCTTTTGGGACAGTATTTTTTTGAAGGCTAAAGATTTGGTTATAATTATTGCCTTCAGTGAACTATAACCATTGTGGATTAGACATTTATAATAACCGACTAAAGCGATTCATAAATGACTAGTGTTGTGCAGTTGCTTTATTCACACACATTCTCTAGTTACATTATTAACATATTATTGGTAAAGAGTGAACTGAACTACTAACTCCATTTTCAGCTAAAATCTGATTTTGGTATCATTGGAGAAAGGAAAATTAAGTCTACCTACAAGTAGTCCACTACCAACTTCAAATAGTGTTAAAACGCATTTTGTTGTGGCAATTTTTTTTGCCACCTCCATGAGAACTTTACGAGTTTCACTGAGATTAGTTTCAGCTCTACTGCAGGGTCTCAGGAAATGGAGTTAGCAGGTTAACAGTTTTCACTCTTATATAACTCTTCAATTAAGTTAAATCTTGTCTTAAACTATTCAGTTTGCATTTATTGTTACAAAAAATTGTGTTACACTAAGAAATGAGCTTTGTGGAACACTATTTCCTCGGAATCCTTCTGTAGATGATACATTATTTTATCACACTCAAATTGTTCTTGCTGTTAAGAAATTGGTACTTTTCTGGTAAATCCATTTTGATGATTCTGTCTTTCCAGACACATCCGAAACCTCTTCTTTGTCCAAAGACATTGGTATTACATAATGATCAGTTACAGGATTGTTGCTGATGCTGGATTATGTCAGATGGACTTATCAGGTTATCACGTGTTTAGCAGTACACTTGAAACCCATTTTCCTGTTCACATTGCCAGCTAACAGCTATGCCTCACTTCACTGCTCTTTGATTACTACTGTGTTCAACCTCTTGAAAACACCTTCCATTTTTGATTTTTGATTAACTCTCTTAATTTTTCTTCCGATGCAAACAATACAGCCCTCTACAATTTGCTTATCAAATTGAAGTACCCATTCTTGTGGAAGTGCCTTTAATTTTCTTTATTAATAGCGAAAAGTGTGACCCTAGACTTTCTACTATTTGAGAATAGTCTTTATGAATTACAAACTTGGTATTCCTTAATGTTTTTGCGTTATCTTATAAGTACGTAACATCAAACATTGTTGGGAACATTTACAGTCATGGTGGTCTCCTTATTGGATTCACCCACAAATCTTCACCTGCTCCCAAATATTAAAACTAAACACTTTTACAACCTTCAACCAGTTATTATTCCCTACAAACATCATAGTCCAGTCCCTTAAAAATAAAATCGTTACATCTACATCTGTCTTTGAGCCCTACCACACGACTTAACCATGCTTTATAACCATAACTTAACTATTTAGTTTCTCTTTCCAACCCTTTATTTTCTTCTTAAACTTTAAATGCTCTCAAACGTGATGCGATGTCATATTTTGTAAGCTAGCGTAGATAGTTTTTCGCTTAAGTTACTCATGTCTTTTCAAAACTCTTACGTATTTTTTGAATATTTTTTTGTCTCTTTCATTGTCTTTTTTAGCATATATCCTTATTCCAGATTGCATCCCTTCCACCTCAGTTGTTTATTTGGCCTCCTACATTTTACTGAACTTAGTGGCAAGAAATAATTTTGAAATTCCTTTGACATTTTAAGTTCACAAATTCTGTTTTTTATTTATTTTTAAAATTTTATTTAAGTAATAGTACCCCAAAGAAAACATGTACACAAATACATGGTCAATATTAATAAATTTCAATACCACATAAATTAATTTATGTGAAGCAGATAAAGAGTGAACGCAATAAATCTCCAACCTTTGTGAATTCTTATTACTGTTTATCCTTCCTTAATTGATGTTGATTCATGTAATGTGTATTATTTAAGAATATGTTTAAAAGTACAAAAAGTACAGGTAAACTGTGTATTATTGGATTGAGAATAATCAGGTGACACCCTTATTGAAGAAAGCAAGTAAGTTGTAATAATGAATATTAACACGTACAGCACGGATGCCGCATTGAGGTTCATTCCAGAGACTGATGCCGCCTTAAGGCAGCATATGCAATACCACATTTCTATAGCTTTTATTAAATCGCCGGTGCACTGGCAGTGTAAGTTAAGGTTGTTCAGGGGTTCAGATCTATTCTACGAGCGCCACTGTGAAGATCATCTTTTGTTACCAACTGCCGGGAATTTTTGAACGAATTTTAAAAGTGTAGTCTATTCGGACGTCCTAGTGTCATGTAATTTTGTTTTATTTAATTATTATTCTACGAATTTCTTCGTTCCCAGTGACTTCTTTTTACAAATAAAAGGTAAGAATAATACATTTTTTCGTAAAAATATTTTAATTATTACTCAAAAGAAATTTCTGTTACTTTTTGAACTCGCGATTTCTATGCACTGTGTTCCCTTTGCAGGCCTACTGTACGTCATGCAATATACTGTAATTTCTATTATTACTAATTTTTCCATATTGCCATGGTCTCACTAAAAATTATTAATTAATTTATTGTAAACATGTAAATATATTTTTGTTTTTATTCTGGGATATTTAAAAAAATTTTATATAAATTTTAATATTTACATTTTAAAAATTTTAATTTTACATATTAAATTTTGTGAATAAAATATTTTTTAATATGAAACATAATTATTGTATTTTTTTTATTTTACCCAAAAAATAATAATTTTCAATTATTTAATAACTTATAAGTATAAATGTTTCTAATAATTAAAAAGTTAATTTCAAATATAAATTTCGTAAAAACAACAAACGGGTATAATACCGTACCATATTGAGCGCCGGTGAGTAGATGAGCAAATAAGGAAGATCGTTTCCGTGGCCTGATGCCGCCTTAAGGTGGCATGGTATATTTTCACTGTAATGGCGGGTCGGCGTAGCGAAGCACCCGTGATTCTAGCTGCCGTGCTGAACGTGTTAAATAATGAATTAATAAATTGGTAAGTAATTTATTTTAACGTAGTTGTAATATTTAGGCGTATAAGTTTTATCTTGACATGTCCTATACTCCCTTAAAAAAAATGACTGAAAATTAACTACTACACGAACAAATTGGTTTTAGTTATTTGTTTGCTTAAATAATGAATAAGTGCCATTTTATTCAAAATAATCTTGTTGGTACATTATGCATGAAACTGCTGAATTTTAAAGTCCATTTTTGCTTATGTGCGCAGTATTATGAACACATTTACTACAGAATTAATTAGTATTAGCAGGCTACACTTAAAATATCAATTGACTACCTTCTATAGCCATCCTCTATTACTGTAAAATGCTTTGCTTTTTGAGACCCCCAGTGATCTCCTTCTTATGTACGTCTTTTAGGCCAGTTTTACCACTTTTACAGAACACTTTTATAATCTTTTGCCAAAATTATCTAAAATTACCTCAATTTTCCTTATTCGCGTCAATTTCTGTTCATGTCGATAAAAGTCCTTCAGAATTTCAGTTTAAAACTTTTACTTTTTCTACAATCATCCGGTAGATAGTGTTGCTCCTTGTTAACTACCTCCATCATTTTCCTCATTGTCTTCATTAAATGATTACATGTCAATAATTTAAAGTACTGCAGTCTTCAAAATTTTAAAATCGTTAATGAGGCGTTTTAAAAAAATAGAAGCCAATTTTGAGAAAACTGCAAAAAGTGAAACATTCCATTAAAAGAATACTACTTCTGGTTGACCAATTTTGATGAAAATGTTCGTGTCACATCCCCTAGTGGTACCTACCATAAGTATCAAGTTTGCTCAATATTTTGTTCATTCACACACAAAAAACATGTTTCTTTTGTTCAGGGTGCCTGAAAACATGTATTTCTGGTGAAACTCAATTCTGAAAAACTGATACAAAAACAATAATTTCCTTCCCTGTAAGCCTATACATTCATATAGGGCAAGAGATAGGAAAAATTTGGTATCTTCACTTTTGATATCTATTCAAAGATAAATTTTTAGTTCAAACTATCGTTAATTGTTTACAATTAATACAGAGTTAACATTTTTACTCAAAATCAATAATAATATGTTTGAAAAGGAAAAACACAAGGCGTGAATAATTTTTGAATAAAAACAAATTAATTAAAAAAAAGCAATTCCCAAAAAACCTTTATTATAAATAACAAACACATTATATATAATCTGAATAATATATTAAAATAACAGGTTGTTTTGAAGATAATAAATACTGGAACAATATTAATAATATACATGTTTAAAATAATAATAGTAAAATTGCGTTTAGCTAAAAAATATTTTAAAGATTACGTACATAAGAAGTATAAAGTATTTCATAATAATTAAAAATAAATGAGTAATAAATTTTATATTTCCGATTTTCTATAAACATTTAAGTACAAATTCATAAAATATAATACGTGTCACCCCAAAGATTGCCCTTTTAAATATTATATCGTACACTCATTAATAAAAATAATAAAAATGTTAAACAGTATATAAATTAATAATTAAGTAACTATTGAATTTCATGATTTTTATAAATCACACATGCCTCTACAGAGAACGGTAAATTTCTTTCTAGAGGTCAGTTTAAGAAACTGTTATTATATTTATATACAATAATGGTAGATCTACTTTAAAAAAAAATTCCTGGGTATGTATGCACAAATTTACTTTTATGATGTTTAAACAAATCTGGTATGAAACACTCACACGACTTTCTCTTAATGTAGGTAATGAAAAAATGTAACCTACATTTATTCATGACAGAACAGTCGGATGTTAAACAAAAAAAAAAAAATATTCATGTGTTAACAATGTAAAATTAGAAATATAACCTAATTTTAATCAAGGGTGAATGACGCTAAATTAGGTTCTGTAAAAAAAATCATTTTAAATGCAAGTTGTAGATTTGTCCACTTCCTGTAACTCTGATTTTGTACACTTTTGTTATAAAATGGGCACTATATTAAAAAATCCAATTTTTTACAGATTTTTACAAAAACATAGAAAATCACTAATTGACGTTAAATTAAGTGTTGTAGGAAAAAATGTTTGAAATAAAAGTTGTAAGTTTTTAATTTCCTACAACTTTGATTAAGGTTTTGCCCTAAAATGTATATTAAGGTCACAATCTTAAACAACAATTTTTAACACGACAGCACAGCCCCCGAGTAGAATTTCAGCAGACATATTGGTTTACCCTATCTTGTGGAACAATAAGAATGTAATATATGTTAAAAAATTGTTATAATTTAAAAAAAATCAGACAAGCCATTTTTGAGAAAACCATAAAAACAAGAAAAATTAAATAAACTACTAGTACTTCTGTTTGTACGCTATTGCATCCTTGAGATGTTTTGTCTGCACATACATTCACAAATGGACAAGTATGCACATGCACAACACACACACACACAAGCCGATCCCAAATAGCATGTTTTTTTTTCAAATCAGGAGGTCTGAAAATGTGTATTTCCAGTGAAGCCTCGATTTAAAAAAATCTACATGGAAACTTTCCTTCCATATTTATTCATATAGGGTAAAAGAACGTAAAATGTATGACAGTTGTATTAAAATGAAATTTTATATTAGAGAATTTATACATGATATAAAATTTATGAAATAACTTTCTAAAAGTAGGTGTTAATAATGTTGTAATTTGGTTTTATCAAAACAAATTTTTTACCACTTGCTCAACCAAGTACCCAATTTATCAACAACATGAAAAAATTCAGTCAAGATTTTAAGTTTGAGATGCTTTGTATGTTAAAATATATTTCTTCCCTAAATTTAATTTATTTCGGTGTTACGATAGTATTACAGACTGATGTAAAACGTGGTCACAATTTTGTGGCTGCAAAATTGTGTTTTTTTACACAATTATCTATGAATTAAGAAGAGTAGTAACAAGTTCTCGGTTTAGGTATGGCCATTACCGACAAAATTTTCATTAACAAAACCTATTAATAATATAAAATATACACACAGAAACTTTTTTAATTCAAAGTCAAAAATTTATTCATACATCCAGGAATTTTTATACATCACACATTTCCTAAAGAGGAAACACACATATGCATACATACACTTATAAAAGCTCACTTTTATATGCATGTTTTAAAATAATTCAAATAAAAATAATGAATTTAAAAACATAAAATAATAATAATATATAGTATACTTTGGGCTATATAATGGTAAATAAATAAGTCAAGGATAGTACACTGTATATATAATTTATTGTTATAACTAAATTTTCAATTTATACATTTTAAATATACAGACTGAGTAATTTTTATAAAGAAGATATATTTATAGGAGGAGGACCTATGATATATAAAACTATCACATAATAGAAGGTAAAGCAAGAGTATCAGCATGAAAACAAAGAATTAATTTTTAAAGAAAGTGTTAAAATACTTATACGTATAATAAAGTTGATTAGATCAACTGACTGATTGCGTTGTGAATAGAAAGGCTGATTTGAATACCTACAGGTTTTAATAAGTAAATTGAGAATAATATTTGTATTACTGAATTGCATTCAGTAATTTTAAGACTGGTTGATATGTTATATTTTTCCGGATATTTTAAATTTTGAAAGCCGATTAATATGTGTTTGATTGTCAGTGTTGAGTTACAATGTTCACAGTGTGTTTATGCGTCAGTCTTATGGGTCTAATTCACATTATTGTTGCAATAACTTGGTCTCGAGCCTATTGAGTCATTATTATTAATATTATACATAAAAACATTGAAAATTAATGATAATGTAATTAATGATTTAATTTTTGTGATTTTCTTTCAGGGTTTTACTTTTTGAAAAGAAACAATTACTCAAAAACCTATCTGATCGATTTTGTTCAAATTTTCACAGGGTGTTAAGTGCAGTTAGACATTTGTTTTAACATGAGCATGTGGTTATATATGAACAGTAAAACTGATATTATTGAAATTATAAGTTTAGTACTTTCATCAAAAATTCATGCTGTTCAAAAAAATTCAAAACCAAACACCTAATCTGAATAATGCTCTATTTGGTGGAGTGCACACTTATGCGATACGATACGTAAGATACGATATTAATCTTATGCGATAGATGTCTGCTTGCTCAATACAAAACACATTGCTGGTGAAAACTTGCCGCACACCAGTGATACAGCGACATCTATCGTAAGATATTTGTAGTGTACGATATGTTCGGCTTGTCTTATGCAATAAATATCTTAATACATTAGTTGCCCTGACACCACTGTTAAAACATCATACTATCACGTCTTCTTATTTTCATTGTTAAAAATTTTTCTCTAAATCGGAGGAAACTAGATTTAAAATAAAATAAAAATTTTCAGGTCTCATTCTGTATGCCTCCGTGAATTTATCTTCATGCAGTGATAGTTCTTTATATACAATAGCTGAGCTGTGGTGTGCATTGTGTAAATTATATGGATGAACCTAAAACCTTCTATTTATCCTTCAATTTCGTCTTCTACGGAAATACCAACAGGAGATTACAACATCCTCTTCGCTTGAAGAATTCATAACATACTGAGGAAATTAGTAAGATTATATCGTACAAATAAAATTGTATCACACTGGTGTGCATTCTTGTAAGATATACGATAAATATCGTATCTTCCGTATCGTATCGCATAGGTGTGCACTCCGCCTTAGAATAAGTAAAAAATTTTTATAATAAGCACGATAAATTTAGGCGGGTGGGAGTTTGCTGTGTACTTCACCACTTCCACCAGTCGAGCAATTTCTCCTTTCTTACTGCTCCTGTTGACTTGTAACTTATACCGTATTTAAAATTTTACTTCACCCTTCACGCTCAAAAAATGTACTCCATCTATAATATCTAGTACAGGACTATTGCACGTATGTTTTATTACCTGTAAAGTTTATATTTCGGACAAAAATTAAAACAAGATGTAAATTACATTTAGTTTCACACCCTATGATTAATGTAGATGACATAACTGTTCAAAATAAATAATTCAATTGTGTGGATTCAAAATTACGAAAAAAAAAGTTTGGTATAAAGACTGTTATAATGTGATTTAATGTAAAAATTTGTGATATAATCAAAATGAAAATAAAATACGGAAGGCTGTTTATTATTTGCGAGTCGCCCTGACATGGAAGTTTTGTCTACATCAATAATTGATTGGCTTCAGTGCTGCTATAACGATACAATTTCTTTATCATATACATTTATAAGCGCACACAATAATGAGTTTATAAATCTACAGTATTATAGATAGTCAAAAATATTGTAATAGAGAACAAAACAATATGATTATAGCCTACAAGTAGGCCTGTTGGTTGGTCAGTTGGCGTTTAGTCTTAAAAAGATTATTGGATGTGAAGTTTAGTTTGGTTATTATATCCTTATTCAAGTTATTCGGTTCGGTTGTGATTATTTTCCCAGTGTTTCATTAATTTTTATGTAAATCATAATTATCTCATCGGGATACCTGTTATACAATTGTATTTATAAGCCTACTTTATTAATATTAATACATTATTCAACTGCAGTAAATAAAAAAGTACAGTGAATAAACTACTTTTATTTAATGTAACACGTAAAAACAGTACAGTTCTTGTAACAGTGCAAAGAGCGTGAGAGGAGTCTATGAGTACGTAGGAGGTCGTGGAACGGATACATGAGTGAGAACTCAACCCGCCTAAATCTTTCATTCTTAGTATAATATTTAACACAAACAAATTGAAACATAGTAACACCAGGGTTTTTGTAAATGTTCCCTTATTAACTATCGACCAGCATTGGGATACAACAAAGCCTGAAATAGTTAATAAATCCAAACACTGCATTAAATTTCCAAAATACATATTAAGACTCTAAAAAAAGTAAGCAACATCTACAACAAATTCTATCTCACAGTACCAAAAATTAAAAAAAAAAATACTCCATACTCTTGCCTTGACTAATATAATAATAAATAATAAAAATAGAAATAACAATAAAACTAAACAATAAAAATCTAATAATAGAAGATTTGGCTAATATTTATAAATAATAGGAAACGATATAACATTTTATACAGACATATAATAATAATAATAATAATAATTTCATAAATGTAAATTTTTCTTACATATTATTAACAATAATTTATAATTAAAATTAAATATCTAGATAATATAAATATTGCAAACATATATAAATATAAATATAAATAAATGAATTTTTAATAAAAAAAAACAAACATGTAAATATTTTTATTTAATTATTATTATTCTATATAGATAAATAAATATATTAAATTACTGTATGATATGATATAAAAATATTTTTTTTTATTTAGGTTATAAAATAATACTCGCATTTTTTTGGTATTTTGATTTCTTATTTGTACATTGATCACTAGAATAATAATGATTTTCAAATTAAATTTGTAATATAATCATTGATAAGTTAAGTTAGCTGTCTTTAAAGTAATCACCATTTTACAATTTATTCTGTGAGTGGTTTCTTTTGAACAAAAAATGTCAACTTAGTTAATTAATGCTTAATATTTATTACGTATTTTACATTTTACTTCACATATCACGATAAAATTATTGTTTCTAAGTCTACTGTGATGTTAAAAATAAAGAAAATATAATAAATACAATCAACAAAATTTAAATTTACAGTACAACCTCGTTAGGTTGCACTCATTGAATCTATATCTCCAGATAACCCAGACCAATTTTGACCAAAAATAATTTAAAATATTTTCTGAAATTGCATTACTATCACAGAGAGTGGAAAAAAATTGTACTGTAAAATTCTTCCAAATAGAACATACTTTGAATTAGTGTGATAATTATATCAGAGTTATTACTTTATTTGGCAATCAGAAAACTTACGACCATTTTGTGCGATTGTCAGGCAAAGAAAAATACTGACCAAGCTATCTATGTTGATAAGGATGCATGTTTGTGCAGCTAGCAAGCGATACACTAAACTGACACAACTACATGATCCTTTGTGATAACTAGACTTTACTGTACATAAGTAATCTGTAAATATATATGTTAAAAAGTGTATTAACTTCAATATAATGGCAGTTTTCTGTACACATATTTCTTTTCATTGATTTTCCCATGTTCTCTGGTTGACCTGGAATTTTGACAACTCAGATCAAATGTGATAATACAGTAAATTAACTGTACAAATTTTCTATTTTAAATTCATATTCTGTAATTTATTTTCCAGAATTACAGCTAATGCAGATAATAAAGGTTGAGGGACGAAAACTGGCAATAAAAATATACCAGTTTTGGATTTGGAATTGAAATTAAAATCCTCGACATATAAACCAGTTATGCAGACCATAACACCAATTTTTTTTTTTTTTTTTTTTTTTTTTTTTTTTGGTTTAACGTCCGACTGTTCTGCAATCGGACGTTAAACCAAAAAAAAAAAAAAAACATAACACCAATGAATTGGCCAATATATACATAAGTGATATACAGTTAATTGGATACAAAGTTATTCGAAGCAAAGTAAAAACAAACAACAAAAATACTAATGTTAATAATGAAGTACAGTTGACTCATGATAATCTAACATTTGACAGTCCGATGCCAGATCGGATGATATCACTGCCTTGCTGCTAACACAGATAGGCACACACTTGTTGCGACAGGTCCTCATGTTGTAAGATCATGCCAGAGAACCCACTCATTCCGAAGAAACTTAAATAATAAATTTGAAGATACCAATATTACTAAGACTGCGCTTACACTATGTGATGAAATTACGATTCTGCACGAATCTGCAAAACACTTGACAAGAGATGAGTATTAGACGAAAACCTTGGTTCTGAACTGATAGAAGAGGAGATAATGCAGGAAGTTACAGCTTATGTTGTAGACAACAACCCGATCGAGGAGACCACAGAGGTGAAATGCACATCACTTGTGATGAAGTTATATCGACTGTTAACACTTTGATACATTGGTGTGAGGAGAGGGAACTCGACTACAAGAACATTTTATAAAGTATATTTAGGAACAAGCCATGACAGATTTTACGTAAAAAGAAACAAAGAACTACTACAAATTTTTTAATCCATAAATACATAATATATACATATGTATTTTTATTTTTTATTTAATACATTTGTATTACATACATGTATGTGTAAAACTATGCCTAAGTGAATTTTTTTTGTATTCACTATGGCCGTAAAATATGTTCTCAATATATATAGTAACAATATACGACTGTAGTACGTACAGTACTGTATATAAATAACAATTTAAATTTTCTTACTTTAGGAGTCAAAATTCGGTTTTAAAAAATCATCCTTGGATAATCCGACACCCCCTTGGACCTATAACTGTCAGATTATTACGAGTCCACTGTACACATTAAATTGTAAAACAATTCCACAAGGATCTTCAAAACAGATTTTTCTTGGAATCTCTGATGTTTTTATTATAGATATCTATACATATTAAAAGATTTTGCAAGTCAATGTTCAAAAAACATTATTGTAATTCCAATATCTTGTTTTATTTGTACCTGAGTATTATCCACAATATTTAATAAATTTATTTATTTAGTGATACATTGATACCTTGATTACATAAATGTTTAAACAGTATTTACTTTATAGACAACCAATACTATTGTAGCAAATCCAAAAATGAAAGTTTCAGATTTAAATATAAAATATGAATTTTTTTGCTAACTATAGGCCTGCAACTAGGTGAAAGGCATTGATTAACATGTTGTTTCATAAATTGTAAATAAATCAGCATAATTACTTAGACAAACTTGCTATAATTATTCTAGGATAATAGATTTATACAAAATTTTTTGCCTTAATATAAAACAAACCTGCTTATCTCATAATGGTAATTAATAACAATAATATTTAGTTACTAGATAATTACAAGTGTTGTACTAACAAAAATAAATCAATATTTAAATAAATTTGTGTAATTATTCTTAAAATGAATGTAGGACTACAAAAACCATTTTTGTTTATTTAAAAAATACTTCAAAACATATTTTATTTGTACGTTTTATAAAAATTTTAATTTTTATTCATAAGTATGTATGTACACAATCAGCTCACGTCTATCTGACCTCCACCTCTCGGTATAAAAGAATGAACAATGCACCTTGCGACAAGTGAAAAGCGAATGAATGGTGTAATAGCAAGAATGACTCTTGTTTCTCTTTTCATTTTTTTTCTTGTGCCAACATTTTCCATGTTTATGTATGCACGTAAATACAGTTAAACCCGGTTTTAACGGCCTTGGGCTTAACATCATTTTTTTAGGCGTTGCGTCAAACTTCTATCGGAAAAACCACTGTTTTAACGTCATTAACTCGGTTGTTGCATCAAAATTTTTTCGATGAAATCATTTTTTACTTTACGTACGATTGTGAACTTGCCGTTATTTATTATCAGTAAATTGTTTGAAAAAGAAAAATACAGTAAACAGTAATATAGTACAATAATCTACTTATGAATAGTGTTTGCTTGTGCGAAGGGATTAAAATGATTTTGTTAAGCTGTTCTCATATGTGTGTCTATAACTACTGATTGATCTACGTCAAGGTCAGTTTTGGGACTGCACCCTCTATATGACATGTGACACTTAGTAGGTAGCACTGTACCCAACTTTCACATCAGACTATCCACATTTAAGAAAATTCTCTAATACTGAAGAAGCGACTGAACAAGAAGAAGATGAAAAGAACACCGTTATACCAACATTGCAGGAGGTAATGCTAGCGGCTGAAACTTTGTTAAGATTTCACCGACACCGAGAGACAGTACGAAGAGGATTTATTTCGCAAAACGAGGTGTTCAAAAGAAAATCACTGATTTCTTTCAATAAAGTAGATAATGTACTATTATGTAGTTTATGTACTTACAAATATGTATTTTGGTTTCCATAATTTAATACATAATAAAGTATACCTACTTACACAGAGTGGTTATTAATCTATTTTATTATGGTATTACGATTTAAAAATCGCAAATAAAAAACGTTTAGCACATTACGTAAATTAGTAGTAATGTATACAAAATATTCTTAGTTTAGTTAGATTTACGTTGACACAAGAGTTAACTTTGTTATAACGTCACTCGGATATAACGGTAAAATTTAATCTGTCCCTTCAATGACGCTAAAACCGAGTTTGACTGTATATTGTTTGCGTGCATGTCTTTGTGTGAGTAACAAAATAAAAACACATATTCAAAGATGCAGTATGATTAAAAAATTTTATAGTAATAACTCGAGTGTATATTTTGTTACTCTTAATTAAAATTTTTATTTTAATTAGCAACTGTAGTGCATTCAAAAATTAGTAGCCTACAGATTTAAAAAATATTACAGAAAAACCATAGTGCTTATATTTTAAAAAGATTGCAATGAACTACACAACAGATGTTGTTAGACTCCATGAAATAATTTCTGGATAATTATCCTACGTATTTTCCGTAAGTAAAATGACTAGTATAATTTTTTGCCATCTGACTTAGTCAGATCATCATTAAGCCTGCCACACCATTAGGCAGGATACTTGGAGTTTATAAAACTAGTGCAAAAAATCCTACTGAAATATTTATCAAAATTAATACTGATTTATTATAAAATATTAAAAAATGTAGTAATTTATTTGAAATAGCAGATTTGTCAATTTAATAATTTTGTTATTCAATATGTTTGGTATACCACCTATAAGCGATGCTTATAAAATAATTTCAAAACAATAATTGTTTATAGAAATTTAAAATCATGAGATAACTACATGCCATAGAAAATTTGGTGAATTCTTTTTCTTTACGTAATGCACAAAAAGTACCTAATTTATTAATATTTAATAAATACGCAAGGATTTCTTTCAAATTTTTTAGATTCATGTGATATTATTTCAAAACAAAGAAAGTAATTTAAAAAAAAAAAAATAACACGTAATATTTATTAATAATAAATTATTACTATTATTATTTTAATTCTACATTACTATTATGCACATGAAGAATCTTTGGTAATTATTTCGTTTACTTTTTTTACCTGCAAATCTGAAATGCTTCGTTCAGCAGACTGGTAACTGAAACAAGTTAACAAACACTGAATTATTATTTTGATAAAATTTAGGCAATATCACAATTACTTAGTAACTTAAAGAGGAATTTTATAAGAAATCAAGAAAAAGTTATTTCTCCTCTATTTTTGTTGTTACATAACAGCTGGTGTTAAATGGTATTGTCAATAATCAATAAAATATTTGTTGAATAGATTGCCAAAATTCAGTAAACCCCCAGCTTATCCAAACCTAAACCTAGCTGAACTGAAATATATCAAACATTTTAAAAAAAATTAATGATTACTCAATTTCAATTTATATATACAGCACTTAATATGTAGCATGATTAAGGTACAGAACATAGTCCAATGAAATAAGTTACAGTAGGTCCTTGCTATAACGGACTCCAATGCAAAGGAGTTTCACTGTAACGGACTTCAAATTACAAAAAAACCCACAACAATGAGGATGAGCCATTAGCACAGAAACCCACGCTTTCTAGTATGTGACGCCACTGATACACAGTGCTTTTGCAAATAGATTAATCGGAAGAGCAAGACGTCCAAAACAATGTAAACAATGTGAAATATTTATCTGTTCAATTCGCTTACCAATTCAAATATAGTAATACCTCATTTATTTGGCCCAATCTGGATCGGGAAAAAAATTTAATAATACAATATTGACATCCCTGTTCCAGTGTTTGAAAAACACTTCGATCTAGATACAGTACACTGTATAACCCACACAGTATTGTGCCTAGCCTTACATGTCTCAAAAAAAAAAAAAAAAAAAAAAAAAAAATGTACTTTTTGCCATTTGTACTATTCTTAAAGCACTTGTGCCTTGAGCTAAAGATTGCATGCAACATTACCTTATTTGCCATATTTATACAAATAATTACAGTGTTTGTATAAAAACATACTGTAACCAAATGTGTTTTTGTCCAAAGAAATATGAATAAACAGTAAGCTTTCCCATTATATTTTGTTTTTAATGATTTCCTACTGTTCCCGGTTAACCTGGATTTTTAACTTTCTGAATTGGTTCTGGTCCCAATTAGTCCAGATAAATGAGGTAGTACAGTTCATGAATTACTAAAAAAGAAACTAAAATATTCAGTTCAAACCACACAACTCAATCACCTCACACAATTTAAATTTAAACACGACTATAAACACCATTAAAGATAAATAAACAAACACGTAGTAATTTACGTATACAAATTAAAATTAATACTCTAAAAAAATATAACTAAAAAAAACACATAAATAAGAAAAAACTTTTACGACTATGAAAAAACTGAATTATTAAAACCTCAGCTAATAATTTTTTATCACGAACAAAATTTCAACACAACCAAAAACACAATTTATGAAAAAGATGACAATAATACAAACTAGTAAAAGCATATTTTTATAAAACAACACAAAAATTATTTTGAAGCGAAACAAATTTTATAGTCTATTAAAAAAGCAATTTAAAACAAAAATATTAATTTAGCCTTGACAAAAAAATATTGAAATTGTAGTAAAAACACCATTTTGTACAACAATATTTCCTCACCTTTTTATAATAAAAATATATTTCCATAAAATGTTACAATATAAATTTATAAACTTTCACATTAAAAAAGATGTAAAATGAACCCCAAAAAATGGAGTAGGTCGATACCCAACACAAACAAATTAAAACAATATACTAATATATATATATGTTTATATTAACAAAAGATAAAAAAATAATTAAATTAAAAATTCATCTTTAAATGTACATTACTTACATTAATCTTTTTGGTTCTTTTTGACGAGCTTTATGCTTAACAACAAATGTTGAAAAGATATGAATAACATTTATGCATCTAGTCCTTGTTGAACTTATAATTATTATTTAGCAATTTAAGAAAACTGTTTTAACTGAATGACATTAAGAGTATAAGGGAAATTACAATTTGAAAAAGAGGTCCAACTGTATTTAAAAAATGTAAAAAATTTAAGACAAGAAAAATAAACACGGTTGGCATTTTCATAAAAATTTTAAATTATTTGCACTGGAATTATTTAAATGTATGGTTCTACATCCAATGAATGTATTATAAAAAAGCATTGTAAATGAATAAAAATATCGTCAACAAACTCAATCTACCCTCAGGTGCACGAGGAGGCTGCTAGCTCACCCAAAATTCAAAATTTTTAATATCGAACTCCTTTGTCAGTTTAATTTGTACGTGTAAAGATCCGTAGTGTTTAATATGTTGGCCACCACAATGTATTTCCCATCGTTTTCCCAAAACCATATAAGAAAAGCACTGAATAATATATACAGTAGATATGATTATATGAAATTCAATCAAAAAATAACGAGAATTTTTGTTTTTCTCAATAAGTTTCTATTAATTTATCAATATTTATTTCATCCTCTTCAAAGTAATTCCCTCAAGATATAATGCACTACTGCCGACACTTTTTACAATCTTTGAAGCATATTTCAAACGCATCTTTTGGTAAGGAGTTCAGTTTCTTCAGCAATTCAGTCTTGATCTCCTCAATATTGGTTTTGATATCATATCCACAGATCCATGAATCGTCACTCGTTATGACTCATTTAAGCAGACTGGATTGTTTTTTTTATTTTATTCAGCAATTTTGAAACAAACTTTGCTGACACGTTTTAGCCCCAAGACATCAGAAATAATTGCTCGGCATGACCTAAATGATATGCCAATATCATCAGCAACTTCTCTAATAGTGATTTGGTGATTGTCCATTATTATTTTCTCCACTTTTTTTAACATTATTGTTGGTTACTGCTAAGTCAAGGCCTCCACAATGATCATTATCTTTAAGTCTTCATGAGCCTCTTTGAAACCCTTATACCACTCATAAACTCTTGGTCTACTCATAGTAGACTCACCAAAAGCAATAATTAACATTTTGATAATTTTTTTGTTAATTGTGTTAACTGGCTTCTACGTCAGGGTCCCGGGTTCAATTCCCGGTCAGGTCTGGTCTTTTTTCCCTGTCAGGTCTGGTCTTTTTCATCTCTCATTTTCATTATCATCAATATCCACCATCTGCATTCGCAGAAATTGCAGAACAGTCAGATGTAAAACAAAAAAAAGTTAATATAAATTCTTTGATCCATTTTTTATGCAAGCACACTAAAACACTGGCAACCTGTTAAACTACCAGCAAGAAAGTAAACATCCAAAATGCTGAAAATTACATCATACGTCAATAACAGGTGTACCTATATAACAAAAATAAAGTTGTACTAACCAAACTTAGAAAGCCCAAAAAATTTAAAAATTCTTTTTACTTTTTTATGAAACCTCTAATAAAAAATTAACCTTAAAATAAATCATCCTTCAAAGAAACCCCTGAAAATGAATCCATTATCAATAGTGATCCTCTTATTATTATTCCTCTATATTCTTTTATTTATAGAAAAGAACAACAAAATAATAAATCTGTCTTATCATTGAAATAAAAAAACATTTAAATATGATGTTTATTATGTCACTAATCACCTCTTCAATTCTCTTCCAAGTTTCCTCAGGTTGGGCTCAACACAACTCCCCCCACCTATTTCTATTACTGAACCATTTCTCCTCCATTGCTCTCTTAGCCTGCCCCTACATCTTTTTTCCTCAGGATCCTTTTATGCTGTCTACCCTCCTCCACCCAAATAGCATGACTAAAACCATTGTGGCATTATCTGTCCAAGTCTCCTATCACGCTGTTCATTCACAATTGCTCCCTAATTATGTCATTTCTCATTATATTTCTTCTTATTTTTCCTAGTATACCATACTCCTCCCACATTTCAATTTCCTAATATTCCAGACTTAACTTCTCACGCTTTGGAAAAAACCTCCTACATTCTGCGCTCTTTTATTTAATTTCTTTTCAAATTCTAATTCAGTCTTCTATTATGTCAAAACTTCCTCCAACATCCTCTATTTAGCCTTATTCCATGTCCTTGACCACTCCTTATATCTCTTCTATATTGCCACTTTCTTTTTTCCTCACTTCATCATTCTAACACAACATCAATGCCCTTTACATCTCCTTTTCTATCTTCCACCAAATAAACACATCATTTGCAAACAATAAACTCCCAGTATTTCCTTTAAACTTCTTCACTCTCTTGTGTACTCCATTCATGATTATAATAATGAAATGTTACACATATTTTCAGTAAATTATAAACTTAAAAACTGAAATTTTACCAACACAAATTGAATAGTATTTTTTAAAACTGCATTTAGGAGTCTCCAAAAGAGAGTACAGGACATGTCAAGCTAAAACTGGTAAGTCTAAATTTTAACAATATGTTAAATTCATTACTTACCAATCATTTATTAACACTACTACCTTGCTTACTTTAATAAGCATGTCATCCAAACGTTTGTATCAAATAATGCACAATTTGCTTCAGCGTTTAATTAGAAGTTTGTACATTTTTAACAAAAAACTATTTACACAGGAATTCGTGTACACTGTAAAATATTTCATCAAACATAAATTACCACAACTTTTTAAAGCTCATGGCAATTTATTGATGTATTTTGTTTATTTTTTAATGTATTTGCATAAGTAGGTTTTTGTTTAAACAATTTAGTGTTCTGACTAGCAATACAGTAATCAATTCTGTTTCTTGTGTAGGTTCTGGACATTTAAATTCTAAAAAAGGTATTTTGCTTTAAATAAGGAACTGTAAGCAATTAAAGCTACTTATATAATGATCTGCATGAGGTTAAGTGGTTGACTCCCACCATATACCCAATAGCTTTTTTCTGAATTTTAAAAACTCTTTCCTTGTTACTCAGTGATAAATAATCCCATACTAATATGGTACACCTGATATGAGATAAAATTAAACCATGATAAGCTGCTATTAACAATTTTTATCACTTAATCTGGCAATTTGTTTTAGTACAAATACCCCAGATATTTTACCACAGATTTGATGGGTATAAAAATCCCACGATAAAGTTCTGTCTAGCGACACTCCTAGAAACTTCACAGTTTGCACATGTTCAGGATATTATTTTGTACTAAGAGATCCACTTCTCTATTTCCCTTACATTTTGTTTGTTTTTGAACTGTAAGTGCTGCCACTTTTTCCCACTGGCTGTTAACATTACCAGTGACATCTTCTGCTCATCCATTTTTTGAAGTAGTATGTATAATAGCAAGAAGAAAAGTAATATTTATTGTACGGGCCATACCAACTTTATACAGACTAAGATAATATATGATTCATTAGTCTCATGTTATGTCTGAAATAATCCAGGCACCTTACAACTCACGGGGTAACCATTACTCAAAAATAATCGTCGCACTTCACGACAACCAGCATGTTAATTTTGTAAATAAAAATCAGTTAGTTAAAATGTACATATATTAGTAAAAATATGAGAAGCATTAATTTTGTTTAAAATTTATAAAGCAACTCAAAAATTTATTTGTATATAAATGCTTACAAGAGTAAAATCTCTATCCATAAGACCCACTCCATTGTTGAATCTATATTGATATTTTCATCCACGGCTTCAGCTATGTGTCATACATAGCTTCAGCAAAAACGTCAGCTTCCCATATTGTTTTCAGTTTTCTAAAACTGAACTACATTTGTCAGAAACAAATCCTCAAAATTTTCTTTCATAAAATATTACAAACACATATTTTCAATATATTGTGCATTTAATTAACAACAAATTTAACTAAAAAGTGATGATAGTGATTGTTGTGCAGATTAATTTAAAAATACGTGTTTATACATTGAATCAACAATCGAGAACATACTATTTAGAACACACAACTTTATAAACAATCAATTCTAGATTTATACAATATTACAGTGAAACAAAAACACAGTTTAAAAATACTTTGTGATACCTTATTTTATCTCCTGAAGTAAACATAAAAAAGAAAAAAATAATGATTTTAGAACATCCTTGTATTTTAAGACTATACACAACACTCCTGCAAATCCAAAATACCTGAGACCCGGATCTGTTCGGATTTCATAATTTATTTATTCAAATTTAATTGTCTGCAATTTCATATTAATAAACCTATAAATTTTATAAATTTTTTGTTTTATTGGTCTTTTGACCAATTGAGACAGACATTAAATACACACAAAACAAATAGAATATAAAAATCTAGTGGGAAACACTCACACGACTTTCTCGTGCCAATGTAAATAATGAAAAACATAACCTGTGTTTTATCATTAGTAAAAATGAAGAACATAGCCTAATTTTAATCATAAGTGAATAAAGCAAACTGAAAACCACAATTTTCTTAAAAACAGCTCCTCCGATTTTTTTTAAAGTCGCCTCCATTTACTACTTTTTTTATACTCTACAAGACAGGATAGGCACCATGTCTGCTGAAATTCTTGGAAAGACTGTTTTCTCATAGAAAAAAATGGGTTTTTAAAGACTGCAGCCTTAATATGCATTATAGCGCAAACATATATATAATCAAAATTGTAGACAATTTAAAAATCTACAATTTTTATTTCAATCATTTCTTTGCATAACGCTTAGTTTAGTGGTAATTAGTGATTTTCTGTTTTTTCCATGAAAATCTGTAAATAACTGAATTTTTTAAGATTTTGGCCTTAGTATGCATCTTACGACAAAAGTATAAATAATCTAACTTGTAGGAAATTAAAAGCTCTACAACTTTTATTTAAAGCATGTTTCTCTACGCCTAGTTTAGCATCAAAGAGTGATTTTCCGTATTATTAAGCAAAACTAAGGTTGGTTTTCATTTTGCATCATTCACTCATGATTAAATTAGGTTATGTTTTTTGTGTATTTCTAATGTTAAGTTATATTGCTTATTATTTGCATTGGCAAGAGAAAGTTGTGTGAGTGTTTTACACCAAATTTTTCATATTTCTATAGGTGCTATTTCTTTGCCAGTAGCTAGTTAACTATTTATTTTTGTTATACAGTGCTTCAGAAATGTTTAATCTGTCCTATAGTGAAAATTGTTTTAAGATATCGGCACTCAAGATTTTTTTCAATTTTGAAAGTGTCGCAATAGCTACTACAGTTTGAATAGTTTTTGTTTAATAATTGGGATTTTACTATTAATTAATCATCTTAACCTTCATTCTAAACAAAAGAAAAAAACTAAGAATTATAAAATATTTTTTTATTATAAATTTAAATAAAAATCACATAATAAACCTGATTTTTCACGGTGATGGAGGACACCCGAGAAGTGTCAAGCCATAAAATTGGTGTGAGTAGGTCCATCACAGCACGTAATTCCCCAATACCCATGTCTTCAATGTGTTAAAATACATTTTACTTGTAAAAAGCACGTTAATAAAGTCAGAAATCAGCACAGGTTATCTGAAATTTCAGATTAGTGGTGTTGTTGTGTATCTAAAGTAATTACATTGGCTGAATTAATCTTGAAATAACCTAGATTTTTCAAAAACTGCTTCAGTTTGACTGTTTATTTATTTATTCATACATATAAACTTTTAACTGTTTTGATAAATCCATCGTCCACCATGTTAGTGGATATACGAGGTGTGGCTATTAAATATCGAGAATGACGTAAAAAATTTTCTTTTAATTTTGTACATAATCACTTACTGTCACCTTCAATATACACTCCTTCTCTATCCCTACAACGCTCTATGTGAATTTTCCATTGTTGGAAATAGTGCTGGAAGTCATCTTCTGTCAGCTCCTTCAGGACACGTGTCGCTTTCTCTTTTACAGCTTCCACATACTCAAATCTTGTCCCTTTTAATGCTGATTTCACCTTAGGGAACAGGTAGAAGTCACATGGTGCAAGATCTGGTGAATAAGCCGGATGTTCTAACACTGAGATGCTATACTTGGCTAGGAACCTCTTAACAGGTAATGCGGAATGAGCTGGCGCATTGTTTGGTGGAGAACCCGTGATTTGTCCTTCCACATTTCGGGGCGTTTTTTCCTTTCTCTTGGACATAGTTTAGAAAGTACCTTAAGGTAGCAATATTGATTAATTGTTTGACCTTCAGGAACCCAGTGAAGGTACACAATCCCATGGCAAAAAAAGCAATCATCATTGCTCTAAATTTTGACTTGCTCATTCAAGCTTTTTTGGCTCTCACTGAAGTTCAGCTCTTCCAGTGCACGGATTGGCGCTTTGTTTCCGGATCATAAGTAAAAAACCACGTTTCATCTCATGTTATTGTCTTCTACCTGTTCCCTAAGGTGAAATCTGCATTAAAAGGGACAAGATTTGAGTCTGTGGAAGCTGTAAAAGAGAAAGCGGCATGTGTCCTGAAGAAGCTGACTTCCAGCACTGTTTCCAACAATGAAAAATTCACATGGAGCGTTGTAGGGATAGAGAAGGAGTGTATATTGAAGGTGACAATAAGTGATAATGTATAAAATTAAAATAATATTTTTTACGTCAGTCTCGTTATTTAATAGCCACACCTCGTAATATTTCAATTGAGACTGAATAATGAATAAAACGTTTTTGAGGTGTTATTTAATCATTCTTAATAAATTATTTTAAATTAAATAATAAATTATTTAATAATTTAAAATTTGATCTTCTTAATAGTTTGTGAAGATAGCAGCAGCAGCAGCAGCAGCAGTGAGCTCATTTACTTCTAAGTAATTTAAAATTATTTTAATATTTATAGATTATGGTCAGAAACATACCTGTCTAGAGAGCCATGGCTATTGCTGGAGCTATGAACATTGTGATTCGCTAAATAGGTACCTAACGATTCATCTGAACTTCCACCCGATTCCAGATCACTAAAAAAAATAAAAATATAAAAATTATATCACATTTTATGATTGTAATGAGCTAATTATTTAAATTGTTTGATCGATAACTTCGATTATCAGCCTAGAAAAACAAAAACATTGCTAAACACTAGTCAGTTGCTTATGTTTATATTTTTGTAGAACAGATGTGTATATAAATATATTTTTTAAGAAAACAACCCATGATGACGAAAAGAAGTTTGATAATGAAAGGATTAATTGCAACATACACTTTTTTCACATAAGATTGCATTTTTATAATATACTCGTATTTATGGTAAAGGAAAGATATTTTTGTTTAGAAGTGAGTCAAAAGGTGCAAGAAGGTCGAGTTTATAATTTGGACAAAAAATTCATGAACTGTAAAGTATATTTTTTGATATTTGTAATTCTGGGCTAAAACCAAAGTCATCCAAACTCGGTCAACAAACTTTTGAACCATGCATAATTTTTTTGATAGCTATAAATTTGACTTCCCACTGGGAAAAACATATTTCCAAATCTGTGTGTTGGAAATCTTTCAGCATTGCCTAGTGGTGAATTTTTATTATTTTTAACAGCCACATAATACACTACTAAGAACACACATTTGATATATACACATAAATTTTCTATTATATTTTCTGATGTAATTATTTAAATTTAAATATTTATTGTTATTCTTTTAAATGTATCTCTAAATGTGAAAGACCTCACTAACGTGCTCATTATTGATTCTTTAACTTCCTGATAGCTGTGAGAGTTGAAATTCACAAAATTTATTCCTTAGAGGTAAAACAAAAACTAAACGAAGCATACAAATTAATAAACTGAAAAATCCATTAGATGAAAACACAGAAAAATTTATTTATGATAATTATTTTGTTATAAAGAGTACAGTCTTTAAAGTAATGAGTAAGTTATTAAGTTTGAGTGCTTTCAATAACTTTATAATTGAAAAGTGAATGATACAGAAATAACTATCTTGTTATAGAATACAATGTTTTATAAATTACAAAAAAGAATTTGTACTTCGATGATGCAATCAAAACCAATATAAAGAGGTTCAATGGATAAACTTTTATTACAGAAATAAATAAACTAGTCCTTGTCATAAGTTACCAAAAGATACTTAATGAAAATTCATTATTAAATTACCTGTCGGATCCAACAACATTTCCATCTTCCATGTCTCCTTCAAGAGCGCATTGAAGATCTTCAATCCTTTGCATAGCCAATCGAAGATCAAATTTAACAGCAGCTGTTTCAGCTTCTGAAGTTTCAAGTCGTTTCTCAAGTTCTTGACATTTTGAATTGTAATCAGCTTCTCGACTCATTAAGGCCTGTTGTTCTTCCTTAGCTTCTCTTAGTGATCGAGAAACTTTACGGGTTGCTTCTTGTGCAGAATTTTCACGCATTCGAGAAGCTGTGATCTCAGCTTGTAACCTTTCTGTTGTTTCCCTTAATCGAGTGATTTGAATCTAGTAACAAATTCAGAATACATTTCAATAAAATCGGAATCAATAAATTTCTGACATAACTCACAAAAAAAATGTTTGCACAATTGTTCTTTCACATTATTAAAAAAATTGATACAAAGCCTATTCTTGTTCTTGATTAGATCTCTAGATAACAATGGTTAATTTTTAACTTTAGAAAGAAGTTATACGAGTTTCATGGGTAGCATAACCCTTTTAGTGCTGTGCATCAATCTAATCGACTCTAACATTTTACGCAGAGTACTAGCAACAATCTAATTGACTTTTAGTTATCTGCATGAAGTTTCTTTAATATCCATCAGATAGCATTGCAACTAATTTTATTCTCTTTGGAAATATTTACGACCGATCCAACTGATATTCATTTTCCCTGGTGCATCAAAATATAATTAAAATATTTCACTTTCAATACAGCTGACTGATGTTTGTGATTTCACCACTTGTTCGCCATCTTAATCGTGTTTACATTTTATTTTAATCACTAGTTTTTACTAGTCTTTTTTATTGTTTATAATATATTGTTATAACACGGTGGTTTATATACATAGGTCTATTTCAATAGGCCTGATTCATTCGCAAGCTCAATTACTTTATATGGCAACAGAATTTCACTACGCATTCTTTCTATATTTTAACTTGTTATTCTTAAATCAAAATAACTATACAAATAAATTAAAGAAATTTGTACAGTATTTTCTTATTATTTTCAATTTAAAGAAAAAATTTTAAACCCCCTATTTTCTAATCCAAAGTAATTTTTTCTCCTCTATAATTGTTTTGTTGGTAAATTTACTTATATAAAAATTTTTCTTACTGGACAACAATATTTGAAATGAAACTGGTAGAAACTACCGACTTTTGTGAACAAAATAAAACCATCTACACTAAAAAGCGTTGAAAAATAAATTTTTAATGAATAAATCGGTATCACTATGTAATAGAGTCATTTTTGTGGTAGCGCTATAAGCATAACCTTCAAAAGACCCTCTCGAAATCTAGTCGTAAAAATGAAGGTACATAAGTAGGGCATGGTAGTGTTGTTTTATTCACTGAAAACAATTCAAAAGATAGTACAAATTTACTTCATTCAATCCCTTCAAAAAGAAGTTTCTAACAGAGAAAATTCATTATTTCCCTTTCACATTAAAGGACCAAAAGTCAATTTTTAGCTATAAATGAAATTATCAGTTGCCTATAGATATTGGATGATAAAACTATTCAAATTACATATAAGTTCAAATTACCATGTATATATATATTTTAACTTCTATATTTTAACTTTCTATATTTTAACTTGTTATTCTTAAATCAAAATAACTATACAAATAAATTAAAGAAATTTGTACAGTATTTTCTTATTATTTTCAAGCTCAGTCTTGAAAATTATCTTTCTTAAATAATAATAATTTCTTGAAGATTATTGACAGGCTCAGTCTTTTAATTAACTCAGAATCTTTTACCTCAGGTTAAAATAAAAGCAGTTTTGATTTTAATGGACATTAAAAAATTGTTATTATTAATATGAAAGATTTTGTAGTTAAAATTTAAAGATTTAAAAATTGCATGGAAAAAATTGAAATACTTATTACAAAAAAGATGGTTTCTTCATTTACAAATAATCTTTATAATGCATCCTGAAGGCCATATTTAACCCTGTTGTAAAATTTTTCACTGTACTATTACAGCTGCTTTATCACTTGTTTTTTTTTATCTATATTTATATAATTCTATTTTCTACTGACATATTTTGGTGGATCCACCATCATCAGAAAACTTAAAATTGAAAACAAACTTTTTAAAATTTTATACATTTTAGATAAACACCTAAAATCTGTTGTTTAGATACATCTCTAAAAAAAGTTGAATTTTAAAAATTTTTATTTCAATTTTATGTAGTCTGATGATGAATCCACAGAAACATGTCAGTAGAAAATACGATAATATAAAAAAAGGATATACAGTTTTATAAAATGAAACTTTTATATCAATGACTGAAGATACAACATCTTTTGTAAATTTTAATAAATATTTTTACAAGGTTTAGTTTCAATTTTGTGTACTCAGATAATGGTGGACCATCGAAACATGCCAGCAGAAAGAATGATTATGTATAAAAAGGTAAAAACAAGTGTAATATAACAGCTGATATAGCAGGTCAGTGAAATATTAAATATTTTTACAATAGATTGAATAAAGATTGCAAAATGGACTTATTTCCTGAAAACTATTTGTTGATAAAATAGCATATGGAATCATCACACAGATGGCAGCAAAATCTAGTTTTTCAAAAAATTATAACTTAGCCTGTTTTCCCCTGCACCCTTCAGTGTACATGACTTAAAGCAATAAAAACAACAAAACTTACTTCCAATCGAGACCTTGTAGTCTGTTCAAGATCAAGTTTAGATTCAAGTTCTTTATTTTTAATCTGTAGCATTTTCGCAGTGAGAGAAGATGATGGATCACTAAGTGTTTCCATATTTTCAAGTCGAGAGTTAAGTTCAGCGAGTTGCTCTCGTAGACTAGCTCGTTCACTTTCCAGTTGAGCAACACGACTTGCTTGTTCCTGCTGTGCTGCTTGCTCTGTAGACAATTGTTGTACAGCAGTTCTATATTTTTTCAATACCTAATGAACATAAAATTGTTTAATTAAAAATTTTACAAGCTGTTTATGCTGATTAAACGCTTGATATTAAAAAACAATACCGAGGAAAAAAGATCATCCTAAATTTCACAGGAAAATTGATTTTGAAGTAATTTTGTTTTTAAACTTCTTAAATGTTTCTAAAGAAAAAACTCCTGTTCAATTTAAGTGGTTATTTGTATTGCAGATTCAGTAACGAAGAACATTTATAATTTTCAAATAGAAATAGTAATTAGTGATCCTAAAACAATTGTTCCGCCCTGGCAGAAGGAACTTTTGCGTGTACGGTAAGGAAACATGTTTTATTTAAGAAAAGGAAACCTCTGTCCATCTGTCAAAATTAAAAACATAATTTTTATAAAGTACAAAAACACATTTCATTGCCACCTACATGAACTTGAACTTTTATACCTTAACATCTTCACTTCATTACATCCCTGTCTACAGTCAAGTTTTTCTTTGTAGATCAGTTTCTTTTTGTTCGTAATAAACTGATTTGTACATTTTAATTTACTTTTATCTTATTCATATATAAGATTTATTTAAGTTATTATAAATGAATACGTTAGTTGTAGTATGTGTAATTATAGATAATATGAAATGTATACACATTGTATTTTATTATTGAACAAAAATAAGTACATTATTATTATAATATTATTAACATATACTAAATGTAATAATATTTTATGAATACAACAAATATGTTATTAAATAATAAAAAAATGATAAATATTTAACAATAAAAATTTGTCATATTACTATTTTACCAGCGTCCTTAACGAACAATTCAAACAACATGTAGTCAATAAAATACGGTAAATTAGTGAAAATGAATTTAGAAAGGCTCTTAAATAAATTCTTAATTATATTTATGATAAACACAAAACTGTCAATTCTTTGATTAAGAGATTAATTAACACCCGAAGATACAAAAAATTGAGAACAATTGAGGATAAAAATTAATGAGTTCAATGATTTCATGAAAAAAAGTTTAACACCTGAAAGCTGAATGGAGTGAGAACATAAAAGATCACACCCCTAAACAATTAAAAAATACAGGCTAGAAACTATTTTTTTTATATGTGAGAAACAGAGGCTACAAAAATAAAATTGAGTTCATGGCCCTTAGTAGGTTGGAATAAATTAAAAAAAAAAAATAAAGAAAAAACTATGGTTACTCGAGTCACGGTTTGCCTTTGGTTTTAACGAGGGGTAAAGGGGGAAAGCATCAGTGCGCATACGCGACTGCTTTGGTATCAGTTCGTCACCACAACAACGTAAACTATACTTAGAGAACATACAGTAGGCCTATATCACGGAACCTTTTGTGGGTTAACTGTACGAATATAACTGTTTATTATTGTTAACGGAAATGTTGGTTTCTCGAAAACGCGGTCACAATGTTCACAGTGCTGAACGAAATCTAATATAACATATATAAAATGCAGTGAAGTTGAAGCTAGACAAAAATACCATTCCGTGCCTCTTCACAAAAGCCGCAAGCGAGCAGCAAACTACTGTGATGTTTCTCTTTCCACAATTCTAAATATAAAGACGGAAGTTAAAGACAGTAAAGAAGTTAATTCTTCAACAGTTTTTTTGACACCTGATAAAAAAAGGAAATTGTTATATGAATAAGAAAATGATGCCCACATGTGAAACGTTATAACCGGTTTTGAAAGTAAGACTAAATTTTAATTGGAAACTTTATACGTTAAGGAAAATTTTAAAGGAAATTGAGTTTAAGTGGAAAAAGTGTCAATCACAACAAAGTATATTGAAAGGCTATCATGTGGTTCAATAACAATGGTGTAATTGCATGGTAGTAAAATATAGTGTCTCACTGTATAGGTTGGCAGCACTGTTAGATTTCTCTTCCCTTCCTCACAGCCCATTCATATGCAAAAGGGATTCTCGTGACTCAGTATATAGCTACCAAGCTTAATACATTGAATAAATGAGTATGTAAAATAGCTCTCAAACCTCTGCAAGTTCTTCTTCATTTTCATCTAACTGTGATTGAATCTGTCCTCTGTCACGAGTAACAGCAGCCAATCTATCTTCCAAATCTGTTCGAGCACGGACAGCTTCTTCCATTGCAGCAATTGCTTCAGAAGCTTCAGCTTCAGCTGTCTGCCGACCTTTTACTGCAGCTGCTCTTGCACACTCGGCATCTTCAACCTGTACGCAAAATTTTTGGCATTAAAATCTAAAAAAATTAACATTGTTAATGAAATCAATTAAAGCTGTACACATTTATTTAACGTTTAAGACATTTTCAATAATAAAATAACATGAATCAAATTTTTAATAATTAATATTAAATCGTAATTTCAACTCTTTGCAAGCTAGTCTGCACGTAACCTAGTTAATAACCAGAGCTGAATATTTTGGCAGAAAAGTTTTACAAATTACATATTTTCTTATTTCATAAAATAATTCTTATATCTCTAGTATTGATTAAAATATGTTTAAAAAATTTTAAGTTGTACAAAAATTGACTTGCTTTCCATTTTATTTTGATAGGAACCTAACCTTCAGTGATACTCAACGAGATGAATTTTTCTTTTTCTTATTTTTCAATGATTAAATACACTTTACAAAAAATTTAACTACTTAATAACATTTTCGTAAAATAGTCAAAATATTAATATAACAAAAGTTATACGAAAATCAAAACCATAACTTAAACAAGCCGTTTGGAAACAAGATCTACATAACCTTACAATACAGCATAGTTTTGTACTAGCTTTATGACAATGACAAAGAGGTTATTTTGCTGTAAATACATTAATACTGAATCCTTAAGTAAACTAATAGTACCACAAACAATATAATATTAATTATTAAAAAAAAAAAAATCTGTTGACTATTTCATGAGTCTTTTTTATGTTATAGGATCTAATTTATATATGTTGGTATAAGCATCAATAGCTCGTTGAGGTCAGAAAATGGCTGCGGATAGATCTCAGTCAATAACTCGCAAAGGGTTAAGACTGAACAATAACTCTACAACAAAAAACTACATGGTTAGTAATACAAGTATTTCTCTCCTAACAAACAACACTTTAATGGTACTTCCAGAACAGTATGTGAAATCATGCGACATAGCTACGAGATTTCGCCCAGTAAGCCTACTGTTTAAAGAGTTTTGAAATAAAAAAGAAAAACCGCTGATGTGCTAATCAGAACACCAAACAAGAAAAGAATGAGAAGGAAAGTGAAGAGCAAAGTGGACGATTTTGATAAGAGTGTTGTGAGAATAACAATACATGATTTTCAGAAAATAAATACCAAATGACCACCATTAAATTCATTACTCATCGTTCTGCAGGAGAGAATCAAATTCAAAGGTGAATGGTCACTGTGGAAAATTATTAAAGTTATGGGATTCTGGAGGAGAAAGGCAAAAGACAATTGAACATTGCTAATCAAGAAAGTGACGGAGGGAGACTAAATTATTTAAGATTGGTACCACATTACATAAGGAAAGGACAACCAGTAATTTACAGCGATGAAATGAACGTGCAAGCTTTACACACGCATTCTCATGCATAGTCAAGTGATATAGAATCAGGTATTTCAAAACCGATTTCTAAAGACCAACAAGCAATTATTTTCCATGCAGGGGTGAAGATAGAAATTGAAGGTGCAGCTTTAGCTTACAAATTCAGTACGAAAATGGGATATTAACATGACTAGAACTTCAAAATTATGAAAAGATCTAGCATAAGAGAATAACTAAATAGTACACTTTTAGAAAGACAAGGAATTAGAATTATGTGAGAGTAACACAACACTTGCTTTGTTGACATTATCTCTAATCTACTAACTCGCCCTCCGCTTACAAAATTCTTCATAAAATAAATGACCAATACCTCAGTACTTAAAGTCTCCATAGAAGAAAATATTGATGAATAAAAGCTCTTGATCTTTGTTATTTGGTTATAATTTAGTACCTTAATCATTAACTACAACTGTATTTGCTATCTACAATATCTGGCTCAGTTGAACACAAATTAATCTGTTTTCTTTCCTAACAAACACAGTAGTCCCTTGTTATCCGCGGGGGTTACGTTCCGGAGGGTTACCGCGGATAATGATACCTTATATGAACAAAAAGATGCGGGTTAGGTTCTTAAGGTAAAGTTCTGTAGTCGTTTTAAGTGTTTTATAATTTTAGGAACATTTTACCATTATTATAATCTATAAATATTTAATAAATACAGTACTGTACGCATAAAAAAATTTATGTTGCTTTAAAATAGTTCGTTATGGCTCTTTGCTTCTTCTTCTTCTTCTTTTCAAACTCCTTGTGAACTTCTTCGTATGGTATCATCAGCTCCTGAGTCCTATTTTGAATTAAAGGGCCCTTTCCATGATGGGATCCGTCTCCAACACGTGGTCAGCGAACTGCATTGCCATGCTAAGGATCTCGTTGATGGTTTGTGAAGAAATGCTTGGCTTCGTTTTAGGATCGTCAAACACACAAAGAACTGTACGTAAGTACGAAGAAGTTAGACTGATACATGGAGGAAAACATACGGAGAAATTACAGTATGGTGCCAGGGCGTACGTATGGCGGTGGGGATGGGGTTGCACTGGCAGGGCTCAGTACCCGGTGATGCGCTCATTACGTACAGTACGCGGAAATCTAGCTTGGCTCATGGTGGCCGTTGCCATACTAGTGTGTGACTCAATATGATAGGGATGCCAAAACATTTATTCAAACACATGTTTTCAGAATTGTACAACTTCCTCACCAATTATGGTGTACACAAGGTGAGAAAACGTACGTATCTTAAGGTTTTAGGCCCACGGACAAAGTCCATGAATAACCGAAACCCGCGGATACCAAGGGATTACTGTACTGTAAAATACCAAAATTATAAATACACTTACCTGATTTCTTAACTGCCTAACAACTGCTTTATTTGAACCTTCACCTCTAGTCTGTTCAATAGTCATCTGAGCATCTCTTAATAAAACCTTAGTTCTCTTTAAATCACGTTTAAATTTGTGAAGAAGATCTTGATTATTAGTATTGTGGTTACGCTGTCTTTCTTCAGCCTCCGCTAATCGCCTTTCTAATTCGTGCCTTTCTCGTAATAACGCAGTACGTTCTTCATGTTCGTTTTCTAACTGGCACTCGAGAGCTAAAAATTTAAAAATACATTTAATATTTCAAATTACAATGTGTTAAGTTTTAAATATAATACTGTTATAGAACAAAAAAAATCCTTCAAGCTGCCATCAAGGTGAAGTGGCAAGATGCTAAAAATTTTTTTATAACTGCATCCACGAGATTCCAAAACAGAGTACAAGGTGTTTAGAGTAAATTTTAGAGTCGCAATTCATTACATTGACAAAAAAGGAAGAAACCTTTTAGAGAAGTGTAAAAAAGCACTTTCCAGTCAGCAAAAGTTACATCTATATGCTGTGATTATAAAATTAAAAATATGGATTTTAATTTTTCTATTTAATGACCACAATCCATTATTTCCATATAGATTTGGTTCTGCTATTCCCTGGTACGTAACCTCTGCAAATAGCAAGGGATTACTGTATTACGTTCAAAGCAAGGTAATACGAGGGTTATCCAGAAAATAACCTCCGTTTTGAAATAAAAAGTAAACGAGTGAAGATACAAAAACTTTATTATATACATATTAAAACTACAGTTTTTCTCTATTTTTCGACATAATCGCTAAACAGATTCAAGCACTTGTCGTACCTTGGAACAGTCTTTGAAATACCCTCTGCATAAAAATCTGCTGCCTGTGAATGTAGCCAACCATTCACAGCGTTTTGAAGTTCTTCGTCATTGGCGAACCGCTGAGATGCAAGCCACCGCTTCATGTTCGGGAACAGGTGAAAGTCATTAGGAGCCAAGTATGGGCTGTATGGTGGATGATCGAAAACGTCCCATTTAAACTTGGCCAAAAGTTCATTTGTTTTCTCGCCCTCATACAGCTCGAAGAACAAATGAACTTTTGGCCAAGTTTAAATGGGACGTTTTCGATCATCCCCCATACTGCCCGTACTTGGCTCCTAGTGACTTTCACCTGTTCCCGAACATGAAGCGGTGGCTTGCATCTCAGCGGTTCGCCAATGACGAAGAGCTTCAAAACACTGTGAATGGTTGGCTACATTCACAGGCAGCAGATTTTTATGCAGAGGGTATTTCAAAGACTGTTCCAAGGTACGACAAGTGCTTGAATCTGTTTAGCCATTATGTCGAAAAATAGAGAAAAACTGTAGTTTTAATATGTATATAATAAAGTTTTTGTATTTTCACTCGTTTACTTTTTATTTCAAAACGGAGGTTATTTTCTGGATAACCCTCATATTAGACTTACATTAAAAAAAATATTATTACCAACAGGTGGGGTGAAGTTCTAGCAGTCAAAGTATTAATTAGAGCATACTCAATACTCACATTTCGCTTTCTTATAAGCATTACATCTAACTTCCTCAATTTCTTCATCTCTTTGTTGCAATTCACGGCGGTGTTCTTTCCGCATTTGTTCAATACTCATTTCTAGACGAAGTTTAGCTTGTTCTAAAAGCTGAACTTGTCCAGCTAAATCATCTAGTTCTTCTTCCTATATTAAAAAGAGAAATACACTAATAAAAAAAGAGCTAACTAGTTTCGCAATGTCATTTAGACATGACCAAATGGTAACTTCAAATCAAATCAGTTTAGGTAAAATCTGTAACCTCTCATTAATTTATTTATTTTTCCTATCTTTGCTTATATATTTCATTATGAATGATTTTATGCTATTTTACTCAGATTTAAACATAAACAGTAAACTTTGGGTATCTTTGCCTCGCCATTCATTACTAGTTGGTAAAACTTTTACAGCTGTGAATCTAATCTGGAATAATTTTGTGATGAATACAGTTGCACTATTGTATTCTCTGTGGATAAAAAATATCTTCTGGATATGATTTTGGATTAATAAAAAGTTGAGCGTGCAATGCCTGGCTAGTTTTTAATTAATATTTTGTAACTGGTTTTTGATACACAGTATTTATGCAAACTGTGCTTTTTGCTTTTTCCAGTAATGACTTTAGGTTTGAACTATGTCAATATTGAAACTGAAAAAATGCTGTCTTCCAAATAGGAAGATTGATCAATGATATTTAGAGGTAGGCGTAATGTTAAACGACCGCCGGGTGAAAAGGCATTTTTGTTTTCGGGTGACCATAAATTTTACAGCCATAAGGTTTAGGGAATTTCCAATACTGTAGATGGACACCAATTGCACATGTTAGTTGTTTGCCGACTGCTTTTTATTATTAGGTTCTGTAAGGAACAACTAGGCTCCTAGAACTCCAAGAATTTTGTTGAAATTATATTTTTGCATTTCTATATGCGTTACTGACCCCTCCATACTTGGGCTGAAAGGGTCGAATGCTCGCCATTGAGTAGCATGATTTCTAGACACCCTCTCTCTTAGATAACGATTGATGACACTTGTCAGAGTACAACAAGGGATTTATTGTTCTGCTACTGTTCGCATCTAAGATTATCAGTCCATTGAGTGTGTAACTATGTGCGTGCTTTTTTAAACAATGTATTTGTTTTAGATAAAAAAATACAAAATTGTATACAGCGACTAGTACATACATTTAATTTCAATTCTATAACTGCAAAATCCACGCCCTTTTACTGCATTACACATAACCTACCCCTACAATACTAAATAAAAAAAAACCACCAACAATTTTATAAACCCCTATTAAGCGACCAACCCTCAAAAAGACCAATTTACTCTTAAAATTGAGGTGGTCGCTTTAGAGAGGTTTAACTGTATAATATTATCAGTTTAATTTATACTTTTAAAACTTTTTTTATAAAATTTGGTTTGCGCACTCCTTAATTACTTATAAATCTTCAATATGAATTTTTACTCCCCTTTGGTTTATTTGCTTTAGTGGATGTATTCTTTTTACTTTCTTTGAATATACAGGAAAAAAATATTGTTCTCATGTTGATTTTACGAAATCAAGTTTTCACAGGAAATATACACTTTTCAGACCCCCTGAACCCAAAAATTACCTTTTTAGCAACTGGTCCAAGTGTGAACAAAATATATCAAGAATGGAATAGTGTACAACGTTGAAACTTGGAAATTAAGTTAGGTACCACAAAGGAGCCTGACACAAACATTTTCATCAAAATTGGTCAACCAGAAGTAAGTAGGTAGTAGTTTATTCATGGGATTTTTCACCTTTTTACGATTTTCTCAAAAACAGCTAAGAATTTTTTAAAATCACTTTATTCATTACATTTTTTGTGCCCTACAAAATAGTTTAAGTGCCATGCCTGCTAAAATTCTCGGAGTAGCTAAGCTCTTATGGTAAAAAAATGTTGTTTTTTAAAAGTACATCCCTAATATGCATTTTAAGGCAAAGGTGTATATAATTAAAGTGGTAGAAAATTAAAATTTTTACTTCAAACATTTTTCTATAACACTTAATTAGCATCAATTATTGATTTTCTGTATTTTTTATTAAACTTGGTAGTATAATTAGGCCTTACGACAAAAGCTCATATAATAAAGTTATAGTAAATTAAAAAACCTATACCTTTTATTTCAATAATTTATTTCTACATAGCCTAGTTTAGCGTTAATTAAGCGATTTCTGTACTTTTAAGCCCTCAGAGGTTGATTTTGATTTTATATTGTTTACTAATGATTAAAATAAGTCATATTGTGAATTATTTACATTCACGAGACAAAGTAGTGTGAGTGTTTCACACCAAATTTTTTATTTTTATTTTACCAGGGCATTATGTAATATTTATAAATTATGTTCTCTGTATCTGCCTTGAGCAGCCGAGGTACAAATAAAATGAACTCAAAAATCAGCATCATTGGTTTTCCAGTTTAAAATGTCCAGTAAAGATACCAACCAAGGCAATCATTGACTGCTTATGTACAAGTAGTAAGCACATCAAAATTTCTTGTAGCTTATTAACAAAATACTTCTTCTCTTCAGGAAACAACAAATGACCAAATTTTTTGATAAACATTTAAGAAGACTCTCAGATGAGCTTCCTGTATGATCAATTTTTTAATAATAATTTAGGACACTGAAACTGATAAGCTTCAATCCAGTATTTATCTACGAAGGTTATTCGGAAAGTAAGGTCTGAGTCTCCGTAACTAAACAAACGTGATGCGAACATCGTATTCTGCATGCGCGTCGACTCCTGGCATGCCTTGCTTGTAAAACGACACTATTTGTATTCGTATTGTTGCAATGTGCTGTTTATAGTATTAGTTCAAAATGTTTCAAACAATTGATCAGCCCGCCAACTGTAAAATTTGTTCCGTTATATGGTTTTTTGACAGCAAGGAACATTTCAGCGGCAGAAATTCATCGCCAGATAACTGAAGTGTACGGTCTCAATGCGATGAGTGACAGCAAAGTGCATAAGTGGGTGAGAAATTTTAAGAATGGACGGGACAATGTCCATGATGAACCGCGATCAGGCCGACCATCAGTGCTGACAGAAGATTTGGTTAATGCCGTGGAAGAAAAGATTCGTGAAGACCGGTGATTCACAATTTCAAGTTTATCATTGGAGTTTCTGAATGTGAGCAGAACAACTTAGTACAAAATTGTGTCTGAAAATTTGCAATTTCACAAATTGTGTTCACGTTGGGTTCCCAGAATGCTTACTGAGGATCACAAAATAAAAAGAATGGCTAGTTCTTTTGAATTTTTGGACCGATACCATAGAAAAGGTGATGAACTTTTAGAGCATATTGTCACAGGGGACGAAATATGGGTTTCTCATATTACCCCAGAGTTGAAACGTCAGTCTATGGAATGGCGTCACATGTCATCGCCAGTCAATGTCAAGGCCAAGCAGACAATCTCAACATGCAAGATTATGGCTACAGTGTTTTGGGATAGACATGGAGTCTTGTTAGTCGAGTTTATGCAGCGAGGGACAACAATAAATTCCACCGCTTAATGCGCCACCCTGACTAATCTTCGCAGCACAATACAGAATAAGTGACGTGGCCTTCTGACATCTGGAGTTTTGTTGCTGCACGACAATGCCAGGCCCCATTTTGCCATTCGAACGCAAAATCTGATCAGATCATTTGGATGGGAACAGGTTGACCACCCGCCGTATAGTCCAGACTTGGCACCAAGTGATTTTCACTTGTTCCGCTACCTAAAGGAGTTGCTCGGTGGCAAGTGGTTCGGCACAGATGACGACGTGAAAGAAGCTGTTCAAGATTGGTTATCATCACAGGCAGCGGACTTCTATGATACAGGCATACAAAAGCTTGTTGAACATTATAAATGTTTAAATAAAAATGGAAACTATGTGGAAAAATAAAGAAAGATGTAACAAATACAATAAAAAAGGTTTTTTGAAAAAATCTTACATTGTTTATTTTTTTAGAAATCGGACCTTACTTTCCGAATAACCCTCGTACAAGTGAATCACCATGAGGGAGGGCCTTTACGTAGTTTAAACTAAAAAATTTACCTCCTCTGCCTAATCAAAAAGAAAAATAAGATGAATGTTATTATACCTGATCTTTAACTTTGCTTTCAAGTTGGTGTTTAACTTTCTTCAGCTGAGCAACATCTTCTTCTGTGTTACCACCAAATGTTAATTCTTCAAGCTCTTGACTAAGGTTTAACAATTTCTGATCTTTTAATTCTAATTCCAGTTTCATCGACTGTAACAAAAGAAATTGTTATCATAAATTACTTCATTTTTGTACATCTATTAGGCGTATTTTTAAAAGGAGTCAGGCATGCAAAAATGGAAAAAAATTAAATTTAGATTTTAAATTTTTCATAACGATTAATTTCTAGAAAAAGATAAATGAATTACATTTATATTCTGTTCTAGAGTGTATTTATCACCAAGAATGAGTTCTTTATCTCGACATGCTCGTTCTCTGTTTGCTTTTTCTTGTCTCAACTCATCAGTCAGTAGTTGGAATTCGGCATCAAACCTGAAAAAAATAACAATAATATCATTCACAATAATTATGCACACTATTTAGATTACATGTGTGAAAGCAAATCAGTACGTAAAACAAGGAGTGACTGCTTTCCTCACTGCATGAACAAACAACCAAAACTGTCGAATAATACAAAAAATCTTACAACTTCAATTTTACTGTAAAAATATTCAATTTTTTACTGACCTGTTACAGCTGCTTTAACACAAGCTTTCCTACCTTTTTTATACAGGGAAGGGCAGAAAAAGTGGATGGTTTTTGATCTGACTGTACATCACAACAATGCGAGTGGGGAGAACCGGGTCAATGACTTTCATTCCCTGGCTCAATGCCATTACAGTTGCAATGGAGTTGTGGAACACACAACATCGTACGTTCGTCGGAGAGACTTACTTTAGTAACGGTAGTCAAAACCCAGCGTTTGTTCCGTACAAAGTTTGGAGTAAATAGACATGGTAGTGTTCCCATTCCAAAAGCAATAATGCGTTGGGTTAAAAATTTTAGAGAAACGGCTTCATCTTTACAACGGAAACCTATAGGCCGTCCATGTAGCGTTCGTACTCCCGAAAACACAGATGCTTTGCGATTGTCAGTAGCCAGAAGTCCATGTCGCCCTGCTGCACATCACACAGCTGTGCTAGGAATATCAGATCGGAGAGTTCAAAGAATTTTGCTTTTGGATCTTCGTTTTCATCCGTATAAAATCATAACTGTTCAAGAACTAAGCCAACATGATTTCCAAAACCGAAGAGAATGTGCACAATCAATTCTGAACATTTTAACTAACGATTCAATAAGCATAGTGTCAGATGAGGCCCATTTTCACCTGTCTGGTTGTGTAAATAAACAAAATTTCTGGTACTGGGCGGTAGAAAATCCTCGTAGCCTACATGAAAAACCACTTCATTGTGAACGTGTGACAGTGGCTAAATTCAGAGTGATAGGTCCATATTTTTACGAAGAGAATGGTCGAGCAGTTTCGATCACCAAGTCGTTATGTCAAAATGCTAAATAATTTCCTTGCACCAGAGTTACAACATTGTAAAGTTGACACTGCAAATGTTTGGTTCCAATAAGATGGGGCTACTGCTCACACTGCCAGAATGTCAATGAATGTGTTACGACAAATGTTTCCAGAACACGTAATTTCAAGAAATGGCGACCTTTCATGGTCTGCTCGCTTCCCAGATCTTTCGGTATGTGACTTTTTCTTTGGGGGTATTTGAAATCGACAGTGTATGTCGTAAAGCCTCGAACAATTGAAGATCTGAAGCTAGCAATTTGAAACGAAATAGTGGCGATACCGACAGACACGATTGTGAAGGCAATGGATAATTTCCAAGTACGACTGCATGTATGCGTGCAGAATGAGGGTCATCACTTGACTGACATAATTTTTAAAACAAAATAAGTGAATTTTAGAATTTAAATGCTTTAATAAAAATGGCAAGAAATGATGTTTCAAATCTATTAATAAATTTTTTTTACATCTTATTTCTGATTTATTTTATTCATTTCAAAACCATACACTTTTTCTGCCGGTCCCTGTACAATCCTTTCTACTGATATGTTTTTGGTATGACTAGATATAAATTTTAAGTGCGATATAATGAACACCATAAAGCACTGAAATGTGATTACATCATATCAAATTATACAGATCACATAAAAAAAGAAAACCATACGTTTAAAAATGATAAATTTTGTAAAATAGACAAATAGTTCAGTGTAACATGACCATTAGTAATGTGACACTCATAAGCGAGTCGCACAAAAGAGCTAGCTCTTTTAACTGAGTGGTGAGCTACCACCTCGTTTATTTTGAACGACCAGCACACCGAGCGTTTCTCCCCACGCAGCACGCTCTCCGCACAGAGCTGACCTGTACAACCACTCCACGACTAAAACCACTTTTCTCTAGTCGCATCATAGCAAGGGCTACCTAAACGCTGCATGGAAAGTATACATATCGTATCAAACTCTGCCTCTGTTTGTGAGGGTGCAGGAGACGGGTGCGGAGAGAGGGTCATTATTCTTTCACACTATACTACAACAACCCTGAGACAAGTGGTTGTAAAATACTATTGTACCGTATTGTAACAATTTTACCTGGTGCGTACGAAACAAAGATAGGCACATGACAAAAATTTATTGTGGAAAGGGATGCATGAACGTTCTCAGGTTGACGCACGGCAAAACCGTGCTGTGTGCGACAGGAGTGAGTGAAAGTCACCCTCGGCTCGACTCACTGTCTGTTTATTCACGTAGCTCAGCTCAGAGCTGTACAAATTAGAATCTGCTAGCTCACTCCTACAGTTAACCCTGTCTCATCGTTCAATTGTACGGCATGCTCTGTGCCGTTCACTCAAGTGTGCGGAGCGAGGTGTGCTAGCTCACCTATTTTACTGTGCCGTCCCATGACTAATAACCATGTAATAACAAAAATAAAAATTAAATTGAAAAATATGAGATGTTCTATACACACAAACATTTAAATAAACAGAGCCACGACATTTTAAATGAACAGATTAAATTTAAAAATGATGAAATAATATTACTGCTGCTGTCTGCCCAGAATATGAAAGAAATTTAAATTCGAATAATTAAACAGTTTTATACAGATGACTGAAGATCCAACAACTTCTGAAAATTTTAATAAATTTAAAAAAATTTAGTTCCAATTTTAAGTACTCTGATGAAGTTGAATCCACCGAAACATGTCATTAGAAAGTAGGATTATATAAAAAAAATGTAAAAAACATGTAATATAGCAGCTGTAACAATAGGATTGAATATAGGCTGCAAAATGAATTGTAAAGATTTATCTATAAACTTCCATTCTATTACATGTATTAAAATTTCATAAAAAATCTATGTAGGATATGGGCTCGCCCATATGTACCATATCCATACAGCGCTACTTTGCTTGTTGTAGAAGGTAACAACAAATGGGAATTGGACTAAACTTCCTTAGAACAGGGATTTTAGAAAACACCTGCTCTTGCGCAGCATAACAACACAAAAACACTTTACTCTGTTAATCAAAGACATGAAATTTAATGAGTATGCCAACATAAAAAGAGTGGTTCTTGAGAGTAACTCATGGCTGGAGTGACAAGGCAAACCCTTTAGAATAAGAATGAATGGACATGTTAAAACCAAAAAATACTATTAAAATTTTTACTAACTTTCTCTGTTTCTTTTCCAGAAGATTATTCCGCGAATTCTGTTCTTCTAAAAGAAGTCGTAAATCATTTGTCTCCGCATTTAGCTTCTGTACTTTTCTTTTCCATTGAGCCACAACCTGGCGTTGTTCTTCAACTTCTTCATAAGCATCAGCTAACTGTAAAATTAAAGTAAGAAATTTAACCCTTTTCTCTGTATTTTTTCTAAACCCATAGTAAATAGTTCACTGATCTTTCTCGGATCCAAAACTAGCATGTAATTCAACTTTAATGCCTATACAGCCACCCTCCATGGATTTATCTACAAATTAAATACTCTACTAAAATCATTTGGCTATTACATATACAGAGCATTTTGAAATTGTTAACAGTTGGTTTTTAGGGTTAATATCGCATTTTGGTAAAGGTAAACAAAAAAATATAAACAAAACAACAGTGCAAACTTTCTTTATTTACTTTTATTTCAAGGTTGTTACAAAATAATATTAGTGATTTACATCACACATATTTAATTTATTATTTATTAATAGTATTAAAATAAAATCACTCGCCAAAGTGAAACAATCACTTTAATAATTTACTTTTAATAAAGAATTTCATTCAGAAAATGTCCTATTATTTTTTATAAAAACTTTACCACTTGCAGAATTAATCAGAAAATTAACACTGAAATTCTACTGATACCATTACTGATCAATGTTTGACAAAATTAATTCTTATGATACAAAAAATACGTCAGGTTTCTGAGTGGTTTAAAAGTCAGGTAAGATTTTAAAAACCAGGAATGATTTAAAAATCCATAGTGGATTGAACCAAGAACAAATTAGTGACATTACAGATTTTTACAAAAACCCATAACAATAGATTTTTTTTTGTTGCGTCAAGGAAACTCCTGAGAAAGTATAGGACATGTCAAGAGCTTCTAAGTTAATAGACAATATCTGAATATTTTTTAATATCCTATGTAGGATTATCAACAGCTGCATTATTTAAACGAATATTCCTTATCTGCCATGGTAGGAGTAGGAAGTTTTAAATTTTGATGCGAAAGAAATTTAAAATTTTAATTTACTGAAGATGTGAACAAGATACACGAAAGTGCTCTAAACATTGGTAAGTGTTTACTGTTACCATATTCTGGTGGTTAGAAATATATATTTTAATATCTAAATACATAATAATATATATACTATTTTAATTACACAATACCTATTACCGCATGCTTATTTACTACAATAAGTGTGTTATCTTTTAATACTAACACAACAGTACACAGACTTCTTAGCATTCACTTAAATATTTTGGGTGATCATTTATTTTAAGTTATTTCCTTCTTTTATTTAAAAAAATATATTTAGAAAGAAATACTTGAAAATGTCCATCAATCAAGCAATTTTTCAAATTTTTTTTAAACGAAAAGAAATTAGCATAACATTTTAAAAACTGCGGTAATTTATTGATTTATTTTCTCCCTAGAAAAGTAGGTTTTTGTTGAAACAATTAAGTGTCGTGGTTAGCCACATAATAATTGTTACTGTTTCCTGTGTTATGACAGTGGACAGAAATTTTGCATCAAAGTATTTTGCCTAACATACATTATCACTCAAAAAATGTAGAGGGTTCTGTAATCTATTTAAGCTCCTTAAATTGTGATCTGTATAAGCCTATGTGGTTAGCTCCCATCATACACCTAACAGCTTTCTTTCGAATTAAAAAACCCTATCCATGTTATCATACTAGATTTACTCCGCTCTAAAGTACCAAAATGGATATGAGATAGAATTAGACCCTGATAAGCTGCCATTAGTCATTTTTTTATTAATTAATCTGGCAATTTGTTCTAATGCAAATACCCCAGATAATATTTTACTACAAACATGATCGGTATAGAAATTCTAAGACAAATATCTATCTAGTGGTACTCCTAGATACGTCACTGTTTCTACATGTTGTAGGCTGTTATTATGAATAAATACATTCACACATTAAAATAAATTCATACATTGTAGATGGATGGAAGAAAGGAGAAAACCAATAATGATAAATTTATTTAAGACAGTCAAAACAGCCCAAAAATGATCCAGAGTTTTTATCATTGGGTGTTTTACTGAACATCCGATCGGCTAAACTAAGCTGAATTAAGATAGCCCAGCTTTTATTGAGATTAAGTTATCAAAACTTTGCATAATATTAACAGACTTACTTTCTTTTCAAGCTGCTTTTTTAATCCCACAAGTTGTTCTAAATCATCCTGATGTTGCTGTTGAAGACGTCTTCTAGTAAATTCGAGTTCACGTATCGCTTGTTTATAACGTTCTTTATAAGCTCCATCCTCAACTTCATCTCCACTTGGGCCGTTCAACTGCCCAGATCTAGTACACAATAATTCCATCTCTAAACTTTCACTGTTTTCCATTAGCTGCCTTTTCTCTTTCTGTAAAACAAAAATAATAAACACCAAAATTTAATTTGAGTAACGGCAAAAATTTAACACTGTTATAAAGGAAGAGTTATGAAGTGAATTAAGTTATATCTAGTGTTCAGAGACAGGGCATTAATGGATAAAATGTAGCATACAAGTGTTCTAAGCTTTTGTACGAGAAAAATTCATGTTTAATCTTTTAGACCAGTTTTAATCAATAACTCGCCTTATACAAAGCACCACGTTCGTTTCGAGCATGCTACAGGAGTTAGGGGGATCAGAATTCATATGTGGGTCAGAACCATAGAAGTGCGTGGGCTGCGCGCCCACACTTTGCCATAAGGTGAAGTTCGGCCGCCAAAGGGGTTGAATGGATGACAATTACCTAATTTTAAGTTTTCAAAGTGTAAGGTAGTCAATGAGCAAACGTCAATGCACTGCATCCCTTGACTTAGGTTTACCGATTGCCGGTTTAAGGAAAGGTTGAAGGTTTTTGAAACGTTGTAAGTTTGAGGGTTCGAAGTTTGAAGGTTTAATAACTGATGGGTTAAGCCTCCTTATAATTTTTTAACAAATTTCCGGGTCATACTAGAAAAAAAATTGACTAAAAAATTTTGTCTAGAAAGCATTTTACCCGAACATTTTGTTCACGAAATTTTCAGCTGGACAATTTTTTTGACAAATTATTAACATGCTAACACCATTTCCTGAAACTTTACAGGAGAGCTGAAAAACTAAATGCAACTCATACAGTTCTAATGTAGATATAAAAGATTGTCACAACAGAAGAATTCTAATGCTCACTGGAGTAAGAAGTTTTTCTAGTAGACAAGGCTATTTCTGTACCTCCAATGATCCAAAATAAATTTTTGGGCATAAAAATTGAAAACACTTTTATTTTCTTATTTTTTATTACAAGATTATTGAAAGCAACTATGTACCAATGTTACTTCACCAATATTTTTACCACATCAAGAAAAAAAATTCATTCCACTCTACACAATATGATGACAGATTAAACAAAATACCAACGTACTCGCATTTCTTGAACTTCTTTTTCAAGTCGAATTCTTTCAGCGGTTTCAAGTTCTAAATGATTAGATGATAAAGTTGCACATGATCTTTCTTCTGCTAAATCGATTGCCATCTCATTCAACTGAAAAACAAACACAATCGATCATTAGAATTAATATTTAACAAATAAAATAAACATAGAATTAATGGATGAATTGTTGTCCATAAACTGTTGAATAATGTTACAAAAATACAATTTACTACAACATTTTAAGGAAAATTTAATGGATTACCGGGTAATCTTGTAAAATCATTGTTTCTCAACAAATTTAACATATTTTAATATTATACAATAGTAAAGCCCTGATTATTATTACTATCCATTATAAACAAGTGTCAGACGGCTGAGAAATATGGATTATGAGTAAATGTGCAAAGAAAACTTTTAATATTTTGGATGTGAGTTTTGTATTTAAAGATATACTAATTTATAAAGTAATAAACAAACATAATAACAACCAAAAAGAACGTGTTCAATCTTGAAAATAAAACAATTCTTTACACAAAATTCATTAACCTAATTCTGTATACACAGTTAAAATTATCCACGATTCCTAATAAACATATACATTATTTAAAATTAAAGAAAAAAGTCATTTATATATTTAGAAAACAACTAAATATTAAAAAATTGTTTATTCTATAATAAACTTTTAATGGTTTAAAAAGATGTGTAATATTTACTGTGTGTACGACAAAAAAAAAAGGATTCACTAATACATGAATACTACATGCAATGTAATTGTATGTAAATATTTATGTATATGAGTATACAGATAAGTAGAGCTTGTCTGAGAGTTTGAATCGGCAACGTTAAGATAGAGATAATGCCCTCACTTCATCCCTCATCAATTCTGTGTGGTTTAGTTTGTTTTGCTTTTTTGATAGAGGCAAAGGAATCGTTTTACAGACGCAATATGTCGGATTCATCTAGGCCGTACAGACTAAAAAACCTCTGTTCCACAATCCACGCCCTTGAGAGTACCGGCCAAGTATTACTCAATGTGGAATGGCCTTTTCCTAACCTTCCTCCATGTTTGGGGTAATTATACAGATTTCCTGTGCTTTTGCAGTCATCCTCGAGGTAATTCAAGGGATTCCTTGTGTTTCCCTAAACTTACTCGGGATAATTGTTGGGATTTAATGTGCTTCCCCTCTATATTTGAGGTAATTAGAGGGATTCCTTGTGTTTCCCTAAACTTACTCGGGATAATTGTTGGGATTTAATATGCTTCCTCTCTATATTTGAGGTAATTCAAGGAATTCCTTGTATTTTCATAAACTTACTCAGGATAATTATTGGGATTTAATGTGCTTCCCCTCTATATTTGAGGTAATTAGAGGGATACCTTGTGTTTCCCTAAACTTACTCGGGATAATTGTTGGGATTTAATGTGCTTCCTCTCTATATTTGAGGTAATTAGAGGGTTTCCTCATGCTTCCTTAATAGTATAGGAGTCTAGGATTGTTCAACAGGGTTTTATTATAGTTTTTTCTTTTATTTAGTCTCTATAAGAACTCTTGTGTGTACATAAACTGAGTATCCCTCACTGTTCATGCAACCACCTTGAGCCGTCAGACAAGCTCTAGATTTAAAATATGTACTGTCTGTCTATAATTTGATTGGCCTCCCATAGAGGGGAGAAACATGCGGATTGTAAAACCATTTTAGAAAACATATTTAATTTTTTTAAGTAACTGAAACTTGCCGGAAATGACCTATTTTTATAAAAACAAAGTATTTTGCATATTTTTGCTCTATAAAACTATTTCGAAAAACGCACACTTAATGAGTTAATGTATAATTTAATAAAAGTTTTGTTTTTGAAGAAAAAACTGTCCTCATAACTTAAAACAGTAATGATTTTGTGTTAAATTTTATTGCATCATCGTTTTCTATAATTTATTACAGAACAAACCTGCCACATACGCGTATTATGCTAATCCGTGAAATAGTTGTTAAACAATGACAATGTATTTGAAAAATACGTTTATTTCTTCAAAAACAAAATTTTTACAAAATTATAAATTATCTCATTAAGTGTGTTTTTTCGAAATAATTTTATAGAACAAAAAACATGCAAAATGCTTTGTTTTATAAAAATATGCAACTTCTGACATCAGTTACTTAAAAAAAAATTAGGTATGTTTTGTGAACTGGTTTTACAATCCGCACATTGCTCCTCTCTGCGGGAGGCCATCAAGTTATAGACAGACAGTATACAGAATACTGTATAAATAAACTGTTCCATTTGCGCCCCTTACACACTACTGTTTTTGTATCAAGCTCATGTATCTCAGCACCCTTAATAAACAAATTTCTGGTATAAAAAATGTTTTTAAAATCGTTTATGTTTTAGTAAAATAGTTGTTGTACCGTGATGGATAAGAAAAATAATGATAATTGACATTTTATTGTATTACTGAAAAACTGCATAGAAAAACCATCAATAAAAATTTCAATGTTTTTAAATATTTTTAAACAATTTACCCAAAAACTTATTACTCCAAATTTGAATAAATTTAAATAATATTGTGAAAAATATTTCAACTTTTCATTCAATTTTAAATTTTCACTTCAAATTCATAAAATATTTGTAATGTTGTGGACAAATAATTTTCTAATTTCATAAACAAAAATTTAAAAAATAGATATTTATTTTTGTATCCATTATACCAACTGAAACGTGATGTTCAAACTTGTTATTTTTAGATAACTTTAAGAAATTTAGTTTACTGTAAATTTTGCATCTGTTTTATTTTATGTTATTCTAAAAATGAAGTTTGAGAGTACATGAAGAGAAAAACGATATTTCCTGACACATTTTGTTTTTAACTGAACATAAAAATAGAAATGCAAACGTAAAACTGAAGAGCAAATAATTTCATATTGTATACATATGTACAAGAGCATCAATTCATGGATGAGTGGTTTCAGCATGCACAAACATATTTAACAGCATGAAGATAACTTTGTTAAGACAAATGATCTTTTAACTGTTTTAAATATTATATTTTACAATGAAAATAATTAGAACTGGCACAACAAGATCAGTTGTCGAACTTTTTACTTTCTCTTAGCCTGTACAAATATATAGGGAAGGAAAGTATTATTTTTATGTTGATTTTTCAAAATCGAGTTTTCACCAGATACACATGTTTTCAGGCCCCTTGAACCGAAAAACCATGATTTTTGGCGATTGGCCTGTGTTATGTAAACATAATATCTCAAAAACAGAGTAGTATATGAAGTTGAAATTTAAAACTTACGTTAGGAACTACTACGGGATCCGACATGAATATCTTTATTAAAATCGATAAACTGGAGGTAGTTTATTGTGTGATGTTTACTTTTTAGCGATTTTCTCAAAAATGGCTCCTACTATTGGTAGTACATACAATTGAAATTCCTTCGTTTTCATACGATAAGTGTTACTAATAAAATTTAATTTAATTTCATCAACTTATTATTTGTTTTTAATTGACATAATTCAAATGATATTTTTGAGAACTAAATTTTCTACAAGTTCTGTTTTAAAATTGTGTGTGTCTATCACCTATTTAACAAAGTTATTATACATCAAACATGAAGAAAGGTGTTTCTTAACCCCTCATTTTTGTGTTTCGTGTGGTATATCTTAAAAACTAAAGAGAGATACAGTTGCGGGACCAATTTAATTTAATTTATCACATCAAAAACCATAAATAACAACTGAATTCGTCGTTTCTTCCAGGGTACTAAATTCTGGGCGAAATCTTTCATTAGCTGTAGCTCACTAACAAAGCATATCTGGACTTAAGTTCATGTGAACTTTTTTCATTATTTTTGCTAGTACAATGAGCTCAGAAAGCACTATATGAAACACCTTGAATATTATATTTTAAACTTAGGGTAATTGTGGATCTGTGCCAGTTTGACTTGTACAAGTTTTAATTTTAAACATTTAAAAAGGAAAGTGAAAACATCAAAAATACAAATTATAACATTATTCTAACACTTTTGGTTTTTTATCCTTCACACTTTGACCATTTAGAACAAAATTTACTTTGCAAAATAATTAATATTAAAGTTAATAAAAACAAGATTAAACATGTAACAGAAACACTACAATACGAATAGGTAATAAAATGATAATAATCACAGAAATCTTAACAGAATAATTTAAATTTATAAAATTTAGAACAGTTCACAATGATACATTTTTTCAAAATAATCATAAAATTTTGAAAATTCTGATTATCCACAACATGAAAAAAATAAAAAATAAAATAATCAACCACAAGAAAGAGTATGTAGTATACCATACTTAATATTTTATTCTGTTAAATCAATTAGAATTTCCATAATTTTACTTGAAAAGAACACAAATAAATTATAGAACTAATAATTAAATAATTTCAGGTGATGGGCAATAAATAGACTTCATACACACAGCATATAAATATATATATACATTTAGTACATACATACAATATATATATATATATATATATATTAAATTCAGCACACAGTACAACATGTTTAAAAAATTGATATATATATATATATATATTGAAATATATATTTTCTAACCACCAGAATACGGTATCATAAAACACTTACCAATGTTTATAGCGCTTTCGTGTATCTTGTACACATCTTCAGTAAATTAACATTTATTACAAGTCAAAATTTAAAACTTCCTGCTCCTACCATGGTAGATAAGGAATACATGTGAACACAATGTATTCCTTATCTACCATGGTAGGAGCAGGAAGTTTTAAATTTTGACTTGTAATAAATGTTAATTTACTGAAGATGTGTACAAGATAAACGAAAGCGCTATAAACATTGGTAAGTGTTTTATGTTACCGTATTCTGGTGGTTAGAAAATATATATTTCAATTTTAAATAATACGGCTGTTTAAAAATCCTACATAGGATGTTTAATAAAATATATATATACTGTGCTCTTGTGGTGATAAATGTTTATTTTAAGACTGCGGCTTTAATATGCATTTAGGGCAAACATCTATATAAATACGTTGTACGAAACTAAAAAAACCTACAAGTTTTATTTCAAGTGTTTGCTTCTACAACACTTAGTTTAGAATCAATTGGTGATTTTCTGTAATTTGCTAATAAAAATTGGTAAAAAATGAGACTTTCTAAGATTGCAGCCTTAGCATGCATTTTACGACAAAAGTGCTTAATAATGAAAATTATAGTAAATTAAAAAACCTGAAACTTTTACTTCAAGCATTTTTTCTACATAGCCTAGTTTAGCATCAATTAACAATTTTCCGTATTTGTAAGTCCTACAGAGGTCGATTATTATGCATCACTCTCTCATGATTAAACAGGTTATATTTTTAATCATTTACATTGGCAAGAGAAAGTCGTGTGAGTGATTCACACTAGGTTTTTAAAATTTGCATACAATTGATTTCGATTTTACATTATCTCAAACGGTCAGTTCTATTCACGTAAAACTGTCACAGGCGCTTTTTATAATTTTACCTTTCAACACCTCAAGCTAGGGTCACATATTGTCCGGAATACCTACAATATGAGAATTAATTTTGGACTGAAAATGTTACTGATAAGAGTCCAGTTTCTCACCGTAATGGTGGACTTTTGCTTTCGCATAAAATGAGGGCCTTGCCATGCTATTTTAAATAGAGGTGGCACCGCAAGGTGGCGGCATGCGCAGCAAAATTTAAATACAATTTGAACCATTCATTAATTAAGTCTTTAAGCAACGTTTTTCTACATTGAACTATTATATCCCGATACTGATGTATACCACTTATAATTTACTGCACACTCTACCTCAGTGTTTTCAGTACCAATTGATTTCAGTTTTTTTTAAAAAAGTTTTTAAGGACAACACTCTGAAGACTTACATTATGCTGGAAAAATTTATTGTAAGGCCCTACATAAAAATACAGCCTACCGTTTCCTTCTATCACACATTTACACCAGACAAAACTTGCTTTATATTTATCAGGTGGTAAACAATCATCGCCTATTTCACAAACTTTTAGAACTTTTAATGTTATATTTTTATTTCTTTTTAGTTGTACATCCTACAGTTTCGCACATTACTGGTAATAGAGACGGTTATATTTTTACAAGTGGTCGGCATTTCTATGCTGTTGTCAGTTTACTTCTCGTGTCATTTTGGTGAGCACTCTACCTAAGTAACTATCATATCTATCACAAGACAACAAATATTTCAAAACATGTTTCAACAAGCCTAAGCTCGCTTATCAATTTATTTTTGTATTCTTTTCAAACCAAAAATTGTATTTAAAAAAAAGTAAATTATTAAAATATTAAATTGTTTAGTTCAACAGCCGAAAGGCTGGTTTGAACCTCTAAAGGTTTTACTAAGTAAAACGAGGAGTGAGGTGATTTACCATTATTATGGTTTACCAATATTATATTATAACTTAATAAATAAAAACAAATTATTAATAATATCCTAAATGAATTATAAGACACACACAAACAACATGCAAACCCACTATAAAAAATACAATAGATTAAATCAAAACAAGGACTAAAAATACGACAGAGATTTAATATCAGGGATCTTGTATTGTACTAATTATAAAATATACAAATACAATTTGTATTAAATTTATAAAAAGATTAATCACAACAACACATTATAACTCAACTGAAATGATCCTGCCCTTCATGTGGAAAACAGTTCGGGGTTATTTACTTACTATAAGAAAATATTAATTAAATCTTTGAATTTACAGAATAACCTCCATTTTATTAACATTTATAAAATTGTTGTTAATTAAATAACGGACAAATTCTTTCTAGTTGAGTTATATTATGAATTTCAAAAACATTTTCTGGTTGTAGGAGACAAAATAACAAAAATAAAACAATTATTTTGCATAGTGTACCTCATCTGTTAATGACATTCGAGATAAAGATCGGTTATCCCGTACATCCAAAATGCTTGAACCACGCGAATATCGTCTGGGAGTACATTGATGACTTCTGTATAAATCATTATTACGATATGTATTTTTCTTCCATTCATCTTTAACATGATTAGTCTTCTGTAAGAATTCTGATATACGTGAAGATAAGAGTGAAGGTGTAGGTGATTTTCTCCAAGAGCCATTTGTTTTTGAATATGTTGATGATTCAGATCTACCGCTTTCAGATTGTCTTCTAGATGATATAGGTCGATACGACCATTTTAATTCACTTCGTGAAACAGATGCTGCTCGACCTCTATAAACAGAAGTCGCTCTGCTTCTTGGTTCTGTAGGGGAAAATATTCCGCTAAGCGGTTCTTCACTCCTTCGATAATAACTTGACGTGATTGATGAGGATGATGGCAACATAACCAAACTTTCTCTTGAGCCACTCATTTTTTTAATTTTATTACAAGCAAATATTTAAAAATAAAATACTTTTGTTTAGCGTTTACCAAAGATAATCAAAGATGAATATTTTATGCAGAAAGTGAAATATATAAAAACACAAAGTAATTCAGCACTGAAAAATATTAAATAGAATTAAATTAGTAATTAAAGTGGTTAAATATGTAATACGATTGAACCTTCATACGACAAACATATTTAACGAAAACCTCAAATAAAATAACCTTGATACTACAAATACGTAACTCTACTTAACAAAATAATTAGCAGGCCTAAAAGCAATTTTGAAGATCTGATTGGATAAATGTGCAATATAATTTTTTTCTTCAAAAACCTAGCTTTTGTGATGATGAAAGTGTAATACGCAAATTCAATCAAATAGTATCCATAGAATACTCGATCTGGACGGTTTTAAGACATACTACTGGATTAAATGACTATGTGCAGGTTAATTTTATATTTTTTAGCGGATAAACGTGTTAAGATCACTTGACCACCAGAATAGAAAACTTTTTTAGATTAATAATTACCTGTAGTAATAAACATCTACATCAGTATAAGATATCATTAAGTACTTTTTTAGTTTATTTAAAGTTGCATCAACAGCTCGGTTATTACCAACTACAGTGGGTTTTAACTTGTGAAAATTCCTGAGACCTTAATGCTACAAAACATGGAAGATTTAACTTTTTCGTTGCGTTAAATTTCTAGTGATGAATGGATGACCTTACACCTATGTGAAAAAATAAACCGACACATTTTTTGCGTATGGAAAATGGAAAACCCCAATGAAATTTTGCAAAATGAAAGTGACTCCGAAAATGTTGATGTGTTTTGTGTCTTATTGTGAACAAAATGTATATTGACCGTTTGTTTAACTGAAAACGCGGTTACTAGGTTAATATCTTGACATGTGCTCATAACAGGCAGGTAGAGTGTTAAATCACTTGCACTTGATCAGCTAGTTCCGGAGGCAAAGAAAATAGTTCTGTTTCATATCACATGGTCAGTCAATCATATGGCTGAAGCATTTAAGAACAGAATGGGTAGAGGTGTCAAAATACACTAGTCACATTATCTCTTCTGAGAGTAATGAATTTCATTATCGTATAGCAAGACCCTATGGTAAATGAAGTGAAGGTGTCATTTGCAGGGTAGAAGGTATAGATGGTAGCTCACTTGATTTCTAGCGTAAGGAATTCGAGTGGAGAGGATTGTTTGTGTGATTCCCCTCCTCCTATAACCTAGTAGTAGTAATAATACCATTAGTATGTGCTGTTCTATATATGTTACTCACAAACCATTTCGAATAACTACTGTAGTACCAAGATATTTTATTAGATTTTAAAGTAATAATTTTCTAAAATATTTTATTAATATACTAAAAGTTTATTATAATAGCCTAATGAAGTAAAAAAATGTATCTATTAGTTTTTAATATTTTACTACTGCGTGTTATATTTTATATCAGTTTGTTCATAACGTATAACAATATTAGATTATATACAATAACTAGATTAATAACTTTACGAGCGCGAGCGTAATTAACACTACTACAGTGAACGGTCTCACAGTAACAACTGACACATATAAAGAGTAAATATTTTCAGAATGTACAGTACACACGTCGCCATGTGGATTTAAAGCAACCGTTGCTATGACAACATCACGTCTCACTGTCGCCAGCCCCCTTGCCCTTCATCCCGCACTAGCAAACAAGTCAGCTCCCAACTATAGATGCTTTTCAGGGGGCCTGGTATGCTGATAAGCATACTTTTCCACTCAATGAGGAAGGCAGTGGTAAACCACCTCACTCCTCATTTTACTTAGAAAAGCCTCTACAGGTTCAAACCAGCCTTTCAGCTGATGACCTAAACAACAAATCTTGATATACTGTAAAACTGGCATATGCCAGCAACATTTTCCAACAGGATGGAGCCCCCTTATGGTCAACCAGAAGTTAAGACATTAATAACTTTCCAATTAGAAACATATTTTTCTTTTTGTTAGTTAATTGCTTCCAGGTGACTCAGAAGAAAATATAGGATAAAAAGAAAAGAAAACAACTCTGGATGACCTGAGAGCCTGAATAAGAGCAGGAATAAACTCGGTGGATCAAGACAATCTTTTTTGGGTGTGCGACGAATTTAGCTACCGTTTCGTTGTCATGCAGCTGACGAGGGCCATTTTAACATTCATAAACTGAAATGTGAGTACATACAATCATATGTCGTTTATATTATATTAGTCACCGATATATTTTTTTTCAATACAGACATCCCAAACTGAGTCCATCATTTTTAATCATTCCACATATTCACTATTTAAAATTGTCATTTCCCTTTGTCCAACTGTCTGTCACACCCAGATATCAGAAACTACATGAGATAGCGACAAACGGTTTTCGGATTTGTAATCTACACCAAGTGTCCCAAAACCGGAAAACAAGAAATTAAAGTTAGAAACTAAGAGAGATAGCAACAAATGGTTTTCAGATTTGTACTCTACACAAAAAGTTAATGGACTTAATTAGGTTTAGGTAAATTACGATTAGGTTTTGTCTAGATTAGGTTTCTACTTCTGGTTTTGACCGAAAGTGTCCCAAAACCGGAAAACAAGAAATTGAGAGTCAGAAACTACGAGAGATAGCAACAAATGGTGTTCAGATTCATAATCTACACAAAAAGTTAGTGGGGCTGAATTGGGTTTGAAGTTCTGTTTTCGACCGGATGTGGCCCAAACCGGAAGTCAAGAAATCAAATTCAAAATTTGGAAACACAAATAGTGTCATTCGATTCCTCATAAAAAAATCATTGGGTTGAAGTTTTGGTTTTGATTGGAAGTAGCTAAAAACTGGAAGTTAAGATCAAAGTCGGAATTTGGAAACAAAAATAGTGTCAATCGATTCCTCTTAAAGAGTAAATACAAAAATCAAGCATTTTTTAAAATTGCCACCAGCCATGAGACAGATCATCTTATGAAAGGGATTTTCTGTTTCCAAACCCTACGAGTATGTCTCCATGTTATCTAAAATTTTGTGTAGCCTATCTGAAATCCAGTCCTTATATTTCAGTTAAGAGTAGTTTAAACAAATGCTAGTGACATAATTACTACGGATACTCAAACCAGCCTTTTAATTACTAATTTAAAAAAATATTAACCAAAAAAAATACAAAAAATAATATTCAATAATGTATTTTTTTATAAATATTATCACGATTATAGTAAACAAATGAATTATTTTAGTTTTAATAGATATAAAACAATTTATTTAACATTATAAAGACATGAGAAAGAAAAGTAATTGGATTTAGAACTTAATATATTTGTTACTCTAATGAATAAGCTTTTTAACTAAAAATTCTATTAAAGTTAAGTTCAAATCAGCTGCTAAGATTGTCTGGTCACTGTTATAAATAAAAATAGAATCAACACAGTCATAATATTACATTACCTTGAATTCAACAAGTTTCCTGTTAATGTAATACAGCTCTTACTTACAAATTAAATCTTTTACTCAAATAACTATATTTAAATGAAGTACCTACATTTAAATCTTATTGAAATATTTTTTTAATAAATTAAATTAAATTTTTTTATTATTTTAAAATTTATCTTATTATTAATTTTATCATCAAATGCATTTGTGCTGCATATAAGAACTTACCCGTCAAAAATAATGCAATTAATAAACTGATCCATAGCTTATCCTGGTTTAAGGAGAAGTCTACCTCCAAATTTTTTTGTGTTGAAAATAAGAAAAACTTTTTATATTTAAAATTAGGTTTTTAAAGAACACTGGTAGAATAAAAATGTTTAACGATTTATTAACTGAAAAACTACGTATATACATGACTAATCATTAAATGAATATGATTCATAATAATTTTAATGGGAAAAGAATTTTAAAATAAAGTAGAACTACAGAATTATTTTACTAACTGTTATGATTAATAGGTTTATAATTTTTTTTTAAATCAGGAATACTGTGAAAATTATTATATCAATAAAATTACAATAAAAATAATTACTGTAAAATTATAATAGTGATATTTTAAAAATAGTTTATTGTAAGAGATTATGTATTGTATATGGTGGAGTGTATTGAACAAGGATAATGGATGGTCCCTGAATGAAATGTATTTGAAAGTTCTCAGAAATGCGATTGAAATTAGAATGAAATATGGGGAATGGGTCTTTGTTATGCCAGATATTGATAATTTTTACTATGTTTTACATTGTTCTGGTAAAGCGTAGATAGATCTCCGTTGTCCATAATATAAAAAAATCTGTGCTTATCTATAAACTACAACCGCTAAAGATATTTAAAGGCAGTAGCCATTTATCGGCCAGTTCAGTTCAAGTTGCCGCACGGTTGTCAATGAGTGAGTACAGTTAGAAAGTGTTCGCATACATTGCAACAAGTACATGAAGAAAAATGTCTTCGTACTGTAAACCTTTGTAGTAATTGGGTGTAGGTAAAAGGCTGTTATTAAGTGTAAAATAATTTTTACTGTCAGTTAGTAGTGTCGGGCTTATCAAAATTGTGTTAATACGGGACCGGTTCTGAAATACATTAATAGTGTGTGCATACATGTGGTAGCAAGTGGTTGTGGATAGATAAATCATTGTTTTAATGTTAAGTAACATTATATTACTTAAAGTCAAGTTACTTTAAGCTTAAGTTTTTTAATTAATTTAACTGAAGTAATCTTTTAATTGTGTCAATAAACAATCGTTACAAGTTTAAATAAAGTCTGTTTGTTATTTATTACACCCAGATCCCGAACGAACCTAGGCTTAGGTATTACATTATAAACAAACTTTATAAAGTTCTTATAAATTAAAACCTAATAAATGTATGCACATTAACACTAAAACGAGGTCATTTAAAAAAAATAAACAGGTAATTAACCCATTTTAAGTTCATGGTTACGGTAAAAATTAGTGAGAGTATTACCCCTTCCTTACCACTGATATTAAGATTATCTGTTTAGACTGTTAAAAAGTCAAGATCAACCCCTTCCATTTCAAATACCTTTGTAAAACAGTATTCAAAATACAAAAAAAAATGAATCAGGAACTTCCCTACTACATAAAAATTGTGAGTTCCATTTTTCTAACAATTAAAAATCTTATCAAAAACAATAATTTAAGTACTAAGGGGATCTTTTTTAATCAAAAGAGGCGTTATTTACGAATAAATCTTTATAATGCATCCTGCAACTTGAAACCAATCAATTTTGTATAATAAATTTCACTAACGTTTTCAGCTGTTCTGATCCCTACTATCTTAGGTTTTTATTAGACGAGGTGGCTAAGCCACGTCGCCAGCGACGTAGCTGGCTACCGGACCCAGTCGCCAGCGGAGTGGCCAGTTAGCTACGTTCTCCGTTTAATATAACACACAGCTCAGTTTGCTGTAACTACAGAGAACATCAGTTAAATTGTGGTTTTGAGTGTGTTCAATTTGAATAACATGAGTGGTTATAAGAAGTATCTTCTTCTCCTTTTACTTATGGAAAAAAAGGAGGCAAAGAAAGAGCAAAATGCACATACATCCTATTCTTTCTTCAAGGGAATCGAAAGGGTTGTATTACACTCTGTTTGATGAGCTCTGTGCGGACAAAAGTAAGTTTTTTAATTACCTGCGTATGTCAAAATCCAGTTTTTTTTAAGTTACTCTGGCTGATAAAGGATGATATATCTGAGATGATATAACTGGGATGTTGCACACAAACCGAGTGACGACGGGTGACTGGCGACTCAGTGTAATAAGCATCGTATGTTACAACGCAGCGTTGCCAGTCTGGGTAGCCAGTGGCGACCAGAGTGGCTACGGGGCTCAGTAGCCTATCGGTGGCCAAAGTCTGGTCATGTCGCTAGCTACCCTAGTGTAATAACCTCCATATCAATCAATGCCCGATGACGAACTGACCAGCCAGCTGCGTCGCTGGCGATGTCACCTGGCCACCTAGTCTAATAAAGGCCTTACCACTTACATGTGTTTCATTGGATCCACCGTCATCAGAGTAGGACCTATGCAATACCATTTGAAACTTTAAAATTTTAAAATTTAAAATCTACAGAAGATATCATCTATAAAATCTTGAAGTTTCAAATGATATTGTGTACTCTGACAATGGTGGATCTACGGAAACACGTGTAAGTAGTAAGATAGTAGATATCAGGGCAGCCGAAAAGGTTAGTTAAATGTATTGTATAAATTTATCAAATAAAATAGAACTTACAAATAAATACTTTATTTTCTGATTACTTTTTATAGTTAGTATTTAATTTTAATGAACCACTCGTAACGGCTCAGAAAGCTGTGATCAAAAGCGCTTTAAATTGTGACAGACGATTCTTTTCTAATTTATTATACGATAGATTTTGGGTACTTGACATTCGGCAACTTTATATAAGGAATTTATTACTGTACATAAGATCTAATAAACTTTCTGTACTACAGAAAATAACTCATAATTATCATACCAGAGCTGTAACCCATATTGGATATCAAGCCCCTAGATTGCATAAAACCATTAAAAGCACTGTAGCACATTATATAGCCTCAATCAAGGTATGTACCTTCATTTACCAGAGGCTATCCGAAATACTGATGTAACTCCTCATATATACAAAAGAAAAGTAAACAACTGGCTGATTAATTTAGGGAGAGGACAGACTGAGGATTTAATTAGTTCTATGTATTCAAACAAACTGCTCTTCCTCTTGTCAGCTAAAAATTTTTTGTTAACATTGTCATCGAAAGTCTGCTTCATCCTTTGCCATTACATGACATTTTATTTTTATTTTTTAAATTTAGTTTTATACTATTTTTTTTTTTTTGTATATTTACGTTTGGAAATTTTGTAGTTTGATTTTTTTGTAAATTTTTGTTTCTTTTCTTTTTATGTAAATTTAGTGTAGATATAAAAAGCTATTATTATAATAGAATAAATAAAATAAACCAACTCATACCCAAGCACAGGCTAGACCTATGCGGGTATTAGGAACTAAGATAGGATAAGATTCATTGTACTTGTTTTAGCAATAATAAATAAATAAAATAAATGTTAAAGAGGTAAGTCTTGTAGGTTTTACTATGATCTTTTGAAAATAGCTAAAAATGCCTAGGATCTGATATCATTACTTTATGAAAAATCTGGTGTGAAACACTCACACAACTTTCTCTTGCCAATGCAAATAATTAATAATAAACCTAACATTATTAATAAAATATTTGAAATGAACAAAAACTAACCTCAAAAACATAACCTTATTTTAATCATGAGTGAATGACGCAAAATGACAATCGAACTCAGTTTGGCTTAAAAATACGGAAAATCACGCTTTCACGCTAAACTAGGCTCTGTAGAGAAAAATGCTCTAAACAAAAGTTGTAGATCTTTTAATTTTCTATAAATTTAATTATATACACTTTTGTCGTAAAATGCATACTAAGACCGAAATGTTAAAAAAATCGATTTTTCACACGTTTTCGTGAGAAAAAAACAGAAAATCGCAAATTACCGCTAAACTAAGCGTTATACAAAAAATTGTTTGAAATAAAAGTTGTAGGTTTTTAAATTCTCTACAACTTTTATTATATAAGTTTTTGCGCTAAAATTTATATTAAAGCCGTAATCATAAAAAAACAACGTTTTTACGTGATAACAGCCTCACCGAGAATTTCAGCAAACATGGCGCCTACCCTATCTTGTAGAGAATAAAAAATTGAGTAAACCAGGCGATTTTAAAAAAAATCGTAGGACCAGTTTTTGAGAAAATCGCAAAACACTGAAAAATTATACGAATAAACTACTACTTCCGGTTGACCGATTTTGATGAAAATGTTCGTGTCGCGTCCGGTAGTGGTATGTAACTTAAGTTTCAAGTTTCAAGTTCGTACGATGTTCCGTTCTTGAGATATTCTGTTCACACACAGACACACACACACACACAGACACACACACACACACACACACAGACCAATCGCTAAAAACATGTTTTTTGGGTTCAGGGGGTCTGAAAACGTATAGATCCGGTGAAAACTCGATTTCGAAAAATCGACATGAAAACAATACTTTCCTTCCTATGTATTCATATAGGCAAGAGAAAGTAAAAATGGTAGGCTTCAATGCGTTAAAAAACAATTCTGGATGCAGCCCAAATGTTTAAACTTTCACTTTGGTATACTTAATTGTTGTATCAACTATTTGTACTAGTATCAGTAAAACACAGTTAAAAGTACCCTAATTAATTAAATAATTTTTGGTTAATATGGAAGTAACATCCTGAATTTCTGGATCAATAATCTACAAAAGATTTACAATAGTATTACCTAAAGATGCATTGCAGATGCCATGTTTTTACTTTCTCTTGCCTATATGAATATATAGGAAGGAAAGTATTGTTTTCATGTCGATTTTTCGAAATCGAGTTTTCACCGGATCTATACGTTTTCAGACCCCCTGAACCCAAAAAACATGTTTTTAGCGATTGGTCTGTGTGTGTGTGTCTGTGTGTGAACAGAATATCTCAAGAACGGAACATCGTACGAACTTGAAACTTGAAAACTTAAGTTACATACCACTACCGGACGCGACACGAACATTTTCATCAAAATCGGTCAACCGGAAGTAGTAGTTTATTCGTATAATTTTTCAGTTTTTTGCGATTTTCTCAAAAACTGGTCCTACGATTTTTTTTAAAATCGCCTATTTTACTCAATTTTTTATTCTCTACAAGATAGGGTAGGCGCCATGTTTGCTGAAATTCTCGGTGAGGCTGTTTTCACGTAAAAACGTTGTTTTTTTAAGATTACGGCTTTAATATAAATTTTAGCGCAAAAACTTATATAATAAAAGTTGTAGAGAATTTAAAAACCTACAACTTCTGTTTCAAACATTTTTTTGTATAACGCTTAGTTTAGCGGTAATTTGCGATTTTCTGTTTTTTTTCTCACGAAAACGTGAGAAAAATCGATTTTTTTAACATTTCGGTCTTAGTATGCATTTTACGACAAAAGTGTATATAATTAAATTTATAGAAAATTAAAAGATCTACAACTTTTGTTTAGAGCATTTTTCTCTACAGAGCCTAGTTTAGCGTGAAAGCGTGATTTTCCGTATTTTTAAGCCAAACTGAGTTCGATTGTCATTTTGCGTCATTCACTCATGATTAAAATAAGGTTATGTTTTTGAGGTTAGTTTTTGTTTATTTCTAATATTTTATTAATAATGTTAGGTTTATTATTAATCATTTGCATTGGCAAGAGAAAGTTGTGTGAGTGTTTCACACCAGATTTTTTGTATAGGTATACATGCAAATTTATTTATTATCGTATTATTAAAACCACTATTGACTTCAGTAGTTGAATTGATGGAAAATAATGTAATCTATCAAAAATTGTTATAACTACCCTCGGTATCAGTTATAATAATTTTAGACATGAAAAAAGTACTGTTAAATACGTCGGCAGATCTCCGACATTGAACTGGTTATGGAATCCTACATTGGCGGATGCCCTCCGAGATAGGACCGCAAAGGATTAATGATCAAGATACCACGACAATTTTTTTTTTCATCAGGGAATCTATAGATGTTGTTGTTGTTTAGGTCATCAGCCAAAAGGCTGGTTTGAGCCTGTAGAGGTTTTACTAAGTAAAACGAGGAGTGAGGTGGTTTACCATTGCCTTCCTCACCGAGTGGAAAAGTACGCTTATCAGTATGCCGGGCCCTCTGAAAAGCACATATTTTCCACTCTGCAAATGACACCTTCACTTCATTCACCACAGGGTCTGGCTGTATAATGAAATTCATTACTTTCAGAGGAGATAACTCTGATTAGTGTCTTTTACACCTCTACCTCTTCTGTTCTTAAATGATTCAGTCATTTAATTGGCTGACCATGCGTTAAGAAACAGAACTATTTATTTTAGCCCTGCAACAAACAGATTGAGTGTAAAAAATTTGACACTCCACCTGTCTGTTATGGGCAGAATCTATAGATAGGTTACCTCAATTCAATATCTTGAATGGTTAACATTTTTGGAACCCAATAATTTAAAATTAAGTATTACCATATATATTTCAAACCATACATCCTAAAAGAAACATGTGGAATTTCATGTTTATAATATATTATAAAGTTACAGAAGTTTTTAGCAAGTTGAAATATTTCCAAACAATTTGAAAAAGTTAACAAATTCTGAAATTTAATATTTGTATATAAAAAAAATAGATTAACATGTAGTTTTAATAATCCATTAAAAGTATAAAAACTTAAATTAAATAACAATTAAATAAACAGTCAAACATTTAGTAGTATTGATTTTGCTTGTACCGATTCTATCTAAAACAAAGTCCTATATTAAGACTAACCTGCTTCACAGCCTGCGCACACCTGCATGGCACAGTTAGTTTTAACTAACTATAAACACAAATTTCTTTTTAGAATTTATACATTAAAAATTGTTACTATTAAATTTTATATGATTATTATGTTTATTAAAACTAATTATTTATTTACATTTTTTCACTAATGATAATTTAAATAATTTATTTAATGTTATGTTTATGATATATTAAGATAATTTAATGTTGTGTTTAATTTAAAATGTAATTTTAACTCATCTAGTGCGTAGCACAGTATATACTGTACACGTATTATCAATTCTATCCTTCGCAAGGAAGATCGATTAGTGTCCTTTACATAAGTGCGAAATGTATTTTAGCACTTCTTAAGCAGCATTTGTTTGCAGTCTCCTTGTGTAACTCTGTCATTTTTGATTATTTTCACTTTCTCTTGCTCTATACGAATAAACACGGAATTTTTGTTCTGTTTTACATCCGACTGTTTTGCAACTACTGTTGATGCAGACACGGGTATTTATCTTACAATCCTTGGCTGACTACACCCAGTCCACAGATTTTAATCAGCTTAGTGGCTGCAGAAAGCTACCTAGCAGGCGAACCCACAACCCCTGAGAGGCCAAACCCAAATGAGTGGGTGTGGAAATGAGCCGCAGGGCGCCCCACTCCCCTCAGTACTCGTGTAAACGTTCGACAAGTCGCCGTCGAGGTTATTACGCTGCTAAAGTACTTTGCACGTGGCTCTAATACACATGGAAGTACTACGCACAACCATGCACTATGAGTAGCACATGGAAGCGCTACGGCAAGTGCCCATTAACCTCGAAAGCAGGCGAGTATAGGGTAGCTAAATCGCAGTTTTATGGGCATGCTCTGTGTGGTCTGGGGCATGCCCGCTGCTGATGCAGACAGTGAGCATGAAGATGAGTGATGAAAAAAGCCAGACCTGACCGGGAATCGAACCTGGGACCCTGCCATAGAAGCCAGTTGCGTTAACCACTATACCAGGTGCCGGCCATAAATAGGGAAGGAAAGTATTGTTTTCATATCTATTTTCAAACCAAAATTTTCACAGGAAACACACGTTTTCAGGCCCCCTGAACCCAAAAAACCATGTTTTAGTGATTGATCAGTTTGTTTGTATATGAACAAAATATATCAAGAACAGAATATCATACAAAGTTGAAACTTGGAACTTAAGTACTTACTGTAAAGAAACCGACACAACATTTTCATCAAAATTGGTCAACTGGAAGCAGTAGTTTATTCATGCAATTTTTCACTTTTTGGCGGTTTTCACAAAAACAGATCATAAGATTTTTTTAAAAATTACCTCGTTAACTACATTTTTATGTTCTACATGATAGGGTAAGGGCCACATTTGCTGAAATTCTTGGAGAGGCTGTGCTCTCATGGTAAAAAATGTTTTTTTAGATTGGGGCCTTGAATGCATTTTAGGGAAAATAGTCTATAAGTAAAGTTGTAAAGAATTGAAAAATCTACAACTTTTATTAAGCGTTTTTCTTTTAAGAGTCTAGGTTAGCGTCAATTAGTGATTTTCTGTATTTTTAAGTTGTACAGAGGTTGATTTTAATTCTGCGTTATTCACTCATGATTAAAATTAGGTTATGTTTTTAATTTTATATTGTTTACTTGTGATTAAACATAGGTTATATTGGTCATTATCTACACTGGCAAATCAAAATCGTATGAGTATTTCAAACCAGTTTTTTTTAAATTGTTTAACACATTTCAGTATGTGCAATTTTTTTAATTGCTACATTTTTCCAAGATTAAATTTACAATATAGACAGACAATTTAAACAGTTTACATATAACACATCAGTAAAAACCAATAAATTTTCTGTTTTTCTGGCTAGTTTTTTATCAATGGAGTACTTACAATAGCAAGTGACAACCCATAAAGAAATAACAACTTAAATGGTATTCTGTATATTACTACAAATAAACTGTAAAATTTTCATCACTGATAATTTATCGGTAATAAAATTTTGTTTATATTCTTTATTTCATTTAAAAACATGTAGCAATAAAAAAAACACCAAAATATATAGAAAATTTTTCAAAAAAAAAACTGTAGAAAATGACTGGACACAAGGAATTGGCAAATACACAATGCTTAAGAAATATTGTTAAAATACATTTCTCACATACAAGGGACACACTGAATGTGTTAATTAGGATTTTTAGAACCACATTTGTAATTTAAAATGTTAAAAAAATTATTACGTTGGTTACTAACGATTAAAATATTATAATAAAAATTAGATTTATATTATTTATTACAAAAAAAATAATTTAACACCTTTAATTTTATCGATATCGAATCAACAAAGATTACGATAAGAATTAAATAAAATATACATTTTTTTTCGTTTTATATAAAAATAAATAATTGTATAAATTACTTTTTATCACACAAAAATTAAAACAATGCGAAGTATAACACAAAAATATAAAAAAGCATTAACACAAATAAAAAAAAGTAGCAGCGACTGAAACTAAAAAGCTAACATATTGAAGAAAGACAAAAAGCGACTGGCCGCGTTGAGTTAAACAACTCCCTTTCCTCTAGTTACTTCCTGGTATCTTGCCAGATAGAATCAATCTAGATACTTGAGCAGTGCACTACTATTCTAATTGTTAGAAAAGACATAGACAAATAAGAGCTGTTTGTTATAACCTTACTGAAATTTCATGTCTTTTTGTATGTACGACTTGACTTCGACATTATCTTTTGTGCCAAAATGGTTTTTTTTTTGTTGTCAGTAAACTGTCTGTGACAATTTTACTGAAATGTTACATTAATGTATAGTTTACAAACGACGATTTAATAAATTGATTTACGGTAATAATAAATCACATTTTAACGATTAGTTTTTAATTCTTGAATATTCATTCAAAATTTATTTTGTCTAGTTATCCCGTATAATTATACTCAATTTTAATCTTAAATGAGTAGCATTAATTTCATATTTTTATAACCAGAAATTTAAATGTTTCAGTTATTGTATCTTTTTAAGAAAACAAATATTGAGTTTTAAAACCATATATTTTTGAAAATTTGTATAATTTTTTAAAATCTATTTTTTACTTTATTTAATTTGAAACTACCTAACAATCCTTCTATCTAAGATTCTCATTACAGTCCAGATCTTGCACTGTCTAATTTTCATTTGTTTAGCCCGCATCAAAAACATTTTATGTGGCAAGAAGTTTGACAACAACGAAGCTACAAGAAATGTGATATAAAAATGGTTTAAACAGTAAGGTAGACTTCTACGCTGCATGAATCAGAAAGTTTACATCTACCACACGAGGATCCGACACAAGCATTTTTATCAAAATCAATCAACCAATTTCACAATTTAAAAAAATTATTTGCTTAATTATTATATTGAATTTCTTCATTAGTGAGTACAAGTAATTTATTCATGTGATTTTTCACTTTTATGAGATTTTCTCAAAAACAGCTTATAAAATTTTTCAAAATTGCTTCATTACTACATTTTTTTGTGCTCTAAATGACAGAGGAAGCAGCAAGTCTACTGAAATTCTAGAAGGAGCTGAGCTTTCACGGTTTTTTTTTTAATTAAAGCCTTACTGTGCATTTTTAGGAAAAAACATGTATAATTAGTAGTAGAAAATAAAAAAACCTATAGCTTTTATTTAAATAATTTTTTTCTACCATGCTTAATTTAGTGTCAATTAGTGATTTTCTGTATTTACTCATTAAAATTGATAAAAAAATGGGATTTTTTTTAAGATTGCAACCTTAGTATCCATTTTACTACAAAAGTGTGTATAATCAAAATTAAAGAAATCTAAAAAACCTACAACTTTTATTTCAAGCATTTTTTCTACTGAGCTTAGTAATCAATTAGTGGTTTTCTGTATTTTTAAATGGAACAAAGGTTGATTTTTATTTAGCATCATTCACTCATGATTAACAATAGTAATATTGTTCATTGTTTAAATTACCAAGAGAAAGTCATGTGAGTGTTTCACACCAGATTTTTAGAAGTATTTCGGAAAGTATAGAAAAAATATTTATGAACAAATGTGCAAGCTTACTGCTAGTATCAGAGGGTTTGTAATATATTTGGGGTTGCAAAAAAAGCGGTTCATTAAACCACTGTAGTAATTAAAGCAAATTTAATAAATTTGGCAATTAAAAACCTAATCACAAAAAATACAATCAAAAGGATCGTTTTTCAGTAACTCAAATACCCACTCAAGTGGGAAGGCAAATATTAAAAGATAAATAAAAAATAGAAAACTAAATACTTACAACTGTATATTTAGTAAAAGTAAATATTTAGTAATCATAAATTTAGCTTCCAACTATTAAAAGAGTAAATGCAAATCTTATAGACAAAACAATGGACAGAAATAATGATCAGACAAATAAAATGTTAATAAATGGTCCAAATATAATGTAAAATGCAAATTAGACAAATTAAACATACACAAATGAAAAAGTGGATGAAATTTTGTTGAATTAATTTTTAACAAAAACTGGAAATACGGTCATTGAACTGATGCAGTGTAACCCTGAATAATTACAGAGATATACAATTTTTCAGTCACAATTTTTATCGTAAAAACTCAAAACATAGGCTCAATGAGAAGATCATCATTTTCTAAGCCTTAAAATCTATAAAAACAACCTGAATCTCAAAAAGGGTCAGCGAACAGATGATGACTTTCAAAACTGTATAATTTCATCTGAAATTAGGAAAACTCCCAGAAAACTGCATCAATCAATCTTAAAAGAGGCAAAAAATTAATAAAGGAATTAATTTATTGGTATCATAAATCTTTCAAGAAAGGGGTCATAAAAACATTAATTAGGAATTTTTTAAATTTTAAAAAAGTTTGACTGGAATCAGTACAGGGGGCTATGACCAAAATTGAAAAATGATACTATTTTAAATATTATTTATTTTTAAATATTTTTAATAATTTAGGACAGTATATCTCTTTTTGATTCTAAGGAGCGAGTGATCAACCTAAAAATGCTTTACTTTTTTTGTCTAACACACAAAGAACAAAATGTGCCAAGTTCCATCTCACTGGGTGATCAGGAAGTTACGAGAATTAATGATTAGTAAGTGAGTCAGTGAGGGATTTTACATTTTTATACATACAAAAATAATTTAATTTTGTACTTAATTTACATTAGCTAACTTGGAAAAATATATATACAATTTAGGATAAAAATAAAATAACAAAAGAATATATATTTCAGTACGATTTTCAAAACAAAATATAATTAACCAAAATATTTTATTATTCAACAATATAAAGATAAAATTACAAAAGTACTACAATAAAAAAAATTCTTCTGGATTCTTTAAAAATGTATACTGTTACTAAATTAGTGAAGAGATGCGAACAATTGTCATTAAGGATGCAATAAAGAGAATACAGACCGATAGATTTATTTAAAATAGTTTGCGGTAACAGTAACAACGTCAGAATGTAGAGTTCAATCTATTAGTGTCTAGAGAGTATACAGAAATAGGTCAAGAGGTATGCCTGGATCAAGCAGAGTAGAGTGAGCAACAGCCGACAGCCTAGGCTTTACTGGCTCCAGCAATCTCATCACACTTTGTATAAGTCTGCATTTGGCATTTTGCCAAAATAACATTCAACTTATATATAGCGACCTGCCAATTAATTCTTTGTAAAAGGCGCAGCTGCACCACAAAAAGATCTTTTCTGGATCATATATTTTAACAAAAACAAAACAATAACACACAATATCAAATGACCACTACATATTTAAATACTGCATTTCCCTAATATATTTTGATTCATAATTTTTTTTTTTACAAAACGATGAAGATAAACAAATAAAAATATTAGAAAATATTGACGTACCTATTAAAAACAAATAAAAATTGATACTGTCATAAAACGTTATAATTTATTACGAAGAAACATTTGACTGGTCGTTAAAACTATTATTTATATTTTTTATAAAAAATTTAATTGTACGAGAGAATGGAAATGCATAATATTTTGTTAAAACAAACAATAAAAACACTAAACATATTATTTACTAAATTTTTATTTAGGGTCGCCTGCAAAAATTCTTGGATGTTGTGCTCTAGTGGTAAAAAACAGTTTTATAAAGATTACGGCGATAACATACATTTTAGGATAAAAGTGTACAATCCAAGTTGTAGAACTCTACAACTTTTATTTCAAACGTTTATTTTACAATGGTTATTTTAGCGTCAATTAGTGATTTTTTTGATTTTACTCATAAAAATGGGTTAAAAAATGGATATTTTTAAATTGCGGCCTTAGTATGCAATTTGCATCAAAAGTATGTAATTAAAATTATAGACAATTAAAAATTTAAAACTTCTATTTCAAGAATTTTTTTCTAGAGCCTTGGTTCGCGGCAAACCATATTGTTTACTGATTAAACATAGGTTATATTTTCCTTATTTACATTAACAAGAGAAAGTCCAAAAAATTAACAAGAGTGTTGTTTCCCACCAGACTTTTTTTAAGAAGTAAATCATAAAACACCCGATTGGGAATATTATTTCTAATAGTTCAGAAAATAATATTGGGAAAGACTGCACTGAATTTTTCAAATACCCTTAGATTAAAAATCTGAATGTCAATTATCTGAACCATCAAAAATTTGAATATTCAAACGACCAAATTGCCTATAATATAGGCAATTATATAAGTTCTATTCGGTTATTGTTCAGGACTTTCAGAACGAAAATAAAGATGAGAGTGACACAGAGGAGGACAACTACACTGGTCCTGCACACACTATAGCATTTTCACAAAATAGTTTAAAAAACAGTCAGAAATTACCCAGATACAACGTTTTCTTTTGAAAAATATTAACGATCTGGCAAAAATAAAACTTCCATGCTAAATTTTAACTACTAATTTGATGACTTTATTTAGTGAATTCTGAAATAATCTAAAATTCATCTGCTTTGTTGATTACTTGTAATGTTTAATAACTACAGTATTCATTTTTCATCTTGTGATTGTATGTTTTATTAGCGAACTGTAATCTAAGTTAAATAACTTTTACCAGAAGTGCACTTTTATTTTCATGATACAATAATTCAGTAAAATGAAAGTATACAATTATTGTTTTTTATTTGCTCTCCTTCTTTTAGTACTATGCATAACGATAACATAACGTTATTAAAAGGTCATACGGAAATCCAAATAAATTGAAAATAAGATTTGGTGAAGACAGTTAACAACACCTAAAGATGGAAAAAACAGAGATATATTGAGGATGAAAATTACAAAATTTGAAAGTTTTTATGACAAAAAAAATTGAATGTCCTAAATCTATATGAAGTGACAAACATAAAAAATCAACCATAATATTAAAGAATAATATAATTATATAAAAGAGAAGAAACCACAAACACAAATTTATTTTTCATCATCTATACCGGACCAAGAAAAATAAAAAAATTTGAAATATCAAATTAGAGTGAAATTTTAATCTGAAATAGCAAGAATTTTATTTAGCAGCGACTAAATAAGTAAAAGACTATTATATTAATATAAAAGTTTAAAAAGTAGCCTCTGTAGCATAGTGGTAGCGCGCTAACCTACAACGTGGAGGTTGCGGGTTCAATTCCCAGCCAAGATCTAGAAATTAAAAATGTCAAAACCCACCATTCCAGTTAACCAATGTTGGTCCCTAATAACCGATCAGTTGATGCGACTTTAAATGAACTAAAAAGAGATTTAAAAACCTTAAAAGAAAAAGAAAATCTTATGATTAACAAACAAAACACTTTTTTACTTTCTCTTGCCCTGTATAAATACATAGGGAAGGAAAGAATTGCTTTCATGTTGATTTTTCCAAATTGAGTTTTTACTGGAAATACAAGTTTTCAGGCCCTTGAACCCAAAAACCATGTTTTCAGCAATTGATCTGTGTGTGTGTGTCTGTTTGAACAAAATATCTTAAGAATGGAATATCGTACAAAATTATAACTTGGAACTAAGGTTAGAGACCACAACGGAACCAAAAACGAATATTTTCATTAAAATTGGTCAATCAGAAGTAGTAGTTTACTCGTTTGATTTTTCATTTGTTTATTTTCTCAAAAACGGGTCATATGATTATTTTGTAAAATTGCCTTAATTACTACATTTTTTATGCTCTACAAAATAGGGTAAGCACCAAGTCTGCTGAAATTATTGTGAGGGCTGAGTTCTAGTGCAAAAGAATTTGTTAAGATTGAAGCCTTATTAAGCAATTTAGGGCAAAAGTGTATAATTAAAGTTATAGGAAATAAAAAAAACTTATCTTAAACACTTCTACAGAGCACTTCTACCTAGTTTAGCGTCAATTAGTTATTTTCTATAATTTTAAGTTCTACAGAGGTTGATTTTCATCATTCACTCATGATTAAACACTGGTTATATTTTTCATTATTTACAATGACAAGAAATAAATTGTCATGGTGAGTGTTTCACACCATACTTTAATACAAAAATAAATACTATGAGCATTTAAATACTGTTACCATAGCCTTTTAGAAAAAACAATTATGTAGCATTAAAACAAACAATCCATACATAGTTCAATTAAAAACAGATATTTAAATAATTAAGCATTAACTTATACATTTTACAAGCAGTTTTAAAAACATGCTAACACTCACATGAACAAAATAATGCTATCAGGAGAAATACTGAATTGTAAAAAAGCAATTAAAAAGTATACTACAAACAAAAGAAAATTAGAAAAAATGTTTGTATTAAAATGGAAATAAAAAATCAATAGAGATATAAATTAAACATTGACAAGACAATTTTATTTAAGAATTTTTTTAAGTATCACACTGTGTTAAAATATCGTAAACCAAATTTCCAAATTTTCAAAATTTAGAATACATGAGATATATAATTTGAAATTGTTTCATAAACATTTCTTAACAGACCACCTAAGAAACCGATAAAAAATGACGTAAACATTTAGATACAAAAATTTGGCAACATAATTTATGAGCGACTTTTAACTATTTTCACTTGTGGCGCTTTAAAGTATATATATATATATTCATTCCGTCATATGAAAATAATAAAATTTAACGCACCGAAAAACTCATAAACTTACAGATAAACATGTATATTATTTGGCATTAGCTGTCATTTGGATAGCCAAGCTGTCAAATTTCTTCTTTCACTTAAATAAATAAATAAACTATTTTTTTACGCATTTAACCACTATATTTAAAATTTAAATAAACAAATTTTTAATGTTAGTGTACATATCAGGATAATTAAATTAATTTTCTGAATAAAATAAACCTTTACTTTAAATATTGGTTTTACGATTTACTTAATTTTATTTATAAAAAAAAATCAATTTGCTTTGTAAAATATATATTTAAATAATATATAATTGTACAAAAACAATTTTTTTCACATAAAACCTTGAAAACTTGCCACTTTTACTACATACTATCTTTTGAACTTAAGATCGTACTATCTTTTGAACTTAATTAAAGTAACTTGTCTAATTTGTTTTTAAAGCTGCATTAACATGTCACATGTTTTGTTGATAGAGTATAAAAATTTTTATTTTGTATACGAGTATGTAGATTCATGTTTTTTTTTTTTGTGAAATGTATCCAGGACACCCCAGAACAAGAGTATAGAATATGTCACGAGAAATGATTTACATCCAACTATTTTGAACATTAACCCTTTCCTCAGTATTCCTCATAATAACCCATAGTTCAATTGAAAGTCTATTATGTCCGCTTTTTTGAAAACCTGTTATGGGCCCTCTTGCCCGTAACAGGCTGGTGGAGTGTTTAATTATTTGTTTTCGGTCTGCTAGTTCCGAAGGTGCAAAAAAATAGAGGAGTTATCTCCTCTGAAAGTAAGGAATTTCATTATATTTCCAGACCCTGTGGTGAACGAAGTGAAGGTGTCATTTGCAGGGTGAAAAGTAGATGCTTTTCAGAAGGCCGAGCATGCTGATAAGCATACTTTTCAATTCAGTGAGGAAGGCTAAGGTAAACCACCTAACTCTTCGTTTTACTTAGTAAAGCCTCTAGACCAGTAGTTCTCAACCTTTTTTTTTGTCACAGCATACTATCCTATGTAGAGAGTTCCAGCAGCACACTAACATACGAGTTAGAAAAAAAGAATAACTCATGATACAATAGAAGCAATTAATACCCAGTTACATTTTTCAACCACCTACTTGTGCGAGCTGGGCTTTTCAACACAAACAAGCATAAAAATTGAAGTGCGAGAGACTTCTCTCAGTTGAACAGGAAATGCGTGTCTGTTGATCTTCAATTCCCCCTACGAATTGAACTTTTATATAAGAAGCGACAAGCTCATGTTTCACAACAATGACTAACTAATATTTTTTTGTAAGGCGTAAACCAATAAATCTCCTATAAAATAAGTTAAAGTTCTAGAATATTATTTTCTTGTTCTTTTTTTAAAATTAAATATTGAATAAAATTATTTTAATTTTTTTTTATCACAATGGAGAACGAAGTAGACGTCCATCTGTAGTTTCTGATGAACTGGTTCTTGTAGTTAAGAAAAAATTAGGGTTAGAAATTTTAGTTAAGAAAAGATTAAGGTAAACCGTAACTTTAAAATTAATGCTATTGCTCTTGAATTTCCGCAAATTTCATGAACAGTATTTTACGAGATTGATACTGAAACATTCGGATTTCAAAAACTTTGCGCACGTTGGATCCCTAAAGTTCTTACTGAACACGACAAAAAACCATGGATGGGCAGCACTTTTGATTTTCACAAGGATGGCAAGAAATTTTTATCTCACGATAGTCACGAGGGATAAAACTTAAGTAGCTTAAGACACCCCTGAAAGTAAATGGCAGTCGATGGAATGGAGCCACATTTCGTCCCCAGCGAAGGTTAAACCCAAACAAATCTTGACAAGTCGAAAAGTCATGGCCACAGTGTTTTGAGACACACTAGACATTTTACTGATTGATTTTTTTATCCTGAAATGAAACAATCCATAAAGACGTTTCTGCAAGACGCTCAAGAAACTGCGCCGCGAAATACAGAACAAGAGCAGAGGAATGCTCTCAAAAGGTGTGGTTTTCATTCACGACAACGCCCAACCACACACTGCAAATGTGACAAAAAACCTCCTACAGGGCTTTCGCTGGGACGTTTTTGGCCATCCTCCATACAGCCCCGACCTCGCTCCTAGCGACTTTCATTTTTTTCTGCATCTTAAGTCTTGCCTAGGTAGTCAACACTTCAACAACGATGAAGAGCTGAAAGAACACGTTACCAACATGATTGACAACACAAGCAGCAACATTCTACGAAGAAGGCATACAAAAACTTATATCACGCTTTAAAAAATGCCTACAAAGTTACGGGAGCTATATCGAAAGATAGCATAAGGTTTGTCGATTTTTTAAAAATAAATTACTTTGCTATATCTGAATTTGTTATTTTTTATCAGCAAATGGAACTTACTTTCCGAATATACCTCGTACTTACGCAGGGGAAGAGGAAGTCAAAATGTTTTCACAATACCACATTAATTTTAGATCATTAAATAGTTCAGAACTATTTACAATTTCAAACACATAGTAAAAAACTAACAAAATTGTGACCACTCCTATAGCTTAGTGGTTACTGCACTAACACTACAAAGTATAAGATTCTGGGGATCGAATCTCCGCAAAGGTCTAGAAAATTATTACACCGTCTATTTCAATTGAATTCTTACTACTGACAGTGTCTTTAAATTGACTTTAAATTATCCTTTTTAAAACTCAACTCAACAATAAATACTCAAATACCAATTCATGCAGACAATTTTAATGTGTAATCTGCCACAGTAAAGAATAACCTGATATGCAGACTTTTGAAAATTACCTAGAAAGGAATTTTCTCAGTAATAAAATAAAGCACATGGAAGCAAAATAGGCTCTTTTGAGCTGCAGTATTAGGGGTTGTAACAATCGTACATAATTTTTGGTGGAGCAAATCAATCAACCATTAAATGAGAAAGCTGTTAAACTACATTGTATGAAAATAATGTTAACAGATTGTGGGATATCAAATATTATGCTACATCAAATTTAACAACTTAATTTAAAATAAATTAATTGAAAAAAGCTGCCAACCAGTCTAGCTTAATTTTACATGCTAATAAATTTCACTGTAACATAACCAAATTCATATATTTATGCACATGTGAGTGCAGAAAATACAATTAAACTGCTTGAAAAGTTTAATTTCTTAAAACTCATACTTAATAAACAAATCAAGTATAAATCTCAATTCAATTAATAAATGCAGTACTCTCTCAGCTATTTGAACTAATTAAAACCATGCCTGCTCACCTGAGTGATGGAAGCAATATTTAGGTTACCAAAAACATGAATTGAGGGAAATACTTGAGAAGTAAATGTATAGTTTATAAAAATGTTTGACTTTAATTATTAATTAATAAACATCAATACATGGATGAGTTAAATAAAATCTAACAAATAATAAATTAAGATGAATATTAAATATCAGAGTTATTTAAAATGTAACTATAACAGAAAACGTGAAGTGATACATTATGAATTATACAGTACTGGCAGCTTATTGATCACATCAGTACACCAGATTTTTGATTGCAGTACTACGGGGTGATTATAAAATCCAAAAATCACTTCATTCATCAGCAAACTGAAACGTGATCGTAATTAAGAAAAGGTTCAGAGGTAGGCCTATGTTATATACAAAACAGTCATTCCTATTTCCTAAATACATTTTTGTTGATTTTACATTTCTCATTTCTGTAGGATATTACATTGTTTTTACACCCATAAAAATAAAAATTTTAATACAAAGGTGTCCCAAAAAGACAGAGTGATGTTTGTATGAGCAATTGATTCAATTAGACAAGTTTAAACCTGTTTAGATGCAAAGTTTAACTGGTTACAAAAGTATGTGCAGTCGTGCTGAATGATTTTCATTCATTATTAAGCATTCAGCCATCATATTTGTCAGACATGTTTTGCAGTACACTCCAGTTTTTTTGCTATGAATGCAGAACTAAAAAATAACAACGATACATGATTTGCTATTATGTTTGCCTCGGTTTATCAAGTGTTGATATCGTAAACAAGATGAAAGGTGCATATGAAGACTTTACGTGCCAGTAAAAGTTTTCAGTTAATGCAAAGTTTTTCCTGAAGGATCGGATTCAGCTGAGTTGAATCCAGAAGATCACAGTCAGCCGTCAACTAACATTACTGAAGGAAACATCGATACTATAGCTGCAAAGAAAACTGACCTGAATTGAAGAAAAAGCGTGTTTTCCACCACAAATATCAAATGCCACTACGCAGTACTTGGCAAGCAAAAAAATTATGATTATTTCTCATCCAACCTACAATCCTGATCTCGCACCATGCAACTTTTGGCATTTTCCAATGTCCAAAAACATTTACACGGCATGAGATTCAAGATGACGAATGAAATTAAAAATGCTGTTCAAAATTTTTTCACGACCATTCCGAAAGACGAGTTCACCAAAACAATCCTTCAAAAATGGGAGAAACGCATGCATGCACCTTTGCATCCAAAACTATAGCCAACACTTCAAAAAAGATAACCGTGAGTTCTCAGGAGATGACGACAATGAACCATTTCGTAAGTTTAAATAAAATAATGTTAAAATTCAGAGGGTGCTGTTCAACTCCTTTCTCAAAAAAATATCATCAATCAGTGAATTCTTCACCAAATTAGCTCTTTGAGCAGTCTAGCGATAGCTTCTGAGTTACTTTAAAGATCGAAACTGCCTCCATGCCCCCAGCTAATGCTGTCTGCTCATACAAACGTCACTCTCATTTTTTTATGGGACACCTTTGTATAAAGTATATTTAAATACACTATTCACATAACTGAACATTAAGTATTACAATACAAAATACTCTATTTTGAATCCAGTGAGATATTTTTGCATTACTGTTATTATTTGTATAAGAACTGTGTGTAATAATTTCATCTCCCCTATGTGAGTAGATCTTGCAGTCATTTCTGATTACAAAAAAAAAAAGGTTTCGATTACTGGGAAAATACTGTAATGACTCCATGATGTAAAATTATATTCCACGTAAATACCCGTACAAAATGTGTAAGTACAACTGACCCCATAACATTTCAGTTTTTATTCCACATAAACTTAATGTTCATGATTATAGTTAATAGTTTTAGTTGAAATGAATTTCACCTATGAAAGTTTATTATAATTTTTAAAAAAATCTAAAACTACACAAATTCAAAAAAATTCAATTTACCTTTGCCTCCAATTTTGTATTTTCTTCCTTCAACAATGTTCTTTCATTTTCAAGTTTGTCTACTTTCAGGCGCAGATTTTCAACCTCTTCCTATAAACAAAAAAATATATAGTTATAATATAATAAAAAGATACTAAATTTAATTTTCAAATATGAGAATTTAATAAAGAAATATTATTTATTTTACATTTCCAGCAAGGTTTTAGAACATGAAGCTAACAATGATACAATTAAAGTTTATAATACAATAGTCATTAGAATAAGAACAATAAATAGAAGACTGATTCAAAAAAGTCTAAATGATTTAGAAATGATCAGAATACAACAAAAGAATATACTATATCAAAATAAGTACAGAAAATAAAAATTTAAGGGCTTTTATAAGTTGATGGACAAAGAAAAAAAGTGTACAATGAAAAACATTATAAAAGTGGGCAGTAAAAAATAATTATAAAAATACTCTTAAGTTACTTGTAACTTTGCAATCATTAACAATAAATAAATATGTTAAATTTTATTGCGGGTAACATATCAGCCAAAAATGTACATATCCCAATGGCAATTTAGAAAAAATTATTGACCAGAACTACGGAGGCACCTTCCCAATCCATCAAAAATTTACCATTTCATTTTTTCTGCCAGTGAAATAGAAAAATTTCTGATAATCAAAATTCTAACAGTAACTGGTCGAATGGTCAAAATTGTTTCTTCTAGTCAAATGTTCTACATTTAGCAAGCTGAAGTCCAAAGGCCCTCTCCCTTAAATGCATTACAGCATTTCCCAAAATACTTTGAAAGTACACCAACATCAACGAATGTTTTAAATAATACAACTTTCTCATAAAATTATCAAAGAGAAAGATTTTTTATTAATAAATCAATGTAGAAACAAATCGTAGATTGTTAAAATAGCATAATTTAATGAAATAAATTCACTTTACTAATTAAAATTAAAAATTTCAAAATATATTCATCATTCATTACTTATAAAAGCAACAAAATGTATTCAACAGATGTATACCGGGAAGACAAGAGAGAATAAGAAATGATGTAATTAGGGAACAGTTGAAAATGTACGGCCAGTTAAGGAAGGTTAGATATACAAATTTGGTTTGGTCAAAGCACAAGGATGGAGGAGGGTAGACTGCCTAAACGAATGTTGTACTTGGAGATGAAGGGAAAAAGTCCACAGGGCAAATCAAGAGTGAATGAATAAATTGGGAAATAGATGTGACGCCAAGAGACCAATGGAGGAGAGATGGTTCAGCGATACAAAAAGGTGGAGAGGAGTTGTGTTCAGCAACATTTCAAAAAATTAATAAAAATAAACTACATGAAATCCAATATTAATCTGTAAAAGAACACTTAAATTATTTGTGAAAATATATCAAGTTGTAATCCAATTTATCAAAATATGAACTGTTACATTTATAATTTCAAGTACATAAACACAACACAATTAGATAAAAAAAAGAAGATTATTACCGTTTTTTCACGTAATTCTTCTTCAGTTCGATGGATATTTAATAACGGAGTAATCTTAACGAGTAATCTCCACCATGGCCAATTACGTACAGAAAGGAATTTTCTAACATTTCGCTGTATGCATTTAACAGCCAATTCTTGAACCTGAATCAAAACAAAAAGAACATTTTTACGAAAAATCTAACAGTTTTAAGTAATTTTAATTCATAAATATTTCAAAGTTAATATGTTCTAAGAAAATAATTCAAGTTAATACAGTAATCATATTAATTCACCTTAATTATTACTATTATACACATCACTAACACAGAATGTTTAATCAAATACCAAATTCTAATGCTTTCAAAACCAACCCTGTTCCTTTGATATATCCCCTGTCGACTTCTGTTTCCTAAATTTGAAATTTCACTGAAAGAGGATTGATTAAGTTTAACAGAAGACATCCATGGAAAGGGTTCTTTCCCAGAAGAAAGAAAATTTTCACAAATGCTTCCGAAAGTGGAAACATTATTGGAGCCAGTATGTTCAATCAAAATAAGATCCACCACAATACCATTTCGATATTACAAATGCAGTCTTAAAACTTTCGTCACACCTCATATACACATATGAACCCTTCTACTCCTACTCCTGTATATTTTCTTCACCAATGTTGATTACCGTTGGCTACTGTTCAAAATATTTCTATTTTGCACTTCCATTTTCACTAGCGGATTATATATTTTTACTGAAGACTTTGTATTATCTTTTAATGGTTCATATTAGGCTGCCATCTATTTCCTAAAAATAATTTAAAAATTTTTCAATCCACATTTCAGATTAACAATGGATTTTCCAACCACATGGTAAATATTAGTGTGAACCGGGTATGTATTGTCTAACTTCTTCATCTTTTGTATGTTCATATTTTTTATTGAGTGATATAACAACATTAGTCTTATCTTGTGCATAGACAATAATGTGAGGTGATATATAGATGAAAATATACCAGATCTGACTGGGAATTGAACCCAAGACCTCTGTCATAGAAGCAGTTGTGCTTAACATACACCAACAGTGTATGGTACCATGTAATTCTGTTTTTTGTAAAAAAACATTTTCTATTAAATTTTTTAATTTTGTCTTAGTTTCATTAATGCATTAATCTGAAAAATTTACCATCTCATCTTTTGTCGGACTTAGTGAGAAAAGGTTATAGATTATTTAATTCAGTACTGCTAATGAGAGATATAAAAGAAAACCTTTTTTTCATAGTTTCTGTAATTTCTCAAGAAATTGTAAAAAATCTTACATTCACAACATTTATTTTAATTCAAGTGACTTCTTTACTAAAAATTACAAGTCACATTCACAATATTTTCACAGTCAAAATTTAGGATTAAATACACAGCAATTCAAAATGTTCTCCCAATTGCAGCCAATTTCTTTTCTACAGCTGATGTTTGGTGGACAAAAGGTTAACTAACAGTTGTAGAATACATGAGCGAAAACCAATTTGAAGTACTCTATCATTTAGTACTTACTTCATTATTGTCCTTAAAATAATTTTCTTATACTAAATTTATTTTAAATGCACAAATAACACTAAATTTAATTGAGCATGATTACCTATCAAAATTTCATACTAAATTTATCAATATTCTATTGTATTAGAGACATTATCTTACCTTTCTTTTCGCAAGTCTTTTTCGAGCGAGAAAACCTCGACAATGTGACTGGAAGAGTACAATTCTGCTGGTTAATTTTTCATCTCGTTGTGCTTCTATTAAAGGCAGTACACCATAACGGAAGAAAACCTAAAATTAAGACATAACTATAAGTAAACCAAATAACATTCGTTATTTCAATTACTTTTATAGTCTTCATAAAAATCCAAAGTAATTATATTAAATCAGTACTAAGATTAAATTTTTATAAAGAAATAGCAAACACTGCTAGCTCAGCATTCATAGGTTTCTTCGACTCATATAGACCCAGTTTTACACCACAAGAAGTGACTTTAGACATTACTGAAAGCTCTTTTTGCAGCCCACGTTATGTACAAACCCCATAAATACGTACAACGGTTTTTTTTTTATTTTCACCAAAAGTTGTATAAGGAGAATAAAAAAATCATACCTGACTTAATCCAAGTCGATAAGATGATGAATCAAGATCAAGGCTTTCGAGTATTTTTTCAACAGCAATTCTTTCCTCAGCTATTGTTGAAGGAGCAGGTGTCATACTAATACCGCCTGAATCACTGATCAACAAACTAAAACGACGTCTGAATTCTGATAATGATAATGATTTAGGAAATCCTAATTTATGTAGTCTAACAACAGCTAATATTTGTGATCCTCGTAACTGCAAACAAAACATCAAGATATTAAAATTCCTAAAAAAATCTTGCCACAAAGTACCACAAGTCAACCCATAAAGTCGACTCTTGGTAATTAGAATCTATTGATAATTTGAAGTTTTTGCTCAGTCCTTTGAAGAATACTCTATAAAAAAAAATCAATGTTTTTTAGTCCCCTTGGTAATTTAAAGTTGAAGCAACGGTATCTTGCTCACCAACACTTTATAATTTGAAGTCAGGGCTCCCCCACTCTGTATAATTTAAAATCCTTTCCTTCTGTGATTGGTTTAAACATGCACGAGCTTGTTGTTTGTTTAAATTAGGGATGCGATGATTCCAAAAATAGATACTCAACACCACCTATACTTGGAAAAATATAATCAGTATCAAGAATCGACAGTAAAAAGTAAATTCTTTGATACCAATTCTCCAGTTTTCAAACTGTGGCAAAAATGGTGAAATTTTCTAAGATAAATAATATTAAATATTAATACAATTGGGTAATTTTTGTTTGGAGTAAAAAAAATACATTTCCATTTTAAAAAATGTTTTAAATTGTTGTCATATTAAATAACCGATACAACGAATGTTCATCGTAAACCAAAATTTGACTACTTTTTTAATAAGAATATGACTATAGTCCAATTCATGAAAGAAAACACCTGCCTGTAAAAAACAATATCTTTTGAACCGTTGTATGTAAAACCAATTATGATACATCAAATTAAAGCTTGTTTTATTGTTGGTTACATGTATTAACATATAATACTGTGACGATATCGAAAAAGAACGTGTGTTCGAGAGGTTTCTAGGACCAAGAAATCCATAAAATGTTAAATAGTAAGTAATAGAGTGACAAAGTAACAATAGAGTTAGTTATAAAAGAATATTTAAAAAGGGCCATGTATAGTAAGGTAGGATCTTTGTTGTACAACTATTTGTGTAACACCTTTTATTCAATTGTGACTTGTTGACACTAGTTAAGATTTTTCCAGTCAAAAAAAGGATTTTTATATTTTATTATTGCATCAAATCTCTCTGATCCACCTATATAAAGAGAGCCCCAAGTGCGGGCGAAGAGTTAGTATTCGTTTGATCTTTGACGAGTGTTTATTGCATGTGCTATCGGTACGTTAGAAAAGGTCGACGTCTCCGGGCATTGGTCAACTATTGTTATTCTGTCTTATTGTGTATAATTTTTGTGTATGTGCATTCTGTATAATTGTTTGTAAGTAGTACTAAGTAAATGATTTAAGTTATTTATTGTATTACTTTATTATAATTAGTTTATTATTTATTTTGTAAATCTTTTAGTTGTAATAAATACTTGTAATTTTAAACTTTAGTGTAGTAATTATTTAATTAGAGTTTTGAGAAAATCGCAAAAAAGTGAAAAATTATATGAATAAACTACTACTTCCGGTTGACCAATTTTGATGAAAATGTTCGTGTCGGGTCCGGTAGTGGTATGTAACTTAAGTTTCAAGTTTCAAGTTCGTACGATGTTCCGTTCTTGAGATATTCTGTTCGCACGCGCGCACACACACACACACACGCACAGACCAATCGCTAAAAACATGTTTTTTGGGTTCAAGAGGTCTGAAAACGTGTAGATCCAGTGAAAACTCGATTTTGAAAAATCGACATGAAAACAATACTTTCCTTCCTACATATTCATATAGGCAAGAGAAAGTAAAAATGGAGCTTTAATTTGAGGTAAGATGCATTAAATTCGATCAAAAAATAAATTTGCTATAAAATATCAAAAATGTCTAAAAATGGCCAGCATACTAGGTAGTTTTTAATAAAAATATCCAGCACTGAAAGTGTTAACTTGCGTATCATTGTGCAACCGTGTTGTTTCATTGCATATATTGTGAACTCTGATTATACTTTGAACTCGTAAGTAATATGAACTATTCGTCTGGTCCCTTGAGTTTCAAATTATCAGGAGTCGACTGTATCTAAAATAATAAATAGATAACAATAAATTACCTGTGATCGAACTAATGGAATATCCATCAAAAAGTCAGAAGATAAACTAGACTTTCTTTCTTCATTTGATGTAATAAAACGATGCGGTAAGAAACAATGCACAAATTTTGGCTTCGATCTACGTAGTGTTTCACACAATCCATCCTAGTATAACAAACAGTAGATTTAGTTAGAAATAACAACCTACAGTTTAATTTAAATTTAAATTGAATATAAATCTTTAAATCCATCCTGCAACCTGTAATCAATTCTAGTGCATAAATCTTAAATTTTTACTAATCTTTTAGAGCGGTTTTGATTTTCTTTTGTCTATGATCTTTTTTACATAAGTTTACATGTTTCTGTGGCTCCACCATCATCAGAGGTTCTAATGAATTAATTTAAATATTTATGTGAACAAGACCATATATATAGGGTGATTCAAAAAGAGCGCCGGTTTTGATATATCAAATTAAGAGATTTATTTTATTGAAAAACTGAAAATAAATACATCAACAAGTTCATCTTACCTTCCGATTTCATGTATGAAAAATGACGTCATGCATGTGTCCTCCTCTACTGCACTGGCTCGCATCAACTCTGTCCATGAAATTGGATATTACTGCACGACAAGTTTCGATTTCCATTTGCCCGATAACCCGTCGAATTTCCTCCTTCAAGTCATTGATGTTTCGGGGTTTATTGGCATACACCAATGACTTCAGATGACCCCAAAGATGAAAGTCACAAGGCGTCAAGTCACACGATCTTGGTGGCCATTGATGGTCGGAATTACGAGAAATGATGCGATCCTGGAACCGTTCACGGAGCAACAACATTGTTTCTCGTGCAGCGTGACAGGTGGCACCATCCTGCTGAAACCACAACTCGTCAATGTCCATTCCATCCAAATGACGCCACAAAAACTCCCTAATCATCGTACGGTATCGGTCTCCATTTACTGTCACGGCTTGTCCTTCTTGATTTTCAAAAAAGTAAGGGCCGATGACACCGCTCGACCAAAAGCCGCACCAAACTGTCACTCGCTGTGCATACATTTCCCTTTCATTAACCACGCGAGGGTTTTCTAAACTCCACATACGGCAGTTCTGTTTATTAACAAAACCGTTCAAGTGGAAGTGCGCCTCATCACTGAAAATGATTTTGTTTGCGAAGGTGTCATCATTTTGCCGTTTTCTCAATACCCAGTCAACAAACTGTCGTCTCTTCTGGTGGTCTGCCACTTTCAAATGTTGCGTCAACTGAATTTTATACGGGTGATATTGGAGATCGTACCGAAGAATTCTCCGTACAGAAGAACATCGTAAACCCAATTGTTGAGAACGGCGACGTATTGATTTTGCTGGGCTAACAGCCACACTGTCACGAACCAACGCAACGTTCTGCTCAGTTCGGCCAGAACGACGACGTCCAGAACTTTTAAGGTCGACTGTTGAACCCGTCTCAAAAAATTTTTTCATGAGCCTGCGAACTGTTGATTCATTCGGTGCTTCATTACGTCCTAGAGTACCGCGAAGTCGCCTGACAGTAGCCGCATAACTCTCTCCACTCTGGTAAAATGTTTTGACGATTAACACTCGTTGTGCAATAGTAAACTTCTCCATGGTTAGACACAGACTGCGAGAGTACTACACTGCGAACAAGAGAAACTACAACTGAATCGTCAATCGGAATGTTCTCCGAAATAGAAATGAGGTCTAACAATGTTGCCAACCGATAAACAAAAATTTACCAGCCGTTTAAAAACCGGCGCTCTTTTTGAATCACCTGTTAAAAGAAAATCAAAGCAGCTCTAAAAGCTTGTTAAATAATTCCTGAACACGAAGTTAATTTCTGAAGAATACAATTTAATTTAAACTACAAATAAAATTATAATAGATTTTAATGTATTTCAAAATTACTTGGTTTAAAAATTAGAATACATTTACTTGCTTTATTTTAAAAAATTGGTTTTTTAGTCTATAATAATTTGTAAACAATTTTCAAAGACTTTGAAATAAATGTTTAATTTTCAATTTCAAATGAAAATTATTGTACAATATTTTTATAATCATAACATTAATGAGTTATTTTTATAACAATTTAAAATCAATGTAAACAAAAATTAAATGAAAATCTTAAACAATACATATAAGATGGGAGCTCACTTGATTGCTAGCGTAAGGAATTCGGTTGGAGAGAATTGTTTGTACGATATTACTCCTCCTATAACCTAGTAGTAGTAATAATACTATTACTAGTAGTAATAATAATTAGTACGCGCTGGTCTAAAAATATTAGTCACAACCCATTTTGAATAACTACTGTAGTACCAAAATATTTTATTAGATTTTAAACTAACAATTTTCTAAAATATTTAATGAGTGTACTAAAAGTCGATCATAATACCCTAATAAAGTAAAAAATGTATTAATTTTTAATATTTTACTACCAAGTGTTATATTTTATATCAGTTTGTTTATAAATTGGCCACGTATAGCAAAATTAGATTACATACTATAACTAGATTAATAACTTCACGAGCTGCGAGCGTAATTAACACAACTACAGTGAACGGTCTAACAGTAACAACTGACAAATATGAAGAGTAAATATTTTCAGAATGTACAGTACACACATCGCCACGTGGATTTAAAGCAACCGTTGCTATGACAACATCACATCTCACTGTCGCCAGTCCCCCCTGCCCTTCATCCCGCACTAGCAAACAAGTCAGCTCCCAACTATACTTATCAATATTATTTATTGAAAATTTCAATCCAGACAAAACTCAAAAAGAGTATATGGATAAGTCAGTACCAAAAATTTCATCTCTAAAGAGTATTGAAATAGAAGAATCACATAAAACTAACTGTCAATATCAGTCACATAAAATAAAAATCTGGTGTGAAACACTCACACAACTTTCTCTTGCCAATGTAAATAATTAATAATAAACCTAACATTATTAATAAAATATTAAAAATAAACAACAACTAACCTCAAAAACATAACCTTATTTTAATCATGAGTGGAAGACGCAAAATGAAAATCGAACTCAATTTGGCTTAAAAAAACGGAAAATCACACTTTCACGCTAAACTAGGCTCTGTAGAGAAAAATTCTCTTAACAAAAGTTGTAGATCTTTTAATTTTCTATAACTTTTATTATATACACTTTTGTCGTAAAATGCATACTAAGACCGAAATGTTAAAAAAATCGATTTTTCTCACGTTTTCGTGAGAAAAAAAACAGAAAATCGCAAATTACCGCTAAACTAAGCGTTATACAAAAAAATGTTTGAAACAGAAGTTGTAGGTTTTTAAATTCTCTACAACTTTTATTATATAAGTTTTTGCGCTAAAATTTATATTAAAGCCGTAATCTTAAAAAAACAACGTTTTTACGTGAAAACAGCCTCACCGAGAATTTCAGCAGACATGGCGCCTACCCTATCTTGTAGAGAATAAAAAATTGAGTAAAATAGGCGATTTTAAAAAAAATCGTAGGACCAGTTTTTGAGAAAATCGCAAAAAACTGAAAAATTATACGAATAAACTACTACTTCCGGTTGACCGATTTTGATGAAAATGTTCGTGTCGCGTCCGGTAGTGGTATGTAACTTAAGTTTCAAGTTTCAAGTTCGTACGATGTTCCGTTCTTGAGATATTCTGTTCACACACACACACACAGACACACAGACACACACACAGACCAATCGCTAAAAACATGTTTTTTGGATTCAGGGGGTCTGAAAACGTATAGATCCAGTGAAAACTCGATTTCGAAAAATCGACATGAAAACAATACTTTCCTTCCTATATATTCATATAGGCAAGAGAAAGTAAAAAACGCGAAGTCAAACTCTATTGTTTACAAATTCTTGGACCATACAATATGATTTTTCAATCAGGTAAGACTTCAACTCTTTTTTAAATTTTTTTCTCACATACAACCTTTGTGGAAAATGGGACATCAGTTTTGATTCAACACACGATGGCTTGTTTTCATAGAGAGACAACCAATGAAATTCAGCAAAATGTAAATGATGCTTCTTGTGTGTTAGTCATGGGGCTTTTCCATCAAACCATCGCGTTACTGATTTTTTCCACAGTGTAGATTCTATAATAAATAAGCAAGGAACAGTGGGAATTTTTTCCTTAAAATAAGTCTCTACAAGATTTTTGATCTATCCCATACATCACTACTCGTTTCTGCATCAGAAGGATGTCCTCAAGCTTACTAATATACGACCCCAACAAATTATGGAATATACAATGTGTGTGTAAAAGACCCTTTTAATATCCATTAAGTGCTAGTTTTAATAACTTTGATTTAATTATTTTCTTTACAATGAAAATTCCTTTTGACAAAGTAAATTTTTTCCCATAACAGGCAGGTAAAGTCTTAAATTATTTACACTCAATCTGCTAGTTCCAGGGCTACAAAAAATTGTTCTGTTTCTTATTACATGATCAGCTAATTATATGACTAAAGTAGTTAAGAACCGAAGAGGCAGAGGTGTACAAGACACTAGTCAGACATTCATTATAGACAGACCCTGAGGTGAATAAAGTGAATGTGTCATCTGCAGGGTGGAAAGTAGATGCTTTTTTTAGGGTCTGGCATGCTGATAAGCTTACTTTTCCTCTCAGTAAGGAAGGCAATGGTAAATTACCTCACTCCTCATTTTACTTAGTAAAGTCTCTAGAGATTCAAACCAGCCTTTCGGCTGATGATCTAAACATCACAACAATGTAAGTTTAAGGTCCTTGAGATTTTCACTGCATTTTGATGTTACTGCACTACATTTAATAACATAATACAGCACAAAACTTACAACAGCAAATTTGATTTGTAATGATATAGATTTTCGCTTCATTGCAGCAACAGTGCCTGCAGCCGCTGCTGTAGAACTGTGAGATCTTTGTCTAGTTCCTTCAACAAATAACTGTCTGACATCTTGCCTGAAATATATTAAAAAAAAACCATTTTAAAAATCCTTTCATTGTATCCCCGTTACATAGAAATTTAACCCTTTCCACTCGACTGTCGGATCTGATCCGACACGATAGTATTACCGTTCTACTTGTATGTCTGACCCCATCCAACTCCGATTTCACAGCTGATTTTGTACGAAAATACGCGTTTAACAAAGTTATTGTAATGTGCTGGCTTCTACGAGATGTTTTAAAAATAAATTCTAGTAGTTTTCAATAGTTGAATACTACCAATTATCGATGTAAATGGAATTAATCTAATCGATGTCGCCATACCAAACTAGTAAACAAACTAACCTAATTGTGAACATGCGTCGTTTAGTTTGCGGTATTTTGTGTACCTTTAAGATCAGTTTAATGTGTTTAGATAGTTTTAGATAACTAATTCACACAAAAATAATATTCAGATTATTTTGCGTGTTTTTATTAGGTTTTAGGTATCAATTTCTAGTTACATAGTTTATTTTATCTTAGTTTTTACAATAGCAGCGTATGTTTTACAGGTTATATTTTAGAAGTTTTTAGGTGAGAAAAAGCATTTTTTATGTAACAATATTGACATTAAAGTAATAACAAACATAAAAAGGATAGCTTGCTCTTAAAACTAACAACAACACATTAAGCGTATGAATAATGTAATAGGGTATCAACAAATCATAAAATAAATACAAGTAGAGGGGAATCACAGTGCAAACATAATACGAGTGGAAAGGGTTAAAACTTAAAGGACAATTAAATTTTCTATTACAACACAGTTTAAATTAATCATCTTCTAAAATCAAAAACAAAACCAGTTATCAACATTTTTCAAAATACCAGAAATTATCCAGTTACTAACAATTTTCAAAATACCAGAAATTATCGTCATCATCACGAAGTTATCTCCCTTAGCCCTCTGACTAGGGCTGGCTACTTCAGTGCCATTCAAGGAAACTATTTCAAATCAATTTACCTCCATCATTGTGTAAGTTACGGGTATGCAACAATACTTTATTTTATTTACAAAAAACAGATCTATCAATTTGTTTTATTTTCAATTTTGTAGATCTAAAAATAAATATATAGCAAACAGGAGAAGAATGAATAGAAATTAAATCTGTTTCTTCTTAAACAGAACTAGTTAGATTAGTAATTTAGTTTTGGTTTTTAACTCCAAGGCCTGATATTCAGAGTGACCAGTAAAGAAAAAAAAATTAAAACTCCTTCAACAGAAGAAACTTCAAAGGAAAAATTTCCTTCTTTGATAATTTAATTCTGTAAACTCATAATAATTTTGTGTTCAGGGATTTACTTCCCTAACTATCATAATTTTTCCCTAGTACAATGAATATATTTTTTCTCTCCAAAACTATTACGTAATTTATATGACAAGGGGAAATATGAAGTCAAAATTCATGAAATCAGAATTTTTCATATTCTAATCTTATCACACACACACACACAATTTTAGCTGGAATACACTGGTATTTTACGAGACATTTTGTCCTTTTTATTAATGGAACACATGCCTTTACTACATTAAAGAACCCATTCCGTTTGCAGTGACAAATCTTTGTCTAAACACTTTTCTTGACTTTTTGGCACGAAACATTATTCTATGTTATCAAATTTTTATACATAACCATCTTTATACCTGTTTTATGGGACTGTTAATTATTTACAAGTGTTTAGTTCGCAAATAAACTTAAGAAAACTGTATTCATTTAAAATTTATGCTTGAAAAACATGAAAAATGTAGCCCTAGTGAAGTTTTTCACTTTTTCAAACTAGTAGTAATAGCTTACCATGAAAATGGATATGGGTTGATGGTTTTCATCTGAATGTGGTCTACAATAAAACTTACAACACTTTAAAAAAAAATCTTAACAATGATATTGTGTTATTTTCTTGTTATCATTCTGTATGGCATTTAGATTTACTATGAATTTTTCAAATTTCTTTTGAGAAAAGATGGCTGAATAAAAATTATTCTACCTACGCACTGCGTTTATGTAGACAAACATTAAATAAGCAAGCCATTTTAGGAGGGTTAAGGCAGCTCCATTGTACTATGTTTTACTCAAACTTGTTCAATTTAACCTTCTCCTCATAACATGTGTCATAGCCAATGTTAGCTTCCCTCCATAAAATTGTTGCTATAAAAATTTTCTTCTCCTTCGAACTTCAAAATACTCCTACATTCCTTACAGTGTCAGTCCATTTCATTTTACTCACTATCTCCATTTCAAGAGCATTCATCTTTTTTTTCTCTTAATGCCTATGTTTCACATCTGTAAAGCAATATACTCTAAACATAACATTTTGCTAAATCTTCCTTCAGGTTAAACTCGACGTTGCTCTTATTTACTTTGAAACCTGATATACTTAATTTATTTAAGAAAAGAATAAAAATTATTCATATTTCCTGTAATACTAAAGACTTATAAGTGAGAACTGATCACAATTTTAAACTTTTTTTAAGAAATGGATTCATTATATTAAAGACATGATTATGATCTAATTAATTACCTGTTAGATTCATGTAGCATAGTAGCTGCCGATCGTATCACATAATTTTCTTGAGATTCCTTTAACCAACCCACTGTAGAATAAACAACAGGATTTGTACCATGAAAATGGTTAACTACAATTTCATGTTCATTTGAGCCCCGTCCTAACAATCTTTGATATTCTAAAAATAAGAAAAACAACAATGATAATAAACTAAAAATAAAATTTTTATATATACGAGGGCTGTTCAAAAAGTATCGGACCTGTCCTCCTGCTGAAACGAATGAAGCGCTGGCGGCCAAGCTTAGTGGGGATGTGGAGGGGACTGTCATGCGTGCGAATGCACTGTTTCGTATCATGACAAAGCTTCCGTCGCCGGCAGTCAGCCTAGTAGTGTAGACCTCTGTTGTGCTTGGCGATTATTATCAAGTTATAAAATAACAGAAAAACTTGAGCAGCGTTACTGCATTAAATTTTGCCAAAAGCTTGGCGATTCGCAAGTGGAAACAATTCGCAAGATTCAACAGGCTTTTGGGGAGTCTGCCATGAGCTGTACTCGAATAAAAGAGTGGTACAATCGATTCAAAAATGGTCAAACGTCAGTGGAAAGTGAATTGCGTTCAGGCAGGCCATCGACAAGCTGGAATGAAAATGTTATTGAACAAGTGCGAACTTTAGTCACCGAGGACCAAAAGAATACTATCTTGAGGTTCTTCGTCGCCTACGTGATGCTGTGCGGCACAAACGACCGAATCTGTGGGCAACAAAAACTTGGCAGCTCCATCACGACAATGCACCTGCCCACTCTGCACATCTAATTCAGTTTTCTCGCTAAAAACAACACTCCTCTGGTTCGCCAAGTTCTGTACTCCCCTGACATGGCTGCCTGCGACTTTTGGCTATTTCCTAAGCTGAAAATGCCCCTGAAAGGAACTCGATTTCAAGAAAGAGAAGACATTAAACAGAATATGACGGCCGAGCTTAACAGCATTCCAAAAGATGCCTTCCAAAAATATTTTGAACAGTGGCAGAAGCGCTGGGAGAAGTGTGTGCATCACCAAGGAGACTACTTTGAAGGGGATTAGAAGTTTGTAGCTCTAGTTCAATAAATGCACTTTTAATTAACAATAGTCTGATGCTATTTGAACAGCCCTCGTATACATACAAGAAAGAGCAGATTCAAGTATTGTCAAGAATGAAGTCTACTTTAACACAAATTTCAATTTCAATCTATAATTTCCATCACTTAAAGGCGGAACAATAAGGTAGAGCGAGATTCTACATGATGGACTCAGTTTTGCAGGTCTATATTTCCTGAATTACTCATCATTATGAGATGGAACAATATTATACAATTTGAAAGAGAAAATAGTAAAATTTACAACATGCTTTGCTGGATTGCACAGTTTATACAGAAGTAGACAATGCTGCAGCACAAATTGGATGCGACATAGGGCTGTTTTGGTGCTTGTCATGTAATTGGTTTTTCCGAAGGAAATCCTGCTTTTCTTGCTTGTTATTTTACAAAAATTTGTTGATTTGTTGATTTGTTCTATTGCTGTTTCTGTGTTTCCTAGAAATGATTTCTAGGTCAACTGCAAAAGCAAGAGTTTATTTGTTATGCTGTTTTTAATCCTCCAGTGTATACTTGATTTAACAATCCTGTATAGGCAAATTCCATTTCCCATTCTTGAATAACCTTCTCCAGCACATAGTTAAAAAGAATAGGTGGCAGTCCATCACCCTGATTAACACCAGTTTTAATTTAAAACTCTTCAGAGAATTCTCCTAGAAATTTAATATTTTACATTTTCGAAATGCCTTTTATCATAATACAGATACCAACCTCTTTCTGAATAAACAGAAAATATTTTTTCCACAAGAGTACTTTCAGAAGAAGATGGATTGGAAGCTACTTCATCAAGTAACCATAAAATTCCAGGTTTATGGTCAACTGCTTGTCTTAAATCAGTCTGTGAACAACGAATTACAGGGACAGAACCTTGGGAAGATCGATTCTGATCAATCATATGCACTATCAGTTCTGGATTACAGTCTTCACTCTCATCTAGTGTTGGAATTTCTATCTGTTCCTGTAGCAAAAACAAAATATTTTTCAATAATTAACACAATTTTTTTTACTATCAGGAATATAACAAGGCTTAAATAAATTATTCTTTCAGTGAAACTTAAAACGTGTAACAAGCTAATTTTCTGAATTTTTTCATTCAACCAATATTCTGCTGTTTGCCTAAACATAAACAGCCAAGAAAAATATTAACAACTTTTGCTGGTTGTTTTTTTTTTTAAGAACAGATGAGCTGTATAAAATTTGTTTTTAACAATCCATGGCAACTGCTCAGCAATTCCATGGTGAGAAGATGCTGTAAAAATTATTATTATTATGTTGAATTTGTGTGAATTATGATTTTGATGTGTCCTTCAATCACTTTCTTCCATTGCTGTTTTTTTTTTAAAAAATTTAATGACTGAATCATTTAAGAACTGAACAGGTAGAGGTGTAAAAGACACTAGTCTTAGTAAGAAGACACTAGTCAGAGTTATCGCCTCTGAAAGTAATGAATTAAACTATACAACCAGCAGACCCTGAGGTGAATGAATTAAAGGTGTCATTTGCAAGGTGATATATATATGTGCTCTTCAGAGGGCCTGGCATACATTTCTATTCAGTAAGGAATGCAATGGTAAACCACCTCACTCCTTGTTTTACTTAATAAAACCTTAAGAAGTTCAAACCAGCCTTTTGGCTGATAACCTAAACAACAACGAAAGAATAAGAATGGTAGATTTACAATAGAATATTGTTAAAAATTTTATAATAAAATCTGAAAATTTAAGATATAATGATTTATCATGTTATACTACATATAATTTTTGCTCAGAAAAAAACAAGATTCGTTTGTAATTTAATATAAAAGTGTGTTTCGACTGCATATTTAAAAAAATAATTAACCATTATAAAATACCATTACCTGGATATACCTATCCCTAGGAGCAACTAGACATGACTGGTAAAAAAGAAGATGCAATCGTTCGGCTAAATAATTATGACAAAAATCAAAAAGCCCGACTGTTCCATTCGTTCCTTTTACACCGGTATTTTGAAAACCAGGATAATCAACTAATAGCAAAGAACATACAGTATGAATTGGTGCTGAGATACTCCTGCGAAATAAAATTATAGAATCCAATAAGTATTACAGTTCATGTAATAAAATAATATACAAATTACTAATAAGTTTTATTTGAATTATAAACATAATAACAAAGTGATAGATAATTATTTTAGTGACATAATTAATTAAAAATTAAATGCAATGACTGTGACTCAATATTTATATAAGTACGACCAACAGAACATTAAAGATTCAATTTAATAAAGATATTAGAGCATAAAAAACAAAAAGACAGACATTTCAAAATAAGCAGAACATTTAATTTCAAATAAAAATACTTTAACTAATATACGAGGCATATTTTTAAAGTAAGTACCATTTTGAAATAAAATTAGAAAACAAGTTTTCTTACAATAACTTTTCCTAATAATACGAAAACAACTTTTCTTAATAAAGGCTTAAACATTTTCTAATGATTCCTGATTATATTACAAGTCTTCATTTATTTGTGGGAAGAACATATTAACAAACTAATGAAAATCAATGCTATTTCCCTATGGTTAAAATTCCGTGGGAAACCCGGTATATAGTTATACTGCAACTGATGATGGAGACATGGCATCCAAAAGGATCCATTGACTTTTTAATCATGTGAGCGTCATCAATTGTGTATTTGGTGGTTTTATGAATATTATATAAACCTAAACATTAATACCCGACTGCATATTACAAGGCATTGTAAACATTAAGTGGTGGCATAGAAAAGAACTGATCAATACAAAAGATGAATGAACTAACCATCCCAATTGACAAATAAAATGAAAAATTACTTCATGTTATCAATTACATTTTTTTCAGAATTTAAATAAAATGTGTACCATATGTTACTCAAAAAACTCTAAGCTTCCAACAGTGGAAATTGTTTTTGAAATCAGTTTTTGAATTGTTTTTGAATCCGAACATACCGCGTACTACCGTGAGCAGCCAATTTAGCTAGTCCTAAATAAAGTCCTGGACAAATTAAACGGATCATGTAAGATTTTGGGCTAAATGCAAAAAAATAATTTGCCTTAATGTACCAGGTTCATTTCTGTTACTGTTATTCTTTGTATCATAATTTTAAACAATATTTAATATTTTTTAACAAAAAATTAGAGTACTAAATTTGATGTATGTTAATTTAATGAAAAAATAAGATAAATTATCTTTACAAATACAAAGCCATAAAAACCTTTTTTGTAGTATCAGCACTACCTATTGGAAGTTCAAAATAGCTATTCATTTAGTTCTAGTGTTCTTGGTTTTCATGTGTGGCCATTTTTGTTATGCCAAACGCTCAAATGCAAGGGTCTATGCAATCACAGATACACTAAATCTATTTATGCTATTGAAATGGAGTAAAAAGAAACTTGTTTAAAATTTAAGAAAACTTTTCCAACTGTTATTGTATTATTCCCATCTTCAACGGGTGTTATTTTAAAAATGAATAAAAACTAGAAAACACTATTTTTTCAACTCAGGTTGTGCAACTCAGGTATTGTGCAAGTACTCATACCTGTACTTTTACTATTTTGTTTCAAAAACTTATCAAAAATTTTTAATTTTTAAAAAAGACAAAATTGCCATTTTTAGACCATAATATCTCCACTGGGCACTGGTAAAAAATTTTGAAATATTTGCCACACTATGATAATAATACCCACACAAGAAATTTCATTTTGTAATTAAGGCTACGAGGTAAGTTGTAACAAGGTAATATGTCAAAAAATAGCACCTAAGAAAAGGTTGTTCACAAGTCATTTTCCTTTATTTAAAAAAAAGTTATACTTGAAAATTTATGATCGTATTTAAATAAGTATTTTGGTTTCTCATATACCATAATCAACAAGTACAGGTATCAGATGAACTAATGTCCCATAGCTGAGCGAGTGAGAGGGAGGTATGTGGAATAACTACGCATGGGCTCAAAGGTCTTTACCATTATAATCCAAATCTGAAAACATATTACAGTTGTTATCTTGCTTGTTAGTTTACTGCATGCATAAACGCTTGCTCACGAGTCAAATTTTTTTTTTTTAGCTTTAATTTGTTATTGGGAACTGAACATTATTGACAACTACCCAATTTGATCGCTGCTTTTCGCTGTATTTTTTTTTTTTGAAGTGGATTTGACATGAGTTTTAACAGGGACCCCCAGTAGAGTTTGTTCATGGATGGCTGTCAGTTTTTTTTTTTTTTTTTTTTTTTTTGGTTTAACGTCCGACTGTTCTGCAATTACTGCTAATGCAGACGGTGAATGATGAAATGATTTTTTGTAACGTATGAAAAATGCCGTGCCTGAATGGGATTCGAACCCAAGACCGCATGATGAGAGGCGAGCACGTTACCAACTGCGCCAATGCGGCTGTCAGCTGGTCACCATACAAAGTACCTTGCCCACTGGTGTTACTTAACAAATAATAGCGACTTTCTACCAGCAGACTGACTGGGCTGGCCCGAAGGCCAAGTAAAATTAAAGACAATGTTATTGGAACGGCGCGTATGGGTTGTGTGAGTGAGAGCATTATGCATTTTCTCATTCCCACGGCTAGGGGACATTAGTTCATCTGAATACTATATGCATGATGTAAATAAATGAAATAAACGAATTAAAGAAAGCATTAATTTACCTGTTGATAAGAGCTGCCACTGTATTTAAAAGTTCAGAATAGAATCCGACCATGACAGCGTGTAATGAATCCATTACTGATAGAACTTGCTCTTCTTGTTGTTGCTGTTTTTGTTGCTGCTGTAAAATACGACTTAACCCTTCCACGCTTGTACCTAGAAGTTGAGCAGCCCATTCAGCACTGCTTGGATTCTTGAAATGCCATCGACCACTTGAAGTACCTTTCAAAATTTAAATGTACTTTTCATTAAACAATACTTTAAAGAATAAATAAATACTATTATAAAAATATTTAAATTTTCACTGACCTGTTACAGCTGCTATATCACTTCCTTGTTATATTTTTTTGTGTAACTCTATTTTCTACTGACATGTTTTGGTGGATCCACCATCATCAGAGTACACAAAATTGAAACTGAACTTTCTTAAAAAATTCATTAAAATTTACAGATGTATCTCTGGTTTATGATTAAGTTTCGTCAAACTAGTTATTTAATATGACAACAATTCACAACATTCTTCAAATGGATAGCTTTTTTATTATTCCCCCAAACCGAAATCACCCAACTATATTATTATTTATTGCCCATAAAATGCAGGTGAAGTGTTAAATTATTTACATTTGATCTGCTAATTCCATGGCTACAAAATATAGTTCTCTTTCTTATCAAATTATCAGGCAATTATTTGACTGAAGCATCTAAGAACAGAAGAGGTAGATGTGTAAAAGACACTAATCAGAGTTATCTCCTCTGAGAAAATTAATTTCATTATACAGCCAGATCCTGTGGTGAATGAAGTGAAGGTGTCATTTGCAGGGTGGGAAGTAGATGCTTATCAGAGGGCCCTGGTATGCTGATAAGCAAACTTTTCTACTTGGAGAAGACATGGAAAACCATCTCACTCGCTTGTTTTACTAAGTAAAGCCTCTAGAGGTTCAAACCCTAACAACAACATTATTATTTAATATCTTTCATCATAGTAAATTATGACATTTTTGCCACAGTTTCAAAACTAGAGAATCGGTGTCGAAGAATTGACTTTTTACCATCGATTATTTTTTCAAGTATTAGTGATATCAAGAATCGACATTAGGAATCGAGACATCCGTAGTATTAATAATAACAGTAATTTTTATAACATGTTTGTTTAGTTTTCATAAAACTTTTAATGGGAAACAAATGTATTCAAAAGCTGCCTCCAAAGTATAGTGGTAGCGCATTAGCACACCACGCGGAGCCCCAGGTTCGATTCCTGTCACGGTCTGGAAATTTTCACAAGTTAAAACCCACCATTACTATCAAAGAGCCTATAAATAAAGTAAAATGGAATTTTGGCGCAGGAATAAAATTTCAAGGAGAAACAATAAAAATGCTGAGATTCACCGATGATATTGTAGTATTAGCTGAGACAAAGCAAGAACTAGAGGATATCTTAAATCGAATGGATGAGGTCATAAGAAAGGATTACTTCATGAAAATTAATAACAACAAAATCAAAGTGTTGTGCAGTAGCAAGAGTGATTTAGATGAGATGGGAAATTTAAAAGTAGGCAACAAAAAAAATACAAGAAGTTGGGGAATTCTACTACTATAGAGTAAAATAACAAAAGATGGTAGAAGCACAAGTGATATCAACAATAGGATTGCTCAAACTTGAAGGGCTTTGAAATGAAAACAGCTTACTGACTACAAACATTGATTTACAGATTAGGAAAAAATTCTTAAACACTACATTTGGAGTGTAGCATTATGCGATAGTGAAACATGGGTGATAGAGGCTGCAGAAAGGAAGAGGATAGAAGCTTCCGGAATTTAGTGTTATAGGAAAATGTTAAAGATTAGGTGGGTGGACAAAATAAGTAATTTACAGGTTCTTAGACAAGTGGAAGAATTATATGGAAACATCTTATCAGAAGAAGGGATAGGCTAGTGGGGCATATCGTAAGACATGTAAGTATTGTTCTATTAAAAATGGAGGGTAATATTCACGGAGTGAGTTGTAGAGGGAGGCAAAGGTTTAAATACTTAAAGCAAATTACAAAAGATGTAGGGTGTTACAGGTATGTAGATATGAAATGATTTGCACAAGATAGAACAGCATCAAACCAGTCAAGAGACTGATGATAAAAAAAGGTACAATACCACCGCAGTCACTAATGACCGAGCCGTTGATGAGACTTTAACCCTTTATAGGGTAGTACTGCGGGGGTAAATATATGTATGTTACGAAACTTTAAATTTTGCTGTACAGGGACTTGAATAACGTATTTATAGGGCCAGAACAGTAAGATATTACATTGTTTTGATGTTAAGCCCTGGTAAATATATTTAACAAAGAACATTTTTTTAAATGGGAATCACAAAATGTTTAGAGGTAAGAATGCTTATTAAAACAACTTGTAGTACTATATAACAAAAAAATGTGTAGAATAATTTATCTTAACTTTATTACCACAAATACTTCATTTACCGTAAAAAACTTGAATTTTCTAAGCACTGTACAAAAGTAACAACAAACCAAGCAGTAGCATACGCTGGTATGAATCTTTTCACATTCGTGCACTAACGAAGAAAATGGTTGCTGAGCACTAATTTCAAAATGTGGATAGCCTACTTACCAGAGAACATCTATATTACCATAAAATACCATTAAGGTTCAACTGCATAGCTTATTCTTATATAAAATTGACTTTATTGCTAGTGGTAAGTATACTTATCAAAGACCTGTTGTTGTTTAGGTCATCAGCCTGTAGGCTGGTTTGAACCTGTAGAGGTTTTACTAAGTAAATCGAGGAGTGAGGTGGTTTACCATTGCCTTCCTCACTGAGTGAAAAATTACCCTTATCAGCATGCCAGGCCCTCTGAAAAGCATATATTTTCCACTCTGCAAAAGACACTTTCACTTCATTCACCACAGGGTCTGGCTGCATAATGAAATCCATTACTTTCAGAGGAGATAACTCTGATTAGTGTCTTTTACACCTCTACCTCTTCTGTTCTTAAATGATTCAGTCATTTAATTGGCTGACCATCTGATAAGAAACAGAACTATTTATTTTAGCCCTGCAACTAACAGATTGAGTGTAAATAATTTGACACTCCACCTGTCTGTTATGGGCAGATCAAAAACCTATAAAGGGTTAAATAAAAACCAAAAAAAAATGTTTTCAATGAAATTCAATTAAACTCGCTGATCTGAGACATCACTTAAATTCTTCAATTTTATTAATTACATAAATTATCTGATACAGTAACTTTGAGTAAAAAGGATTATCAAAAGTATTTAAAAACTAAATTAAATTGCTAACAGATTTTTATTTACTTACTTTTAATTGCACCTGCAGATGACAGGTGTAAAATAGCTGCTATTATACACCACATTGCTTTTGCTTCTGATTCTGTTATACCCAAATTAGGCAATAAACCACAAAGTGTAACGAATTCTTGTCTTAATTTTTGCCTTTCATCTGCTTCTAATATCTAAAATAGAAAAAAAATTCATTAAAAAAATAAAATATTTGCAATAATTTTAGTAAAAATAAATCTGGTGTGAAACACTCACATGACTTCCTCTTGCCAATGCAAATAATGAACCAATTTAATTTAACACTAGTAATACAACATTAGAAATAAACAAAAAAACAAAACCTTATTTTAATCGTGAGTGACAGACGCAAAATGAAAATCAACCTCAGTTTGGCTTGAAAATATGGTTAATCACTCTTTCATGCTAAACTAGACTTAGTAGAGAAAATTGCTCTAAATAAAAGTTGTAGATATTTTAATTTCCTATAAATTTGATTATATACACTTTTGTCGTAAAATGTATACTAAGGCCGAAATCTTAAAAAAATAAATTTTTCACACGTTTTCATGAGAAAAAAAACAGAAAATCGCTAATTACCCCTAAATTAAGCGTAATACAAAAAAAATGTTCAAATAAAAGTTGTAGAATTTTAAATTCTCTACATTTTTTATTATATAAGTTTTTGCACTAAAATGGATACTAAAGCCACAATCATAAAAAAACAATATTTTTACGTGAAAACAGCCTCACCAAGAATTTCAGCAAACATAACACCTACCCTATCTTGTAGAGCATAAAAAATTTAGTAAACCAAACGATTTTTAAAAAAATTGTAGGACCAGTTTGAAAATCGTAAAAACGTGAAAAATTACACGAATAAACTACTACTTCCGGTTGACCAATTTTGATGAAAATGTTTGTGTCGGGTCCGGTAGTGGTATGTAACTTAAGTTTTAAGTTTCAAGTTCGTACGATGTTCCGTTCTTGAGATATTTTGTATACACACACACACACACAGACCAATCGCTAAAAACATGTTTTTTGGGTTCAGAGGGTCTGAAAACATGTAGATCCGGTGAAAACTTGATTTTGAAAAATCGACACGAAAACAATACTTATCTTCCTATATATTCATGTAGGCAAGAGAAAGTAAAAATGGTGAAACACATGTCTTCCTCTTGCCGATGTAAATAATAAAACATATATATTATCTCAATTAACAGGGACTTGAATAACGTATTTATAGGGCCAGAACAGTAAGATATTACATTGTTTTGATGTTAAGCCCTGGTAAATATATTTAACAGAGAACATTTTTTTAAATGGGAATCACAAAATGTTTAGAGGTAAGAATGCTTATTAAAACAACTTGTAGTACTATATAACAAAAAAATGTGTAGAATAATTTATCTTAACTTTATTAGCACAAATGCTTCATTTCCCGTAAAAAACTTGAATTTTCTAAGCACTGTACAAAAGTACTGTACATTTTGAAATTACTTTTAATTAATAATAACTTATAAGACATGTTTAATCATTAGTAAATAATACAAAATGAAAACATAACCCAATTTTAATTATGAGTGAATGACACAAAATGAAACTCAACTTCTGTGGGACTTTAAAATAAAGAAAATCACTAATTGACGCTAAACTAGGATTTGTAGAAAAAAATGCTTGAAACAAAAGTTGTAGATTTTTTCTTATTACTTTGATAATATACTTTTGTGGTAAAATGCATACTAAGGCTTACAAATCATATACATAAAAGAAAGTTCATAACACAGTGCAATTTCTTTGTAAATAATATCCATGAATAACAACTACATAAACAAATTTTTTGCAGTTACAAACCTTATTCATTTGAGTAATAAATATATTATCCTCTGGTAAGTAGTTAAGAAATAAATCTCTATGAAGTGTCCCAACACCAGCAGCTCCAGCAAGAAGTTGATAAAATATATGGAACGATAATTCACCATCCAGTTGTCGAGCTACACGCCATTTCTCACACATTAAAACCTGAAATAAAATTACAATAGTAAAGTGAATAATATTAATTACATTCTGAATAACTTGGAAAATTTTATTACTTTTCATTACACAGAAATGCAAAATACATTAACAAATATTTAGAGAAATTTAGGAGAAAAGTCAGTACTTAGCTAAAAGATTCTAGAGCTAAGCATAAGAAAAAATTAATCTGAACAAACATCCTAAAATGCTTCATATTCAAGTAATAGCAAGCAAAATATTTTGCTACAAATTCTGCTGTAAAGTTTAATACTGTCACACTTAAATTCTGTGAGTATGAATTAAATAGAAATTTTAATGACTTTCTATGTTTTTAGTTCTTAAAAATACAAAAATCAGATCCTACAACCATGTTTTTAATAGATTTTTAAGAAATTATGTAAAACATTATATTGGAATAGTTTTACAGGTTTAAAGAAAAATTATTTTGTTAAATCATTCATGTAAAATATAAATTTTTAAAAATTATATAATTTAATTCTGACAGATCTAAAATAAAAATCATAATTTATATAACAATCTGTACATACTTTTCTTAATTTTTAATCATTTGTTTACTTTATTTAAGTATACCAAAATACCATAGAATAAAATATGGATTGTTTACTAATTGTGTAAACAATTAGGGAAACAATTAGTGTAAACAATGAGAGGATCAGAAAACCAGAATTATGCGAAATAAAATTGAGGAAACGCTGGAACAACATGTTCAAAAATGGAAAGAAGAGAATATCAAAGAGAAAGGAGTAACTAGAGGAAAAAGACCATCAGGATGAACTAAAGAAAGATCGAAAGTGGGAATTACAGACAGTCTGGAGAGAAGCAGATACATGTTGTGGCAGATTTATGAGGGAAAGTGGTATGAAGATTGAAAGAGATGAAGAGGTGTTGTTAACACCCAGACCCGGAATTAGCTGGAATAAGATTTAGATATTTATGTACTAATTGCATAACAAATTTTACGAGACTGAGCAATAAAAAAACTGAACATCATCTTAAAACAAAGGAAAATCAACAAAGATTTCATCAGATTTTAATTAAAAACTGCACTTAAAAATCAGTTTTTAAAGTTACTTTCCTTGAAAGTTTATTTCAGTTTTAAAAAGTGATTATCTAGACTTTTGCTTATCAAGATTACAAAAAGTCTTATCTAGTCTTGCTAAATGGAGTTATAATGTTTTTAAAAACTTAAAAATTTTAATTTTAATAAACAAACAATGAATATGATGATTGAGGAATGAATGAAAAATATAAAGGTATCATTTAGACTAAGCCAAACTACATACAAATTGAAATCCTCATTTTATCAGGCCAAATTCAGTTACTATAGTACAATAATCAAACCAAAATCCTAAAATGCGCCTGAGGCGATAGCTAGGATGGAACTCTCCAAAATAGAGGAAAAGGTAAGCAAGTTTCACAGGAGTATCCTTGGACCAAATAGATGATGACGAATGAGTTCACATATCACTTCAGACCAAACCAAGTGATGTACCAGTTTGAGAAGATCTCGACCATGATGAAAAAAAGAAGAATGGGTTTCTATGGACACACCAGGAGAATGAAACCAAATAGGATAGTGAACAAGATTCTAAAATTCCAAAAAAGTAGAAACATAAGTTCCATAGCTGAAAGAAGTTCAAAAGAACTTTCAGAGGGGTGGAATCAGAGGAGATGGGGTTATGGGAAACAGTAAAGAACAAAATTGTAGTAGTGAAGGATCTATCTGAGGAGAAACAGAAAAAAACTAGAAGGTATTCTCAGAAGAAAAAGAAAAATGAGCCAGAGAATGACCGATTACCAACAAAAATGAGAAACCAAATGTCTAAGTTTGATTACTTAATTATAATTATTAATTGTGTAAATAAATAATTAACTGGTTAAGTTTAAAGAAAGTCTGTTACTTATTTATCATACCCAGATCCCCAATGAACCTAGGCTTAGGTGTTACTTATAATAAACAAACACAGAAGTGAATATTAAAACAGTTTTCAGCTTCACGTCATTTATGTTTTATGTATTAATTACTGACTGTATAAATTACTATAATGTAAAATTATGATAGTTGGTGGATAAATAGATTTATTAATTACCTGAATGGAAGCTGATGCGATTTGTCCAATATGGTCGAGATCAAGTGAAAAAATATGCATAATTCTAGTTGCATTATTGTTCATTGTTGTACGGGCATGACCAAAGGATTCCAGCAAAGACCAGATAGCATTTAACTTATCCAGATTTAAAACCTAGAAAAATTACAAAGCAAACATACATGATGTGTGGATTACACTGTTATCAAATTACACACTCATTTAAGCATACAAGAAGTAAACTAACACGTTTTCACTGATAACTTATTACACAATTATGTACATTCCTTTGAGTAAAAACAATTAAACCCTGAGAAAATCGAAAAATACCGGGTGAGCATAAAGTCTTGCCCTGATTATAAAAATTTATTGCAAAATAACTGTTTGACATAATAATTTAAATTTCATGCTGTTACATAGGTTAGTGTTAATAGTTTTTTTTAAGATTACTTACATTAGTAAACTTCAACGTGTGCCCCCTTGGTAGCTCGGAGAATGTCGAAGCGGTATTCCAGTTCCCGCCAGGTGTTTTGTAACATGTGTTCTGTCACAGTACCCACAGCAGCTTGTATCCTAGCCTTCAGTTCGTCAACGTCAGCAACTGGTGTGGCGAAGACTCTATCCTTGATATAGCCCCAGAAAAAAAAAGTCAAGGGGAGTAATGTCTGGAGAGCGGGGTGGCCAGGGTGTTGGACCATCCCTTCCAATCCACCGATCCGGAAATGTTTCATCCAGGAAATTACACACTATCAAAGCCCAGTGGGGCGGTGCCCCATCTTGCTGGAAAATTATCCATGGTTGATATTCTTCTAACTGTGGTGCAATGAACTGTTGCAAAACATCTAAGTAAATGTTAGCGTTAATGGTGTTTTCCAGAACACATGTTACAAAACACCTGGCGGGAACTGGAATACCGCTTCGACATTCTTCGAGCTACCAAGGGGGCAAACATTGAAGTTTACTAATGTAAGTAATCTTAAAAAAAACTATTAACACTAACCTATGTAACAGCATCAAATTTAAATTATTATGTCAAACAGTTATTTTGCAATAAATTTTTATAATCAGGGCAAGACTTTATGCTCACCCGGTATAATCTAATATAATTCAGTGGCAGTTATTCAAGGGTAATTAGGTAATCTGAGATGTACCACAAAATTTGTAATATATTTAATTTAATATTTATTTGATATTTAATATCACACATATAATACTCCATACATGCCTATAATGGGCAGATGGAGTGTTAAATTAATTGCACTCAATCTGTTGATTCCAGGGCTACAAAATATAGTTCTGTTTCTTATCACATAGTCAGCCAATTATATGACTGAACTATTTAAGAACAGAAGAGGTAGAGGTGTAAAAGACACTAGTCAGAGTTACCTTCTCTGAGAGTAATGAATTTCACAATACAGCCAGACCCTGTAGTGAATGAAGTGAAGGTGTCATTTGCAGGGTGGAGAGTGGGTGCTTTTTGGAGGGCCTGGCATGCTGATAAGCATACTCTTTCAACTCAGTGAGGAAGGCGATGATAAACCGCTTTACTCATCGTTTTTTCTTAGTAAAACTTCTAGAGGTTCAATCCAGCCTTTCGGCTGTTGACCTAAACAACAATACTCTATAATAAATGTGGCATTAAATGGTACAATACACAATATTGCATTTTATAATTATTACTTGCAAAGAATTTTGTTGCATATAATGATCTGACCTACAGAAGTAGGCTACCTTTAACAGGATGTGATTCTTTCCAGTACGAAAGGCGATGTTACAGAGACAACACTGCACTTAGCTATTAACCCTCCTAGAACAGCTTGCATATTTTTACTTTCTCTTGCCTACATGAATATATAGGAATGAAAGTATTGTTTTCATGATGATTTTTGAAATTGAGTTTTCACCAGATACACGTTTTCAGACCCCCTGAATCCAAAAAAAAACATGATTTTAGCGATTGGTCTGTGTGACTGACTACTTGGCCAGGTCTGCTGTCTACCTTCCTTACCAGTTTGTGTACAAGCACTGTAAGAAGTTTTCCTTCTGCACTATCTTGCGGTAGCACTGGTAACCTCCTTCTCACCACCTGCAGTGATGTAGTGGTATAGACACCAACTACAGACTGGCGAAAAACAGTATGGTATCATGTTCCTTTCTAATTTGTTTTTGAAATAAATAAGTGCTAAGGTAAATTATGTATTATTGAGAGAAAATTATTAGACGACATGTTTATTCAAGCAAGCAAGATAGTAAGCAGGTAAGTAAATAAGTAATAATAATAATGAAACTAAAAAATTAAGTTCAATATGAAATAAATTGATAAGTACCAAATTGAACACAATGTTAATATTTTACTTATCAGTTTTATTATGACAAATCCAATACACCCTTTTTGGAATCTCCTGGGTGCAGTTTGAATAAACTCTTAGAATTATAATAAGCAAAATAATGATACAAGAGAGTATTACCTTGCTTGAAGATCCAGCTGCAAGAACCAGATAGTGTAAAGTATGTCTATAATTACTTGTCTTCCCACTAGCAGAATGTCCCAAGAAAACTATTGAATGATCAAGTCGAGTTGAAACAGCACTACGATATGTAGATTGGGCTACAGCATAAATATGACCAGGCATTTCTTCTTCAGACTTGTACCCATAAAACATTTGCGCGACCTTACAGAAAATTAAAAATAATATGATAATGATAAAACTAAACATTCTACTTTCCCATAATCATATCCATAATTTTGAAGTTTAAATTTTAACCCTTTGAAAACCAGAAACAAAAACATTGGTGTTTTAACTTTCATGCTTGTGCACAAAAGCGATCTGGTCCTGGTTCGATCCACCAGACATCAAAATAATTAGCATTCAATTGGTTACGCCACTTTATTTTTAAACTATTTTTAGTTACATCTAATCATAAATTAAGTATTTTTTTGAAAGTCAATAGATGTTGTATTTTAACAACCGTATTTGCTCGCGTACGACACGTAACTTTTTTCTAACAATCTAACGCAAAATTCGTAGGTGCGTGTTATATGTGGGGGTTTCTGATAGATACAATACCGGTATGTGGTTGGATTGTACGATAATCTAAATCACCAAATATTGTCTGGTGGTAAGCTAATTTGTTTATGGCATTTTCGGTAGAAGTAATGTTTGTTTGGGTTAAAACAAAATTCATAACGACTACGGCACTTTATTAAACAAGTAGTGGTGAGTCACATCCGGTGTAAGGCTTCACAACAAAAGTGTCTGTTCAGTTCGTCTTTTTCGGTGATTTCAATGTATACGGTAATTGTTTTTTAAAGTGCAACTCATAAATTTCAGTTTACAAACCAGTCAAGATCAGGTGCGTGTTTGGTTCAGTTAAGTTGAGTGAAAAATGAGTTCTATAAAGCGTTTGCTCATTAACAGCTGATGAAAAATTAAAACTATGTCTAGAAACAGAAGAGATTGGTAACTGTGCAGCGGGCCGTATGTATGACATTCCGGAATCCTGTGTAAGAGATTGGAGGAGGAAAACAGAGAAGCTTCAAGAATCCAATAAAACATAAGAGTATTTCACGGAGGAAAATGAAACTTTCCACAAGTAGAAGAACAGCTATTGTCCAAAATTGAAGACCGTTGTCAAGAAGGGTAAGCAATAACAACGGAGATGGCAACTTTAAAGGCAAAAGAAATTACAATTATAATTCAGTAATTAAATTTGGTTGAGTAATTGAGTGGTACTTCTAATATTAGTTTTAATTACCTAGATTTTATTTATTCTTAAAAGCTTACTCCTGTTTTTGGGGTGCGCGTCTTACACGGGGGCGTGTCATACACGAGCAAATACAGTAAATTAGTAGCATAATTATTACATCATTAAATTGCCGTATAAATTTGGGAGGTAACCTGTATTAGTTCGGCGACCTCATTTTCAGAACTTGTGCTGAAAATTAACTCATTAAAGTGAATCTTTTTATTTTCCAATGTTTAGTTCACTTTTTCAAAATTGTGTTTGAAACCTTTATTTAACATGTAATTTATTTGTGGGTAAACTTACGGACCATCAATTATGGCGTTTAGTTTTTTATATTATTTTTATTTATTTTCTATAATGTTCCTATCTGCCATTTGTGTTGCTGATTTATGTCCTTTCGAATACATTTAATAGTCCTGAATATTTTTTGTGGATTATCTCTTCTGTTGTCATATTCATAAAATTTGTTTAACTACACTGGTCTAACCAACCATTTAATACTTTTAACCCCAAAAATTTGCAACCCTTTTGATGCTAGCAATAAGCCCATGCTTAGTGCGGGCGCAATTGTTAGTCATTCTTAAATTTGATTTGATACCAATCATATAAAAGATCAGTGTAATAAAGAAAATAAAAATTGAAAAATATGAGATGTTCCACATTTTATACATATATGCATTTGAAAGAGCAAAAGCAGGACATTTTGAATAAGCAAATAAAATTTAAGAATGATGAGGTGATATTGACTGCCGCTACCATCTACAATAAATATGAAAAAGGATAATAAGAAAAATTGAACAGATTTATATAGATGAACTGTAGATGCTTCATCTTCTGTAGGTTTTAAAGTTTCATACGATATTTTATATATACTGATGGTGGTGGTCCACTGAAACACGTGTAAGTAAATTACTTACATGTAAGGCTGCTGAAAAGGCTAGTGAAATCTATAATATTTATACAATAGACCTACGATGTTGGATAAATGGTTTAAAGAAATCAGAAAGGATATTGAGAAAACCGAACTAAACCAAGAAAACTTAACGAACTTAAACAAATTCAGACAACTAATTATGGGCTTTAAGGGGTTCCATGAAGAGCAAAACCAGAACACTAGATGGTCAGAAGAAAGGAGAAACCCCTACAGTGAACGAATGCTAAGAATGTGGGCTGCAAAGCTTCCAGAAATATATAGTCACCACACACCACCTACAATTGGGCCTATAAAAGAAAAAAAACTATTTAATGTAGATACTAACCTTTTCTGAATACAATGGTGCTAAAGGAGCAATTGGATTTACAATAACTAATGACTCTCCAGCATACGTATGAATAAGATTTGCTCCATATCGCTGCCTTAGTGTATGTAATGCACTTGATTCATTTAAATAACGCAGTAATGAAAGATCGTCAACTCTATCCAGTTGAGGTGGATTCGCCTGTAAACAGTTATCAATAAAAAGGTTAATTTTAATAATTTTCTGGTTTACTTAAATAAAGAGAATTCCTAGAAAACTTCTCTCCGAACATTGTCACTTTCATTTATATAAGTAATGATAGTGTCATATTGCAAGGAAGCTCCATTAAAAATATAGTCAAAACTTTAGACAAACAAATCAATAATGTACATGGTGTTCCAATTACAGTACTCTCCGTTTAATATGCTCACGGCTGAAACGTTTTTTTTGCTTAAAACGTGGTTTTCATGAAGTCCATTGATTAATAAGGTAAAATACGTGTATATTTTTCCGCATAATACACATTCAATCCCACCAAATACACACTCAAAATTGATTACTATTTTAAAAATCTGGTGTGAAACACTCACACAACTTTCTCTTGCCAATGCAAATAATTAACAATAAACCTAACATTAGTATTAAAACATTAGAAATGAACAAAAACTAACCTCAACAACATAACCTTATTTTAATCATGAGTGAATGACGCAAAATGACAATCGAACTCAGTTTGGCTTAAAAATACGGAAAATCACGCTTTCACGCTAAACTAGGCTCTGTAGAGAAAAATGCTCTAAACAAAAGTTGTAGATCTTTTAATTTTCTATAACTTTTATTATATACACTTTTGTCGTAAAATGCATACTAAGACCGAAATGTTAAAAAAATCGATTTTTCTCACGTTTTCGTGAGAAAAAAACAGAAAATCGCAAATTACCGCTAAACTAAGCGTTATACAAAAAAATGTTTGAAACAAAAGTTGTAGGTTTTTAAATTCTCTACAACTTTTATTATATACTTTTTTGCGCTGAAATTTATATTAAAGCCGTAATCTTAAAAAAACAACGTTTTTACGTGAAAACAGCCTCACCGAGAATTTCAGCAAACATGGCGCCTACCCTATCTTGTAGAGAATAAAAAATTGAGTAAAATAGGCGATTTTAAAAAAAATCGTAGGACCAGTTTTTGAGAAAATCGCAAAAAACTGAAAAATTATACGAATAAACTACTACTTCCGGTTGACCGATTTTGATGAAAATGTTCGTGTCGCGTCCGGTAGTGGTATGTAACTTAAGTTTCAAGTTTCAAGTTCGTACGATGTTCCGTTCTTGAGATATTCTGTTCACACACAGACACACAGACACACACACAGACACACAGACACACACACAGACCAATCGCTAAAAACATGTTTTTTGGGTTCAGGGGGTCTGAAAACGTATAGATCCGGTGAAAACTCGATTTCGAAAAATCGACATGAAAACAATACTTTCCTTCCTATATATTCATATAGGCAAGAGAAAGTAAAAATAAGTTATGGAAATTTCGTTATTAGTTATACAGCATTTATGTACATATGTATTAGCAGGGGTATTTGCCTGTGTTTTTTTTTAATTTAACGTGATGTTCAAGAAAGGGTATGAATTGCTCGAGTCCCAGCTCCATGTAGTTGGAAGGAATGCAGTGCGTTGTTATAGTAGTGTTTCACAGCTGATGCATTTGTAGTGGTAGCGTGTACTAACTAGACCAAAAAATATTCTTATCATCCGACACATTAATTTAACAAATACCTACCGGGTTATTAACTTGGTCGAATTCATTATATTTAACTTACCAATTCATATCAAAATATGTAAATAAATGAATGTAATAAATACAAACAAATATGTTAATTATGGAAAGTTTAAAAACGAATGTTTTGTATCAGAGTAATACAACAATCGTTCTCCCAGCATAGGTCACTCATTCATTGCACCTCACCCTGCAAATACACGGAGCTTGGACCTGCACAATACATTTATGTACTATATAATATAACCTATACATTTATTTACATATAACCTATATGTAATTATTGTTATTAATATTTTCTCACATAATGCAGAATGTTAAAACATTTCTGCCGTTTCACTTTTATTAACACTTTTTACCTGCCTAACACTTTTCTGCCTTCAATAATGATTTCTTTAAAAAGGACTCTCCAAAGATTGTCTCAGCTGCTTTTCGGCTAAGACGATTTTCTGCCTAAGATGCTAATTCATGTCAGACCCATGAAAATCATATTAAGCAGATTATACTGTAATACTCGTAATGTAAACTATATATCATCTATACCAATACTATAAAATAATATTTGTTGGTTTCACCGTGCAAGGTAACCTCAGAAACTAGCCAGCCAATTTCAAAACTTTTTCACTATTGGAAAGCAAGAGCCTTCTGAGTAACATAATGGCATTAAATAATTTTTTAATTTTCAAAGAAAAATTTGTGATTGGTAAAATGAAGTCATCTTTTATTTCATTTGTTTGGTAGGGTTAGTTCTTCTATCTATTTCATAAACCAATTCAATTGCATACAATGTACAGTCAGATATAAGGTACGATACAGTACCGCCCTACAATATGGCATACTTTTTTCAAAAATTATTTACTAACGGATATCGAAAAAATAATTTGCATCTGAATTCTCCATAATTATGTAAACCTTATAAAAATTAAAGAGCTAAACTATTTTTATAGGAAACAGATTTTATCTACTTTCACTTATTACACATATTTGATCATTTCTTCTCGTCCACTGGTAATTCATACTGCTGTCAACAAAGTTCACATTTCCAGAACTAACTGATTTTATTTTTACAGCAAGATTTGGATTTCAATGCATAAGGTTGTGTGAGAAATTAAATGATTTAAGTTTAGTTACCTCTAAAACAGAGCGAGCAGGATGTTGCTTATGTGTTAGCAGACTAATCCAGAATAATTGTGGTGTAGTGTAGCACACCAGGGCATTGCCACTTGCTAGATGGTTTTAAAACAAATAATACAAATGGAAAACACGCAGAACTAAGCTAATTGCTTGTTTCATACCATTCATTTACATTAAAATACCATGCAAAACTTACTATGTGGCCAGACAAGGGTTTTATGCACAATTGACAGTAGCACTGTTGTTTAGATGTTTCAAGAGACATAATGTCAATATTTTATGAACATAAATGCATTAAAAACATTTTTACCAGTGCACAGAATATTCCTTCACAATTTTTGTTCTTCCCGCCTTGAGAAGCATCAGATTCAGAGAGCAAAATAAAAGAGTAATTAATTTCATAAAATGAGGTTTAACAAATTTAAAATACCTTTTCAATATCGTCCTCATCTACAAGAATTTCCTCAGATGAATTTTCAAATGTTACTATCATTTTTCCAGACTGCGGACAATGAGAGAGTTGTGTTACTGAAGTAAACCCAGTGTTATGAACCAACCAAACTCGTTGACTGTCACTCTGCAACCACGTTCGTTCTTGAGCAAGTTGCTCTTCTGATTTTGCCTGGAATATGAATGTAAGATTACAATAAAGTTCCTTATTTCATTTAAAAATAAATAAGAAATCATTTCTCAAATAAATAAAAATAAAAATTTTAAACCGTTCTTCCTTAAAAATTCAACGTTAACTCAGCGTTTCAATATGGGGTTCAACAATATACCCTTGCACACCGGGAAGCCAGAAATCACGCATGCGTCATCACCTTTTTTTTAAACTCAATTTTCTCTACAACTATTGATTATTTTCCAACAGGTTTAATTTTTAATGGATAGAGAATTTTCTTCTCTTTAATTTGATGTATCTTGCATATTTGTACGATGAAAATTGATGACGTGGTGTTACGCGAAAGAAAATTTTTTTTTGACGAGCAATATTAAAATTTGAACGTTTTCATCCATAACTTTTCAAAGCAGAGTAATAGTATTTGTAATCTTTAAACCTTTGCAGGTACACGCCCCCCGGAAGCACAGGACCTGGGGCAATTGCCCCGTTCACCACTGCCTAAGGCCAGCTCTGGATAGAAGGTATTTAATCTTTGAATAAATAAACCTGGAGGGCAATCTTCAACAAAAAGACTCGATAAGCAGTTCCCTCCAATAGCTCAGATAATTGATGTCCAAGCAGTACAACAAGAATTTTTTTAAATCACTGTATTACAACAAAACCAAAATACTTTTGTGTATCTTGTTAACCACACTGAACAGATCAGTAAATAAAAAAAATTAAGCAAATATTACGTACAAAAATTAAACATGAACAGATATATATACTTGTATATAATATACAGGTAATAGACACAAATTTAACAAGTTTCGTTTTTAATTTCATTATTTCCTTTTTAACAAAAACATTAATTACAACTATTGACAGTACTTATTTTTCAAATTCATTACTATTATATAGAAACAAAATACTTATTATAATCCATGAAATGTCAACAAGTTGATTAACTACTTGTTTTTATTATTTTACCTGGTTTGTCTTTTATGACACTTAAAAAAATAACAAAATTAACATTGAAATAATTTTATTTGAAACATTACAACTTTTTTTAAATGAAAGTTTTTCACAATATTAAATAAACAATGAAGAGATAACTACTATAGAATAAAATGTAATTGCATTATATTTTTACGACATGTTTATTCAATATCATTTTGTAATATATCATAATCTTAGATATTAGAAAACAAAATTTAGCATATTTATTCAATGATTTAAATAAATATTTTTTTGAAAATATATTAAATTTATAGTTATTCAAATTAAAAATTTTTTTGAAATTTTATGTACCTTACTTCTTTTTATTAATTTAACACACATTCATAAGTATACTATAGCAAGATCCAATTCTTTAGAAATTTTGCCGTAAGTAATAATAATAGGTCTTACAAAAATAAACAGATAAATAGATCTTACAAAAGTCTCTATTCTTATCGTCCTGACAATGGCAATTGATCCTGCATTACACATAAGCATATTGCTACCCTCAATATGTGTATTCAATAACCTGGTTTATATATTTTTTTCTGGATTCACTCCATACATTACTTTTTTTACTTTCTCTTGCCTATACGAATATATAGGAAGGAAAGAATTGTTTACATGTCGATTTTTCGAAATAGAGTTTTCACCGGATCTATACGTTTTCAGACCTGAACGCAAAAACATGTTTTTAGCGATTGGTCTGTGTGTGAGTGTGTGTAAACAGAATATCTCAAGAACGGAACATCGTACGAACTTGAAACTTAAGTTATAGATCTTTTAATTCCCTATAAATTTGGTTATGTACACTTTTGTCGTACAATGCATACAAAGGCCGAAATCTTAAAATATTCAATTTTTTACAAATTTTCATGAAAAAAATTGAAAATCACTAATTACCGCTAAACTAAGTGTTATACAAAAAGATGTTTAAAATAATTTATAGATTTTTAAATTTTCTACAACTCTGATTATACACTTTTGCCCAAAAATACATTTTAAGGCCGCAATCTTTAAAAAAAAAACATTTTTTACTACAAGAGCACAGCCTCCCTAAGAATTTCAGTAAACATGGCACCTACCTTACCTTGTAGAGCATAAAAAATATAGTATGAGGTAATTTTTCAAAAAATCATAGGAGCCGTTTTTGAGAAAATTGCAAAAAAGTGAAAAATGACACAAATCAACTACTACTTCCGGTTGAACGATTTTGATGAAACGATAGTGTCGGATCCTCTAGTGGTACCTAACTTAAGTTCCAAGTTTCAACTTCGTACAATGTTCCGTTTTTGAGATATTTTGTTCATACACGCACACGTACACACAGACCAATCGCAAAAACATGGTTTTTTGGGTTCCGAGGGTCTGAAAACGTGTTGATTCAGTGAAAACTCAATTTTGAAAAATCTACATGAAAACAATACTTTCCTTCCTATATAATCATATAAGCAAGAGAAAAAAAATCAAATGGTAAACTAATGATAAACAAATCTTCTGTCAGTAACTTAATTTCTGGAAGAAACAAAATAAATAAATACAAAGAAACTGACCATTTTTTCAATAAATCGTGAACTGGCACTTCTTCTAATAGTTTGAGTAGCATCTTCAGGGAGAGATTCAACAGATTCAGCTGGATTAACCACACCACATGACACTTTAAGATACCTGCTTAGTTCACTCAATTCAGGTACTGGTTGGACCTGAAATACAATGAAGGTGTTTAGTTCACAAAGCATAAAAATGTTAATTCTGAAAACACTGTTGCATCTGTACCTTCATAACTTGGTACTCAAAGGGTTAGTGAAAGAGTACAAACAGAAACAAATGAATGGTCGTATGCCAAAGCGAAAATTCTTGTTTTTGAGAAGTGTTAAGTGTTTACCAGTGTAAATAATTAGTAAAATTTGTAGCTATCTAAAAATCAAAAGTCGTTACAGCTTTCATAAACACTTCGCATGCTTATTATTTTATTTATAAGTTTCTGAATTTAAAGCTAGCTAATTTTCTCATAATTTTAAAAAACAACCGTACTTGGTTCACTCTGGCATTCAAATTTTCCACAAGGAAAGAAATCAAAATTCCCCTAATTAAGTTAAATTTGAATAAAAATTTCCCTCTCAGATGGCTTGAGAACCTAGTTCACTCTCACATACGAAAGATTATTTCTATGACAGGAAAACACCTTTACCAGAAAATCGTGAATTTGGTGGTTAGTTCACTCTGGCATAAGACCATCCAAATGTAATCTACCTACAACTCTTTGTTGACATTTAAGAGACGAGGATTTAAACTAACTACGAGGAATGTCCAGAAATAAGTACCATTCAACATTACCGCAGTGCTACTGTTGGCACTCCGCGCATGCATTCTATTTTCTCTAATTCATTACCTCCGCATTGATGCCATTATGGTTGATCAGCCTTGTGTTTTATGTTTACCGTGGTTGTTTACAATATTTAAAACAATCGGTGACCTCACTGACTGTGAGATTCGTTCTATTATCCAGTTTTTGAATGCAAGGAACGTTAAGGCAGCTAAAATTTATCAGCAGATTACAGAAATTTACAGCCGAAAGTGCAATGAGAGATGGAATGGTGTAAAAGTGGATAAGGCAATTCAATGAAGGTCAGGTAGATGTCCACAACAAACCATAGTGGGAGGCCTTCGGTTGTCAATGATGACTTAATTAGGAGAAAGGATGAAAAAATTAAAGAAAACCGACAATTCACAATGACTATGCTTTTTTAGATAAATACCACAAGTTTAAAGAATTGTTTTGTGTAAGATTGTAGCCGATTGCTTCAGTTATCACAAGCTGTGTTCCCACTGGGTTCAAAAATGCTGACAGATGTGTACGAAACAATCCGACTTGATAGTGCTATTATATTTCTTAACCTGTACACTTGAATACCACGGTCCTTGACCACATATAGTCTGACTGCAACTTGTTCCCACACATGAAATGCAAGGTTGATGGTAAGAGCTTTGAATGTAACAATGACGCAAAAACTGCTGTTAAGTTATGGTTGTTTTCACTGGCGGGATATTTCTTTGAGGAAAGTTTAGATAAGCTGATCACCCACTACGATAAATGCCTCAACAACGGTGGAAAATACAATAAAAGAGTAGTTTTAGGTATGATCTTTCATGCAAAAATATAATTGTCTCGAAATAAGTATTTTAGTACTCTCTTTTCAAAACAGTACTTACTTTCCAGACACGCCCTATATATTTATATAGTATTGCTATTTTAGAACTACAAATCAAAAAGAATTTGTATGAAATGATCATAAATTAGATTACTTGTACATCAGCCCATATAAGAATATAGTATTTCTATGAAAACTGCCAAGTTAAACAATGAAAGAAATAGTTATCAGATTACTGATTTGCCAATTACATTCTATACCAATTAATTAGTTTAGTTACGAGTAATCAGTCTGGCAAATTACTTTGATTCTAGTAGAATCTACATCCACTGCAGCATAACTATTACGTAAACATTAATATATAAAATATTGAAAGATAAAAGATACCTTAACTGTTACAGATGGTCCAGAAGATTTGATCATCTCGATTATTTCTTCTCTCGCCTTATCACTGACACTGATTCCATTGACTTCTAATAATCTATCTCCAGGTAATAGTCCCGTCTCATTATTGGTCTGAAGAAGTGCAGATGAACAACTCGCAGTTCCTGGTTCAGCTAAAACCACAGCATTCAAACGGCACCCTCCTTCACCTTTAGCCCATCGTTCAACCACCATTACACGCCGCAACGAAAATCCAAAATCATTTCTGGGAGGTGGTTGGCGATGTATAGTAAGTTCTCTAGGTTCCGGTAAAACTACAGGTTCGACATCAGGTAATGGAAGACCTTTCTTATAAAACAAATCTTGCCCTGATTCAAGAGGACTTAAGCTAAAAGGTGGAGTAGTAAAACTGCTATTATTTGTTGAATCGGTTAAGCTTTCAATACTGGGAGATTTACTTGTGACTATTACAGGTGGTGTTAACATCTGTTCCCCGCTTCCTACCGACAAATTGTCACGCCACTTATCGCATCTATCAACAACATCCAGTCCAGAATTACCGCTTAAAACACTCTTGGCTTCATTAATTTGGGTGATATTTTGATAAGTAATAACTTCATTTTGTAATGTATTTAGAACAAGAGTTGAATCGTCAATACTGCAGACATCTTTACCACCAGAAGAAGGTCTTGAAGAGGTCTGTTTAAGTATACCTCTTTTTGGAGGACGAGGAGGTAATGTAGGCGGAGGTAACGAACGTTGAGATGTTAGACTAGCCTCAGAACTATCGCTCTGAGTTAAAGTATCGGTTCGATTTCCATCACCATCTCTATCAACGTCGGCTAAAAAATTTGCACTGTAATCAGCTGTAATACCACTCGGCAACTTTTCTTTTTCTTTATGACGCCCACGTATTTTTAAAGATCTGCGTACCTAAAACAAAATAAATAAGTTATAAATTCAAACAAAAGTATTAAAATACAATTTCAATGAATGCATGTTTGATGAATAACCAACTGTTAATTTTTATCATACAATACAGAATCTACCAACATTTATTGGTCATGAGGCATACAAAATAAATCATTTTTCAAAATAAATACTAGCCTAAAAAAGAAAAACACTAAACAAAAGAATTATTAAATAGTGACAGTTTAGATAAATGTTGCCAACAATAATTCTTTCTTCAAGAATTTCAGTCACTGCCAAATAGATTTCTTTCATACACTTTTTTTCATAAACTATACATTCAATTTCAAAATCTTAATTTGCATTAAGTTTTAACAAATTATCACCAATCTTTTGTAAATAGTTTGTTGCGTTTAGGCATGCTTCTTTTCTATAGCTTTTATTGAAACTATAGCGCACTGGCTGTGTTACTGAATGTTATACAGCCATTCATATCGATCCTTTAAGTACTACAATGGCCGGTTTCATGTAATAATCTATTTGTTAACTCAAGAGTAACCAAGTAACGGGTGTTTTATTAAGGGCGCAACCCTGATTATAAGAAGATAGAAGTAATAAATCGGTCAATTTTCTGTCCCCCAATCGGTATGTTGGCAACAGTTTACTCAAAGCCAACTACCCAAAACAGTTAAAATGTTCCAGTCAAGCATTAGTGTGGTGACAGCAGTCGTTTTGTTATATTGTGTCAGCAATGGTTTTCTCCAAGGAAAAACGTGTGTTTATTGTAGAGACTTACACAGCAAGTAAATCTTACAAATATGTGCAAGTAAAGTTTCAGTTGAAATTTCCCCGTTCTGCTGTTCCAAATAAATCGTCAATATTGAGTTTGATAAATAAATTCCGTAGAACTGGGAGTGTACTCGATGAGAAGCAACCTCGCCAGCCAACAAAGTTAACCGCGGAAGTTCTCGAAGATTTGAAAAATCGTTTGACTCAATCACCTAAAAAATCGCTTTGAAGATTATCATCGCAAGCTGGGCTAACATTAACTACTGTTTTCAGAGCTAGTTAATCCAGAGTAGTTAATGTTAGCCCAGCTTTTAATGATAATCTTCTAAGCGATTTTTTCACGTAGCTACAATTTTGTTTTAAATCTTTATCTAGCTAGTAAGTAGTTAATAGAGTTGGCTCAGTTCATATAACTTTATTTTGTACAGTTTGTTAAAATAGTGAGTGGGTTCAGTTAAGTGTTATTTCAAACTTTTGACTTTTGGTAAGTAAAAATGTTTTTAGATTTGCTAGTAGCGTGTTGTATTTGTTGCCGGTAGGAAAGAGATAGTGAACTTTCCCTCACTCACTAAGTTCCCGCTACTGTTAAGCATTCCCCTTCACAAGCGTCAGACCCCAGCAAACCTACTGTACATTTTTAACATTATTTCTAAATATGAAACAAGCTTAAACATTACCTCATCTAATCGTAATAATTCTTCTGCAGTCATATTTCCTCGCTCTCTCTTTTTATGCTCCTTCAACTCCTTTTTTTCTTTCTTTCTTTTTTCCTTCTCATCTTTCTCAACAGAATTTCCACCTTTTTTCATAAAGCTAAACATCTTCTGTTTTATTGAGTATTCATCTACGTCTGCTGAAAGCAGAAAATGATGCCATAAGAAATAGTTATAATTTTTCAAGAGATAATTATTTCTACATAAAATATGACATAAATCAATAAATTAAAAAATTTACAGCATTTCAAGATTATATCAATTTTCGGAAAACTGGGTTAAACTGTCTCGTTTGGGTGAACATTTTCAGAGTAAGTTTATGAAAATGAAATTTTTCTACCTAATGTAATTTTAAAAAAAGAAAATTATCTTTGTACATTCAATAAAAAATGCTTTTAAAAAACCTACTTATGCATTACGGAAAGGCATCAATAAATTAACACAATTTTTTAAAAGTAGTGTTAATTTTTATTAGAAATAAATCTTTAAAATACATACTGCAGCCTATATTCAATCATATTATAAAAATAAATTTTTCACTGACCTGTTAAAGTTGGTACATCACTTTTATTTTTTTACCTTTTTTTATATAACCATACTTTCTACTGATATGTTTCGGTGGATCCACTTTCATCAAAATACACAAAATTGAAACTAAACTTTTTTTACATTTTACAGAAGACGTTTATCTTTAGCCGTTTGTATAAAACAGTTTTATACCAATTATTCACCAAATATGTCGGTAGAAAGTAGGAATAAATAAAAAAAGGGTAAAAAAACAAGAAGTGATAATAACAAGAACTTTTGAAAAACTACGGTGGTGAGTTGGGGAATGATGAATATCTACATAAAAGATTGAATGCTTAAACCAATAAATGTACCCTACTTAGTAAGTATACTGACTGACGACTGCAGAAGTGAAACTGAAATGGAAACTTATTACAGCCTATGGTACAACAGAATTAAACCTCAGGAAATTTTAAATAATGTTATATTTGGAGTGTACAATTACTTCGCTCATCCATGAGCTTGCCCTTAATTTTAACGATGGGTAAAGGGGGGAAATGGATTAATGCGCATGCGCGACTGCTTTAGTTTCAGTTCAGCTAACACAACAATATACACTATACCCAGAGCACATACAGTATATCGCAGAACCTTTTATAGGTTAACTATACGAATGTAACTGTTTGTTACTGTCATTGGCGGGATCTGGGGGGGGCAAGGGGGGGCACTTGCCCCCCCCAATATTCTACTGGTATACATTTTTAACCAAGTTAGTGTATCGAAAAAATAATTTTAGTCTAGCTATCATGGAAAATATTTTGAAGTTGACATTTTGGCGTCTTAAAGAATATTTCACAATCAATTTGTATGTGCAATAAAGCATTTACATCAATTGGGAGTTAAAATGACGTTTTAACGTTAAAATCCCAACAAAATTTACTTTTTAATTTAGCCTAAAAACAGCCCTAAAATTGAGTTGAAGGCAATAAAAATCTCAAAATTTTCCAGGGGAGGTCCCCCGGACCCCCCCTTATGCTGGGGGGTATTCCATACCCCCCCCAGACCCCCCGGTATTTGCCCCCTTAATGACTCCCGCCAAATCCCGCCCATGGTTACTGTAAACAGAAATTTTGGTTTCTCAAAAACATGGTCGGACTAATCACAGTACTAACCGAAATCTAATATGCAGTGTAATAAAATGTGAAGTGAAGGTAAACAAAAATCTCTTTCTGTAACTTTTAACAAAAGCCATGACCGAGTAACTAACTACTGTGATGTTTCCCTTTCCAAAATTCACAATACTATAAAGAAGGAAGTTAAAGACAGTGAAGAAACTAAATTCATCATCAGTTTTTTTGACACCTGGTAACAAAGGAAATGGCCAGAATATACGAATGCATCATTGGACAGCTTTGACAGATGTGTGGCTGTCAACATTATGAAGGATTTTTATATCAGTAAGAAAGTAATGCCAACATGTGAAAAGTTATTACTGGTTCTAAAAGAAAGACTAAATTTTAGTTGGAAACTCTGTGTACATTAAAAAACAATATAAAGGAAACAGGGTTTAAGTAGAAAAGTGTCAGTCACAACTAAGTATATTAATTGATAGGTATTATGTGGTTAACAAATGGAGCAAGTGCCCAATAGTGAAAAGTACTGTCTCACTGTTGAGGTTGGCAGCACTGTAAGATTTCCCCTTCCCTTCCTCACAACCCACCCATATGCAAAAACCATTCTCGTAACTCAAGTATCTATACACTGCTATATGGATGAAAAACAGACATTAAGAAGAAAATAAAGATACAGGCTATAGATACTGAAGTCACAAGATTGCCTTTTAGGTACGGATGAGCTGTGAGGAAGGGAACTGAAAATATGACAGTGCTGCTAACCTCAACAATAAGACACTACTCGTACATTTCACTACCGAGCAGTTTCTGCATACATTTCGTAAGCTGTGGTTTAATCCGAGAAAGTTTTCTTAATAAACCTTATAAGAAATAAATCTGACCTGTAATACTGCCTATAGCTTAATTACACCACTAGAAATGTTTGATTTACTGTAATTACCAGCTACCTTATTCCAATGGAACAAATTTTCTATGAATGTATCGCCTTCTTTACGATCGCTGTCAACGGCGTTTTCACTATCAGTCTCACTAGTCTACCTAACCGCTTCCTTTTTTTACCTCGGGTCAACAAAAAATGTTGAAGAATAGATTCTTCATGTCTTTAATTTCCTTCTTTATTTTTCAAATTGTGGAAAGAGAAACAACACAGTAGTTAGCCACTCACTCATGGGTTTTGTTAAGAGGCATTGAAAGGCATTTTTGTTTAGTTTCAACTTATCAGCATTTTATTACACTGGATTTTACATTTCGTTTAGAACTGTGAATAGTCTGCCCACATTTTTGAGAAACTAACATTTCTGTTTACAGTAACAGTTATATTCGTACAGTTAACCTAAAAAAGGTTCCGCAATATACTGTTTAGGCTATGCTCTGGGTATAGTGTAAGTTGTTATGTTTATGTACTGAAATTAAAGCAATCGCGCATGCGCACTGATGCTGTTCCTTCTTTACCCCTCGTTGCAAACAAGGGCAAACTCGTGACTCATATATGATTTTATTGTTTAGTTATGGAGACAATGACTGAAAATCAAATGGGTGAACAGAATGTGGAATGTATGCCTTACAAAAAGTGGAAAAGAAGAAAAACTAGATATCAACCATCTGACAGAGAAAAGCTATCGACTAGAATACAGAATTTGAGGATTAAATTAAGGGTTAAACGGCTTAAATTAAGGCTCTGTTTGAAGGGCAAGTACAACATGAAAAGAAAAGAGGACATTGAATAATAAAGTTTATAGACTATTTAAAATACGTATGACCAATCAAGAAATTAAACCACTGGATAAAAATAGAACAAATTGCCGAAAATCACGTGTATGGGACCTGCTTTTGGGTAAATAACCCATCATTATGAAATTATTAAGTATCTTGAGAACTTAAACAAGAGTCCATAGGGTGACATACCACTTCAGTTCTAACTTAATTGTATAAACCTCACGGTTATCATAGAATGTTACATACAAGTAGTGACAACAGACAAGTTCAATTTACGGTTATTTAATTAAAATAAGTACCATTCAAAATTGGTTATCACGTTAATAATTGTTGCAATGAGGAACCACAGTAATAAATATCAAATACAAAATACTGAGTTGTGGAGGTTAAGAGGAGTAAAAAGAGTTTGTAAACTGAAAGCATCATCTTGTCAACAAATTGACAAAATTTATGGTAAATGAGTATAAAACTCACAGGTCTACAAACTGGAATGAACCACATATACTGTTTAAAGTTCGAATTTGAAGAAACCAAAAACTAACAATAAAGTGAGACAGATAGCATTACCAATAATTGACAAGTCTTTGTGTTTACTTTTAATTGCATGAGAGTTATTTATGACAGAAATATATAATTATTAAACATACTGTCACAACCTTATAACCAAAAAAGTTAATAGAGGAACTAATTTGAATTACTATTAACACTCCTCATTGATTGGTTTCTTCTTGTTTTAACCGTCAGCAGACTTTGTGAACCCTAACCCCAAATATCTAATTTCACTGGACAGTTGTAACCTAACCACAAACATTCATTCACCTACACACAGCAGACGACGTTATTTTTATTTGTATAAGTAAAACACAAACGCGTGTAGTTTAAAATACGAACCCGCATACTTGTCATTAACCCTTTAGCACCACAAACCAAATTAACTGCAATTTCGTAAAACAAAAACTATTTTACTTCAGGAAAAGTAAAATATTCTTTCACTAGTCACAAACAAATACATTTTTTACAAACGGTAAAACACTATTGTTAACTGTAACGGTAACCGCTACTTAATAAGTAATACTACCGCCCTACAAAACGAAACGTGAACATACCTTTACGTATAAGTATACCAGTGGAGAATAGTAATTAACCATTTCATTGGCATGATACGTAATTACGTGCAACAAAACGATATGTATGTACGATACACATATTATTAATTATTTTTACAATTACATAAATTCTAACCAACACACATATTTATGTAGCCAGATATGAATCTCACATATGATCTACTTCAAGTTAACCAACAATGTATCTTTAATAAAAACATTTTATACAACGGCATATAATAAAAAATCAGTTTATCATCAATTTACATTAAACGACGAACACAAAAATACAAATAGTGAACTAATATACAATAAACTACATTTTCCCGACTGCAGGTGCAAACAAAATTATTGAAGAAATGCCAATCATATCCAGCTAAAGTATTTGTGAATTAAATGGGTGTGAAATAGCTCCTAGCTCAATGGAATTTCAAAATACAATTTACAGCTTTTATTTGTGCTTCGGCAATCAATGAACTCTATTTAATTCACATAACTTTTCATGCTTTGAATTTTACTAATTGTTTGAATGATACATGGCCCATAATTGTGCCAACAAGCTTTGAGAAGTCGAATTTTAACAATATTATTAAAAGAGATACTGAAAATCACATTTTCTAACGAAATTAATATTTTCAGTAATCGAAATTCATTCTGATTTTATCAGAATATCATTAATATTTAATAATCTTATGTCGCAACTTAGCCAGTAGAAGTGGTATATTTTGTAGCATTTGAAACTTTACGTTGGTGCAACTGAATACTGTTAGCCACGAAGTTACGAATCTTGAAAACAAGTTTGTCAACTGCTACATAAAATAATGAGATACTGCCATCAAAGTTAAAAAAGTTATTCTTATTTTCCTGTATTCAATTAATAAACTGATAGCTCAAGAAACTCTAAACTTATTCAATGCGTTCAATCATATTTTAAAGGCTTGGTGTTACTGTAACCATGAGTTTCTCTTAGTAACCATTCATTTCATGTTTACATAGGCCTACTAAAATGCAATACATTTTGTGTGTTTTTCTAACACCTTTAACTTCTGGTTATTCGATCTTACATTTTTTTTCTCTTTTCAGTAGCCACATCTTCATCAATTCTAATTTTGCTTTATCCTGTTTCCCAACACCTTTGTTTCACTGCTATGTTGTTTAAGGGTTCAAATAAACGTTTTCACAAACCATTTCCTTACTACACTATTTTTATGATAATTCATGAAAGAATTCCTTTGTACAAAAAACATACTTACGATACACATTCTGTAAATAGAATCAATAATAAATCTTCACCCTAAAAAGACAAAAAATAAACAGTTTTTGGAGGATGTTGTTCTTATCTATCTGCCCTCATCTGTGACTTTTATTCAAATTACTCCCTGTTTAAAACAGTGTACAAACTAGAATGCTTATGTGTTTTTCTTCTATTTTTCCTAGCCATCCATCATCCTCCCAAATCCTCTTCATGCACTCACTGTTTGTCTTGTCTGAATTTGAGTGATGTTGTGTCAATAATACAGACTACACTGGGGGACTTTTTATTTTCTCTTGCCTAAATGAATACTTAAGAAGGAAAGTATTGTTTTCATGTCGATTTTTCGAAATCGAGTTTTCACCGGATTTACACGTTTTCAAACCCCCTGAACCCAAAAAACATGTTTTTAGTGATTGGTCTGTGTGTGTGTGTGTGTGTACGTGTGTGAACAGAATATCTCAAAAACGAAACATTGTACGAACTTGAAACTTGAAACTTAAGTTACATACCACTACCAGACGCGACACGAACATTTTCATCAAAATCGGTCAACCGGAAGTAGTAGTTTATTCATGTAATTTTTCACTTTTTTGCGATTTTCTCAAAAACTGGTCCTACGATTTTTAAAAATCGCCTGGTTTGCTAAATTTTTTATGCTCTACAAGATAGGGTAGGCGCTATGTTTGCTGAAACTCTTGGTGAGGCTGTTTTTACGTAAAAAAATATTTTTTTTGAGATTACAGCTTTAATATGCATTTTAACGCAAAAATTTATGTAATAAAAGTTGTAGAGAATTTAAAATGATACAACTTTTTTTTCAAACATTTATTTGTAGAACGCTTAGTTTAGCGGTAATTAGCAATTTTCTGTTTTTTTCTCACAAAATGTATGAAAAATCGATTTTTTTTAAGATTTCGGCCTTAGTATGCATTTTACGACAAAAGTGTATAATCAAATGTTTAGGATATTAAAAGATCTACAACTTTTATTTAGAGCATTTTTCTCCACAGAGCCTAGTTTAGCGTGAAAGAGTGATTATCCGTATTTTTAAGCCAAACTGAGGTTGATTTTCATTTTGCATCTTTCACTCATGATTAAAATAAGGTTATGTTTACTGAGGTTAGTTTTTTGTTTATTCCTAATGTTTTATTACGAATGTTAGGTTTATTGTTAATTATTTGCATTGGCATGAGAAAGTTGTGTGAGTGTTTCACACCAGATTTTTTACTACATAGATCACAATTTTATTCTTCTGTGTTATTTGTTGGGCATTGAATGTTTTGATAAGTACTTTACTACTCAACTGTAATACCAGGGAACTAAGTGGGTTATTATTTACTGCTAACAGATCAGGATATTTATGCGAGTGACTTAGTCATGGGATGGATGAATAGTCTTAATAATCAAATAATTTTTATTAAAAAAACTGAATAAAATTCTTAGCAGCTACACACAGTATGAATGTTGTTGATGCAGTATAATACTATTTGGGACACTGAACTCACAAAGTTATTCAAATAAATGCAGTTTATTCATTCTTGTTAAGAACACATCATTTCAACTGTTCTTATTGATCAGTCTTCTGTCTCCCTCTCACCCATAAGACTTATTCCATCCTTCACACTGTATTTCTCTGTTCTTTGACACCCAAATCCCACTCGTTCTAATTCTCTACTAGAGAAACAGCAATTTGCGTCTGGTGCCATCCATTGAAAGAGACATAATCCAAGAAATGACGGTTTTTAGGCACATTAAACTACTAAATTTATTCTTATTTCACAGACCTCGATCATATTGTTTAATTTTATTTGTTTCATGATAAATAGTAACAGTGAAATTATTTTATTTTATTCAGCAATTGAATTATATGGAGTCTGTAAACTGTGGTTTGTGAATAGTTTATTTGTTCACCTTTATTTGAATATTTTTTCAAAATAGAATAAAAGATAATTATTTGACTATTCAAATAATTTTTATACGAATATCTCATCACTAGAGTGATTTATAATGATTGTGCTACTAGTTAATTTTTTAGGTTTGTTAGAAAGACGAGTTGAAGTCAAGACACTTATAAAAATTCTTTTGTTAATTTTTAATGAACCCACTGGGTTGGTCTAGAGGTAAAGTCGTCGCTAGAATCAGCTGTTTAACAGCTGATTTTCGGAGACAAAGGTTCCTGGTTCAAATCCTAGTAAAGGTAGTTACTTTTATACGGATTTGAATACTAGACTGTGGTTACCAGTGTACTTTGATGGGTGGGGTTTAATTAACCATACTCTCTCAGGAATGGTCGGCCTGGGTCTGTACAAGACTACACCTCATTTACACGTCATACACATCCTCCTCAACTCATTGGGGTTGCTTATTGTTCTAAATTGAACAGATTGCAACGTACACTAATTAGGAATAAAAAATAAAAAAAAATTTAATATCAGAGCATTGTGTAAAACCTTCTTACCCTTTAAATTCTGAGATAATTTTGTCTTTGTGTGCATTTTTCTAGATAGACGTCTGTTCATGCTGATAGTAGTACAAACATGGAATGGTATCACCAACAACTTGAAGGCACCTACCAACTTTGGGTCTGATAGCATCCTCTGCACTAGAATCAGTGCAATAAAGGATGTCCAGAACCTTTGTGTTTGCTAACTTAGCCAGAGATTCCCCAATGCTCAAAAGTTGAAGCGAAAGAGCAGCAACAAAGTTGAAATCACCGAAGACCTCAACATGGTCACTGGGGATCACGTTACAAGATATACCACAAAAATATAATATATACAATAATTTTATAGTTTTGTATGATGTACGATAACACATATTGTATATGGAAATACAGGATAATTTTTTTTTTGCCAAGACACTCCACTGAATGGACCTATGGGTGTTACTGACAGAAATTGTTTTTGAGTGAAAGACAAGGAGAGAGTTGGAATAGAGTCGTGGCTTGCTTACGGCCACTTTTACTTTCAGCTCTCGCCACCACTACCACTGATTACTTTGAATCTGTAAGGCATGGATTTGTTAATTCGGTAGAAAAGGATCATAACTCAAAATTATACATTTTTCAGGAGAAGGAAATTAAATTATTTCCATTTCTTCAATTTTATGAAATTTTAATATTCTTAGATCACTAGACTTGTTTTGAAGTTATTAATGAAAATATCAATTCACTCTGTGTTTTGTAAATGTGTTTACATTATTTTTTATTTTGTGAACTTCCAATATAAAAATTTGTCTGTTAGTTCGAGTTGTGACATTTTTCTTCTTACATATCTTCATATTACATTACATACCGGTAACCTTATTGCAAAAACTGTCACAAAACTAAAAATGTCACTTTTCTTGTTTAAATACTGTTTCTACACGAATTCCCATCACGTCTCAAAATGAGCTGTTTTTCATCACAAAAATTCTAAAAAATACCTATTAAAATCAACACCTTTTTCAAAATATGTCGCTTTTCTTAATAAACATTGTATTCAAACATTCATTATTAAAACTCAAGTGAAAATATGATGCTTTTCTTGTTAAGTCACAGACAACTATTACATGGAAGAAAAATTACAGTTGTACACTTTACCGTTCAGATCAGTAAATTCAGCTGTGATATTTTTCCTAATAAAAATGTATGATTTTTGCAAATGTTAGCAATATCAAACAAAAAATCATTATTTTTTGAGTTATGACACTTTTTTCCGGACTAACGTTATTTAGTGTGCATAGGATGGCTGGAAGGTTATTCATACCTATCATATTTTTTCACAATGTCAAGATAAAACTGATAATCTTAAATGCTAACACTATGTTAAATTCATTACGTACCAATTTAATTATTATCTTTTTAACCACTTCTTACGCACTCAATAAGCATGTCACCCAATAATATTTCTCAGTGTTTACTTAAAATATTTATTTATTCTTCAACCAACAACTATTTAAAAAGGAATTCTTGTATATTGTAAAATGCTTCAATAATCAAGTAATTTTTTATCTTTTTTTTGAACAATTTTAAGTCACCATAAGTTTTAAAGCTTATGGTAAATTTATTGATGTATTTTCTATCTGCATAAGAAGATTTTTGATCAAAAAATTTATTGTTGTGATTCGCATCATACTGCGACAACAACCAAAAACAACGTTTGTTAAAACATATAATGGTCAAACAGATCACCGTAATGTACTTATCTGGCAGAGCGGCGCACTAAACAATTACATCCATATTAATTTTCAGACCAAACTTATGAATATTAACTTAAATACCATATTCTATGAAGACACATTTTTCAAGCTAAGGAGGCAAAGTTTTAAATTTAGTTTTGAAGGTTTACTTCATGAATTTATTAACAAATAAACAAAATCACATAATGATTTGGTAATTATTACTTGGTCTCTGGTTTAAATTTATAAGTGTCTTTCAATACATAACGTACTTAGTGCTATAATTCAAGCTTTCGAGCTTATATAACATCGAGCTTCTGAAAATCGATCAGCTCTGCTGGGAATTTAAGTAGACAAGAGTTCCCCTTCATCAAGCAGAGGAGCTATCAGCCTGAAGACTGCAGCTACTAAATTGTAATTTTTTTATATTTTTTACTTGAAATAGATTAAAACTGGTCTAAAAGACCAATTTTTCATTCATATTATCTTAAAAACTAAATACTTAAATTATATAATCCATTCAACAATGTTTTATATCTTAACACTAAAATATTCACAAAACTATTCACTACTTTTGGACTTCACACTGCTCTGCTTTAACACATCACACTGAACTATTGCACTAGTTCGAAGGGCTTCTTCCTATTGAGCCTTCTAGGAACATTTTCATTATCAAGAAGTTGAATTACTTCAGGATTAATGTGGCCATGTAGGCGAGCTTCATGTTTGACAGCAAATCTTCTTATCTCACTGGACGCAAAAGGGATGTCAAGATTTCTATGCAGATCACTATTCCTAACAGACCAAGGGGAATTAACCATAGCTCTCAGTACTTTGTTCTGAAACATCTGTTTAATCCTTATCTGACTTTCTCTGGCGCAACCCCAAAGTTGTATACCAAAATTGTAATAACTAAATATATTGTTCTAATTTAAAATCATTTATTCTTTTAGAGTGAAGTACAATATTACCATTTTATAGCTATATTCATAGAACGTAATTCATTTGAATTACTACTTGAATAATCATTTGAATTCATCCAGCTGTCATGCTCATTCAAACTTATCCAGACTGTAAAGGGTGAGAAATGAAAATGAGTGATGAAAATATTATAGACCTGATTGGCAATCAAACCCGAGAACCAGGACAGAAAATGGCAAAAATTACTATCAAGAGGGTAGAGGCTTGAATTTATTATTGATACAAAAATCAAAATATGTATCTGTCGCTTAATGTAACGAGAAAAATTTGTCTTAACATAAATTTATTTTATTTTGTGTGTTGCTTAGGTCATCAGAATTTCGGCTGATGATCAACAGGATGGAAGAAGGAATGGAAGAAGCATGCATACGTTTAAATACGCTGATTACAAAATTTTATTTATTTTATTACACTTCTCAACAATCCAATTTCACTTCTCTGATCATGTAATTGTTCATTATACATGAATTACAAATAATCCTATTGATTTTTTTAAATTTATTAGGTTGTTTTCATTTGTACTGTTTTACTTTCTGTGTTCTGTTGCTACTAATTTACTACATCAAAATGACAAATTCAAATGAATCCGTTTCTTCGAAAGCTGAATTAGTCCTGTAGTCCTTATCTTTCCTCTTACTTTTGTTACTTACTCTTTCTTTCCTACTCTTCTTACTCCTACTCTTTCTTATTCATTCTTCCTTTTTACCTTACTCTTTCTTTTCTTGAAAATTTTGTAGCTCTGGTGAAGTCTCTGTCAGTATCACAATATAATCTTACAGCAGCCCAACCATTACCCAAACATTCGCCAAATACCATCAACATGTCAAAGGCCTCTTCATTTGAATATTTGTCATTTTTATGAAGTAAATTAGTAGCAACGTAACAAAATTCAAGTGCACAAGTACAAATGAAAACAAACAGACTGGTGAATTTTAAAATATCGATAGGATTTTTCTTGCATTTCACGTAAACAATTTACATGATCCCAGATGTGGACTGGATTGTTGAGAAATGTAATAAAATAAATAAAATTTTGTAATGAACTTATTAAACACATGTTCAAAAATAAAAAAGTATTATTTTTTTGTATCTTTATTAGGCTACTGAGGAAAATAATTCAGTACATTTTCTCATTGGTCATAACAAAGTCATTAGTTTTAGTAATGCTGTATTTATTAAAAAAAAAACAGCTGCTTTGAAAATACCATCCTGATGTTGGAATTGCTTTTCTGTTTCGTAAAAAATAAGTTTTCTATGAAATGACTAAAAATTTGTCTATAGACTACATTATTTGATTTAAATTTACTTAACCCTCTTGCCAGGAAAAATGAGCCGAAACGTTACATTTTCCATTATTCCTAGATAACGGCAACAGCTAGAAACAAATATTATATATAAAATTTGTTCCTTTTAAAAATACTTTTAAAACGATATGCCACACAATCTACCTTGCCATTTGAAATTTTAAAGTTACGGCCATTTTGTTTTTTCAAAATTCAGTTTTGGGACATTCAACCAAATTTTCCCGAATACAGTCATGCAACACATCGTTTGAAAGCTTATTCAATTATGAATAAAATGAAATTAAAAATTAACAATTAAGTTTACAATATGCTGCCGTAAAGGCCAAAATGTGAAAACGTATTGTTTTGCAGTTTTAGCCGCCATTTTGAAATAGATGAGAATTGGGGATCACAAATTAAATGTTTACTTTTTAAATGTTTAAATTTTAAATCTTTTTATATTTATTTAAGAAAAAATACACCTTTATTTACCATTCATGAAAGTAATCTTACGTTAAACACAAAAATGTGTTATTTCTTTGCACCAATTCTTGTGTTTTATGTAAGATATCTCTGAAAGTATTCTATTTACAGCTCTGGAACCAATTTTATTCAATTTTTCAGATTAAAAAACATAAGAAACCTTCGTATTTGTATCTTTGTAACTACCTTTAACATTTTTATACGGCCTTACTTCACCGAGGGTACAGAGTTCTAGGTGAAATTTTTCGCTAGCCGTAACTCGCTAACTAAGCGTTTTCAGGGATACGTTTATATGAACTTTTTTTCTTATTTTTAGCTATAGAATGAGATTCCAAGAGATTGCCGTATAATTTTGAATCACTCTGTACAAGGAAGAAAAGTATTGTTTTCATGTCGTTTTTCTAAATCGAGTTTTCACCGGATATACACATTTTAAGACCCCCTGAAGCCAAAAAATCATGTTTTTAGTGATTGGTCCGTGTGTGAAAAAAAATCTCAAGACATAACATAGTATAGCCTGATTTTCGTAAGGAGAGCGCTGGGCAAAACTTACGTCTGCATTAGTATAGTCTTGTGTGTACTGCAATAGTGCAGCGTATATAATCAACAATGGAACAGCATGGCTACAAAATACGATGGGTGTAGTCAATTTTCAACAACACTCTGACTGTACATCTTACTGTTGATCGGAGGGGTATGCGGGGTCGAAGTCATGTATGCACATGCGTAGTCCAGCGCTCACAGCAATTGGCTTGGCCTTTACGAAGCTTAAACTTGGAACTTAAGTTAGATAGGTACTACTACGGGACGCGATGCGAGCATTTTCATTAAAATCGGTCAACCAGAAGTAGTAGAAGTAGTTTATTCGTGCAATTTCTTCAAAAAACGGCTCCTACGATTTTTTTAAAAATCGCCTCATTTACTATATTTCATATGCTTTACAAGAAAGAGGAAGCACCATGTATGCTGAAATTTCTGAAATACGAGTACCATATTTTTACAAAAAATAACCTATTACATTATATTGCCATTTCTAGTAATCACGACTATGTTACAATAGGCCTATTTGTTTTTCTTCATGCTTTTTAGGAACTAATATAAAAGTAGGTCCCAAAATTATTAGTGATTAATGTTAGGTCTACTGTAAATGAAAAATATATGTGAAAATTTATAAGTTTTTATATCAATTTTGATGTAATTACTGTAATATTTTGACACGTTAAAAAATTAATGGCGTACATCATTAAATTAAAATTTCATTAGAGAATCAATTTTGTTAGGAGGATATTCGTTCACAGGCCACATTAATTTAACAGGCGAAATGTACAGTGTGAGAACTTTCTAATTATTTCCTTATTCAACAACAGATAATTTGTTTAAATTATTCCTTATTTTGTAATGTTTTTAAAGATTGAAAAAAATTGGTAATCATGTTCTTAAAAGGGTTTTTTTTTGTAAAACTGATTATTAAAAATATCTCTTAATCTATGAAAACTAAATAAAGTAACCTTATTATTTTCACATTGGCTTCTAATTTTTTAACATTGAAAGTAGGCCTACGATGTTTGAGACGTCTATTTGGTAATTTTTTTTTTTTTTTTTTTTTTTTTTTTTTTTGGTTTAACGTCCGACTGTTCTGCAATTACTGCTAATGCAGACGGTGAAGGATGAAATGATATTTTGTAACGTATGAAAAAATGCCGTGCCTGAATGGGATTCGAACCCAAGACCGCATGATGAGAGGCGAGCACGTTACCAACTGCGCCAATGCGGCCGGCTTCTATTTGGTAAGAACATATAATCTAATTTTATATACAAAATTACAAAACCTTCACGATTTTAGTAAAAACGGATTTTAAATAAACATACGCCCACAATAAGGTCTAAAGATTTGAATTTAAACAAAAAAATCTGGTGTGAAACATATGATATTGGTACTCTTGCCGATGTAAATATTACTGATATTAGGATTACTAAAAAATTACATTTGCATGCTTACCGCATTGGTGTCGTTCATGAACTACAAGAAGTAGACCATGGAAAAACAGTATTGAGGTGTTGGTTCGTGTCTACGGCGTGGTTTCACTTGGATGGCTATGTTAACAGTCAAAACTGCCGAATGTTTTTTTTTTATGAATGCGTCTTGGAGACTCCAGGAGGAGTATAGGACATGTCAGTTATAACACCTAATATACATATATAAGAATCACACAATGTATCACTACTATCAAGAAAAAAATTCTTGTACGCTATAAAAAGTTTCACTGATAAAGTAATTTTTCAAATTTTTTTTAAAGGAATGCAAATTATCACAACATTTTAAAAATTGGGGTAATTTATTCATCAATTTTCTCTCTACATAAGTAGGTTTTCGTTCAAACAGTTTTGTGGAGTGATTAGCCACATAATAATCATTTCTGTTTCTCGTGTTATGATTGTGAACATTGGAATTCTGCATAAAATTATTTTGCCTAACGTACATAATCACCTCAAAAATGTAGAAAGAGGGAACTGTAAGCAATTTAAGCTCCTTAAATAGTGGCCTGCATGAGGTTAGCTGGTTAGTTCCTACCATACACCTAATAGCTTTCTTTTGAATTTTAAAAACCCTATTCATATTACCCATGCTAGAATTACCCCATACTAAAATACCATAACGGATATGAGACAGAATGAGGCCATGATAAGCTGCCATTAGTAATTTTTTATCATTTAATATGGAAATTTGTTTTAGTGTAAATACCCCAGTTGATATTTTACTACAAACTTCATTGGTATAGAAGTTTTAAGACAAAAATCTATCTAGAGATACTCCTAGGAACTTCACTGTTTCTACATGCTCTAAATTATTATTATGAATAAATACATCTACTTCTCTACTTTCTTTAACGTTATGTTTGTTTTTGAACTGCAAGTACTGACACTTTTTCCTATTAACTGTTAATAACGCTTGATTCAAAAACTGTACTACGGACTCTATGTTAACATGTGTATTTACTTCAAGAGCATCTACCAGTAAACTGTTACTGATTACTGAAGTATCATCAGCAAACAACAAAGCTCTGCCATTAGGTATGACTTCTGGTAGCCTATTAATGTACAAAAGAAACAGAATTGAACCTAAAACTGACCCTTGTGGAATGCAGGATCGTAGAACTTCACGCTTTCCAGATACAACCTTTGTAAGTTTCCCCTTAACAACTTTAGTGATGTAGAACCGAGAGATCGCACACACCTATTTGACAAATCTTTGGATGGTGTGGTTTATCGCAACTTAATCCATCAGTTTATAGCAATGTTAGATCTACAGGAACGATAATGTTGGTTCTAGCAGGATAACGCAACTTGCCATATTGCCGATGACACGCTAGACTTGTTGCGGAATTTTTTTGGCCATCGTTGATATCGAAAGGGTTGTAGCCTCCAATATCCCTAGATCTTACACCAGGAGACTTTTAATTGTGGTAGTATTTAAAAAATGTAGTTTTTAAAAATAATGAATTGAAGGCAATATTGAACTTGAGATTTGTAACATTGATAGGCAAACATTATGAAAAGTGACTATAAAATTATAAACATGTTACGAAACGTGTACGAACCTGAATTCGGGTCACCGGAAATCATTTTCAACATCTATTATAAAGTTATTAATGGTAAGTCTCATTATAATTTGAATAATGTTGCGCAAAATTATAATAAATATATTAATTTAATATTTTTGTACTTCATTCATGTCTTCTAAAAACTAGTTCGTCTGTTTTTTAAACACTCTGTAATAGTACACTCTCCACTCCAGCGGCGCTTCGCGCCGCTTACGTGTCTCGGCCTCAGAGGGGTAGGTGGATCAGAATTTTTAGATCAGAAACATTTGCCAAAAAGTGAAGTTCGGCCGCCAAAGGGGTTGAGTGGATCACAATATTTTGAAATTTGAATATATGAAAGTTTAAAGATTAAGTTTGAAGTTTCAAAATTTTAAATTTGAATGTTGAGGTTTGAATGTATGATGTGTTGAGTTTTTCGTTTTCTCATGCAACCTAGGGTTGCGATCTGAAAATTTTCGGGTTACCAAATTTTTTTGTAATTTTATTCGCTAAATAACATGCCGTTAAAAGATTATTTGTATTCGGAAAATTTTAAAAATTTTGTAGGGTTAGCAATCACCATAGGACCCCGATCTAAAATTTAATAAATTCTCCGTGACTCTATGTGTATGTGTAACGTTTTGTCAATAAAAATTTCCGAACAACAAACCGTTGTGAAGGTGTGAAGAAAGAAAAACATGAAAACGGCAAGCCCTGAAAGCCGAAATGCTAGTGTTTTGAGTTTTCTCAGCGAACAGGCAGGTTGATGGCAATTTTAGTTACATGGCCTTGAAGTACTTTAGAAGTACTTTAAAAGCACAAAAAAGATTCTATACAATTTTTCGCTACGAAGTACTGTTCAGGAGGTAATAGAATACTACCCTCTACCAAAGGTAACGGGGTGGAACCTGAATGTTTTCGCGTTACCAAATTTTTATTTAACTTTTAACGACGAAAACATCCCGTTGAAATATATTTTGTATTCTAAAAATTAAGACATTTCATAATTTTTGGATAGGGGTAGCAACCCCCATTGGACCCCTTTTTAAAATTTAAAAAATTACCCGTGATACTTTAAGTACCTGTAACGTTTTGCAAATAAAAATTTGCCAAAAAACTGTTTTGAAGGTGTAAAGATAGGAAAACCTGAAAACGGCAAATCCCAAAAAACCGAAATTTGGTTATTGCAGTTTACTCAGCGGACCGGTGTGTTAAGGGCAACTTTGGTTATATAATCTTGAAGTACTTTTTGTGGAGCACAAAACAGGTTCATGCATTTTGTCTCTATTATTCACCGTTAAGGAGATAAAGAAATACAACCCCTACCGCAGGCTAGAGGGTGCTAATTGAACATTTTCGGATTATCAAATTTTTTTGTAATTTTTAACACCAAACAACAGGCCGTCAAAAGACCTTTTTGTATTCTAAAAATGAAACATTTTATATCTTTTGGATAAGGGTAGCGCCCCCGTAGGACCCCGATTTAAAATTTGGAAAATTACCCGTGACGCTTCGGGTAAGTGTAACTGTTAAAAAATAAAAATTTGACGAAATAACCGATTTTGAAGGTATAAAGAAAGAACAACATGCAAACGGCAAACCCCCAAAGAGCTGAAATTTTGTTTTTTGAGTTTTCACACCGAACCGGCAAGTTAAGGGCAACGATAACTATATGGTTTTAAAGTACTTTGCAAGGGGTACAAAAAATATTCTATACAATTTTTATCTACGATGCACCGTTTAGGAGGTAAAAAAATACAACCCCTACCGCAGGCTAGAGGGTGCTAATTGAACAATTTTTGGGTTATCAAATTTTTGTAATTTTTAATGCCAAACAACATGCCGTTAACAGTTTGAAGTTTCAAATATTAAAGTTTGAACTTTGATGTTTTATAATTTGAAGGTTGGAAGTTTCAATGATTGAAGTTTGAAATTTTAAAATTCGAAGTTTGAGGTTTTTCATATACATATTTTAAATTTCAGATTGAGGTTTGCTTTTTATAAATTTTACGTTTAAAAAATTGAAATTTCAACGTTTGAAGTTTTATCATTTGGAGGTTTGAAATTTTAAAGTTTGGGATTGAGATTTGAAGTTCGACGTTTGTTTGTTTGAAGTTAAGAGTCTGAAGTTTATAGTTTTGGGGTTGAGGGTTAGAGTTTTGACATTTCAAAGTTTGGAGGAGGAGATGGGATCTTCTCTATCTCCTCCTCCTACATCTTCTCCTCCATCTTCTCCATCTCCTCCTCTTCCGTTTTCTCATCCACCATCTCCTCCTCCCTCTCCTCCCCATCTCATCCATCTTCTCCTCCTCCATCTCCATCTCCTCCTCTATCTTATCCATCTCCTCCTTCATCTCCTCCTACATCTCCATCTCCTCCTCCTTCTTCTCCTCGTCCTCCATCTCCTCCTCCATTACACCTCCGAACAATAAAACTTTAAAATTTTAAAAATCAAAACTTTAAATCTTAAAACTTTTTTCCATTTAACGTTTAGAATTTTTAAATTTTGAAACTTCAAATTACAGGATTTGAAACTGTCACTTCATGAAATGTTAAATTTGAAATTTCAAAACACAACTTGAAACATCAAGCTCATTCCATCTTGGGCAACTCATGGTACGGCCACTTCTGGGTACAGGCTCTTCTGGATAACTCATGGTACAGCCCCCGCCTATGTCGACGAGACGAAGAAAAAAGGTCACAGTGACCTTAGCGCTACGACGCTTCTTTAAAAGAGTTAAAAAATTTTGGGGGCCCCTCTGAGCCCCCCGAAGGCGGTAACCGAAAAGTCATAATTTTCTGGTAGGTTTGACATGACTTTTGCTCTCTGAGGCCTCCTTATGGGTTAGAATTAATGTCAGTGAGTGAGTGAGTGAATCAGTGACCCTGCAGCTTTATATAATGTGGATACGGCAAGTCTAAAAATTGGGGGTAAGCGATGAGAAGTTATAACGTACTGACAGAAAGATCGTGGCATTCGCTTGAAGTGGCCAAGGAAAACTGCGTGTAAACTTTAACCAGGACATCTAATCATACAACGTAGATCAAACTTCCATTTCATTGACAATATTGATGACAACATTGGAAGTATAAAGGTAGTTCTGGAGTCATAGAAAATTGTGATCCGGAAAATCGAAAATTCGGATAAACCGGAAACAATAGAAAATCGAAAAAAACAAAATGTAATGAGAAACCTTACCGTTTATTTATTCATCTTAGGACATAAATACACTGCAATATATTTACACATAAATATTTTCAAGTGATTAATTTCTCTGCATTTTCTTTTACAAAACCTATTTTAGCGTAAATTAGTGATTTCCGGATTGTTAAGTCGAAAAGAGGTTGATTTTCATTTTGCGTAATTCACTCATGATTAAAATTAGGTTATGTTTTTCATTTTACATTGTTTACTGATGATTAAACAGGTTATATTGTTCATCATTTACACTGGCAAGAGAAAATGTCACCAGATTATTCGTGTTTATTATCTGAGAAATCACATACCATAAGTGACTACGAAATTCATGAAAACCTTTAAATTCCATAAACTATATTTTTTGGTTTATTTGGTCAAATAATTTTTCTATTTAGTCCTAACAAAGTAACAAATGTGATGTAAAAATGTCATACATGACCGGGAATTTAACCTGGGGCTCCTAGCGTAGAATCCAATTCGCTGACCACTACACCAACCAGCTGGTTTCAAGATCGTTATTATTAACAACATAGGCCTGCGTAATTTGTGCGGGCGAAGGTCTTCATGTGTTTACGCGAAAACAAGTAAAACCCATTAGATACTACCTTACTTAAGTAAAACTAAAAAAAACTTGTTTGTATCAGTAAAAAAAAAAAACAAACCGGATCAGTGGAGGAAGCGTTTTGATTCCTGTTCTACCAAGGACATTATAACTTGTTATAAATTTATATTGATTGAACAAACCATGCAAAAATAGTATACGGTATAAAATACTCATATTTGTTTACTTTAAATTTCAAATAGTACCAGAAATATGTTTAATTATTTAATTTATTTTAAGGTTATGCTACTTCTATCAGCTAACTCTGATTAGCGTCTTTTACAGCTCTACTTCTTCTGTTCTTAAATACTTCAGTCATATTATTGGCTGACGAAGTGATAAGAAAAATAACTATTTTTTTAGTCCTGGAACTAGCAAATCGAGTGCAAATATTTTAAAATTCCACCTCCCTGTTATGGGAAAATATTAATTCAATAAAAAACGGAATTTCATTCAAAAATGACATGAACATTAGTAAACAGAAAGTTTTGTTTTGAGAAAATTTTTATTATCTATATTACTGTTGAGAATTCATATTGTTGTTAAATAAATTCAAGAATTGACACAAGTTGAAAACTAAAAAACTTCAACAAACTAGAATAATAACATTTTGTGTGACGTCAGATGTAATATAAAAAGTTGTTATTACAAAAAAGTCATAAAGTTCAATGTACCAAAAATAATCTCTGAATACACAAAGAAATAAGATGTGGTCTTAATTACATATAGTTTTTATATATAGTACAACAATAGATAGATCTCAATGTAACTTACGTCAGTTGACGTAAAATATTTCTTTCTCAGTAATGTTTTTTTGGCAATTTAACATAATAAGTAATTACATGTGTGGTTAAGTCTCATACCTTGAAATCTTACAGAACAACCGCGCCGGCGGTGCGTGCGAACTTTATACCAATTTCAAAACCTGTGCCGTAAAATTTTCTCGTGTACCTTTAATCCTACAGAGTTAATTTTTTGTATTGGCTTAACTTTGCTTTAAATTAAAGGAAAATTTTAATTAAATGATTTTTTCAAATATGTACTGATTTTAAAATTGAATAACCTGCAAAATAGGTCAAATTAAAACAATTTTCATTAAATGGGTTTAACTAATTGTGACATAAATTTATTCTACCCCTTTACCACTTACCCCTTTACGTTGAAATAAAATACTGTATATGAACTGACATTTTTTCCTATTCCAGGTTTTTTCAGGAACAGGTTATTTCCAAATGACAAACCTATTAAATTTATAACAAATATTAATTTACCGAATAGTTACTTAAATTAATTGTTACAAATAAAAAAACAAGGAATTAGTACACTAAAGTACAAAACTTGATGAAAAAACTAAATTTAATACAAAATGTCATAAAATTTAACTAAAACTTAAGGAAATTTTATTAATGTCACCAAATGGTGACATTAAGTGGCTTTAGGAAGCCTTAAATGTTTGGGCCTCTGAAAAGGGCCGTTTAAGCGGAGGTCGTCCAAGTAGGAAGAGTCGTTTGTAGTCGTCGTGAAGGTCGAGGAGGTGGGCGAGACGTTATCTCGTCGTTTAGTGGAGACGTCATCTTCTTTCCTTGCAGTAGTGCGTCGATGGGTGCTTCGTCAGGACCCGTTGGGCGCAACGTTCGGTTGAGGGACCCCTATGAGCATCGCTCGCGGCAACGGGCGATAACGGTCCCGGTATCGGGTCGGCGAACAAAAGCATCATCTTCTCTTTTGCTTGGTCGTCGATGGGTCTTTGTCGGAATCTGGTAGCCGTGTGCCGATGGTCTATGTCTAGTCGAAGCTGTAGAGCGTAAGGCAACAATGATCGGGGTCAGTGGAGCGCTCTTATGTATTAAGCAGAGGAGCGGTTACTGGCCCTCTGCAGTGCAGGTATTATCGATTTTTTTAGATATTCTCGATTTACCTCAGTCGGTATGTCGGAAGCTTTGTCGGCCGGGGGCACGGCAGCAAATCAACGGGGGGACGGTGGCATTAAAATAAATAATTGATTCCTACTTAACCCAATTATAATTATTGTACACTGTCTTATCGTCACGAAGAAACTGCTTTAATACGTGACTTATTATTGGCACCAGGTCATCGAGAAAGGTTGCATCCGTTTTAAAAAAATCTGGTGTGAAACTCCAGACACACAACTTTCTCTTGCTAAAGCAAATAATGTACAATATAACCTAATATTATTAATAAAACATTAGAAATAAACAAAAAAAAAATCTCAAAAAACATAACCTCATTTAATCATGAGTGAATGATGCAAAATGAAAATCAACCTCAGTTTGGTTTAATAATACTTGTATCAAAAATCACTCTTTGAAACTAGGCTCTGTAGAGAAAAATGTTTACCATAAAAGATGTATATCTTTTAATTTTCTATAAATTTGGTTATAGCCTATACACTTCTGTCGTAAAATGCATACTAAGGCCGAAATCTTAAAAAAATCAATTTTATAGATTTTCATGGAAAAACGGAAAATCACTAATTACCGCTGAACTAAGTGTTATTAAAAATATAACTGAAAAAACCGTTGTAGATTTTTAAATTTTCTACAACTTTTGTGAAATACATTTTTGCGCTAAATTGCATATTGAGGCCGCAATAGTAAAAACCATTTTTTGGAGAGAACAGCCTCTCCAAGAATTTCAGCAGACATGGCCCCTACCCTATCTTCTAGAACATAAAAAATGTACTAAATGAGGTGATTTTTTTAAAAAATCTTAGAGCCGTTTCTGAGAAAATCGCAAAAAGTGAAAAATTACATGAATAAACTACTACTTCCGGTTGTCCGATTTTTATGAAAATGTTCGTGTCAAGTCCTCTTGTATTACCTAACTTAAGTTTCAAGTTTCAACTTTGTAGTATATTCCGTTCTTGAGATATTTTGTTCACATACACAGACACACGCACACACACATATAGACCAATCGCTAAAAAACATGTTTTTCGGGTTCAGGGGGTCTGAAAACGTGTATATCCGGCGAAAACTCGATTTCGAAAAATTGACATGAAAACAATACATTCCCTCCAATGTATTCATGTAGGCAAGAGAAAGTAAAAATACAGTTTAAAAACTACTGGAGATAAAATCTTTTTTTTTTGTTGTAAACAGAAAATATTAAAGGTTTTTTTGTCGGTACGACTGTACCGAAAGTTGAACAAAATGAATTGGAAAAAGAATATTAACATAATTTGGGAACACGACAGCGCGCCTCCTCATATCAGTCTTCCAGAGCACTACCCTCTCAATGAAAGGATCTCTGACCGATGGATCGGTAGGGCCAATCCTGTGCTTTGGCCTTTGATTTTTTTCTTCTGGGGTTATGTTAAAAACCATATCAATAGAGAGAAAATTCGAAATGAGAATCATTTACGACAACGAATTGCTGTTGCTTCGGTCACACTCGATATGAGACAGCGCACCTGGACAGAGGTCGACTATCGTTTAGATGTGTGCAGAGCAACCAACGGTGCTCATATACAAACTTATTAAGGTATGTAAAAAAACTTTACATACTTTTCTGTTTACAACAAAAAAACATTTATGACTATCTCCAGTAGTTTTAAACTGTAATTTTTTAAATGGATGCAACCTTTCTCGATGACCCGGTATTCAAAAAGCATATGTAGTATCCTATTTAGCTGTTATGGTTAAGGTTTTTGCACAGTTTTCCTTAGCCACTCCAAAGTAAATGCTGGGTCAGTCTCTTTTTTACCTTCTGTGCAGTAGCAAATACATTCCCACATATATGTTGTCTGCAGTGCAGTACTTTCCCATTTGTTATCTCAAATATTTTTTGACTTGTCATATAATTAAAATGTATATTATTTCACGTGACAATCAATTTTATTTATTTATTTATTAAATAGACATCAAAAAAAAATTTATTCATTTGACCGGTATAACACCATATGGTATTCATTTGACTGCGGGTATTGTATATTAAAGAAATTGGTGTGGACAATATTAGCCTACAGAATTTTGTAATAGTTGAAATAAATAAAATTAAGTCACTCTATCTTCTTCTTTATTTGAATGAACAGTATTGTGTGACCAGCAAACAAAAATAAATAATACTTTTAAATGCTAAGCGAGCGGGGATTGATAGTAGGTATACAAAACGTCCTAAGCCGACCCTGACATATTATCAAGTAAGTTATATCATACATAATTTTTGTTTAAATGTTCTCTTGAAATTCCCAGGTATTTTTAAAGAATAATTTGACCAAATTCTTAAAATTTCCTTCCTGATATAAATAAGTTATACGTTGTGAATAACCTTAATCAAGGCTAATTACATCATTATAAAATATTATAATTTTCAAATGTAGAAATATTCATACTGAATTCTATAGATTCAGAATTAATTTATGTTATGAACGTGTGAAATAATTAAAGTTTATAGGAGAATGCATAACAGGTTATTTGAATGTTGTTAGATTTTCATTAAGTAGAAGAATAAACTACTTTATTTCTCTTGCTAATCTTCATGTATGCTAGTAAACTATTTTACTCACTGAGTCCTATTTCAATGATGTATTCATATCAATTACGTACTAGCAATCCCCGGTTCACTGCGCTTTCGTAAAACTAAACTTAAATTGTTTACTTTTTCACATTAATAGATTTACACTTTGAAAGCAGTGGCGTAGATAATGGGGGGTTCCAAAGTGTCCAAAAAAATTCCCGAAATGTAAAAAAAGGAAAAATTATTATTTATTCAGATCATATCAAAATCACCCCTTCTTTTAAGGTCATTTGGGTTCGGCTGCGCTCGAATTTTTAGGTCGTGTATAAAAACTCACCATTGTATACTTGGGTGGAAGGGGCTCGTTCTCCTGCACCGAAAAGATTTTGGAGGGATCAAAACCGAACAATGCTTCTGCCACAGATTGTCGGTAAGGTCTTACAGGGAATGGATGACAACCGGTTCACGAAACTAATTTTTAAGACACTAAACAGTAGACCTAAGGTGTCAGATAAATGGTTAAAAAAGCCAGAAAGGATAGGTAATGAAAAAACCGGGAAAACCGAGAAAATTTAATGAACAGAGCCAAATTCAGACAACTAATTACGGACTTTAAGGGCTACCATGAAGAGTAAAAACGGATCACCGGGTGGACAGAAGAAAGGAGAAAAGCCTACAGTGAGCGAATGCTGAGAATGTGAGCTCCAAAAAGAGTTTCCAGAAACATCTAGAATCATCTCGCTCTAAAATTAGCCCTATATGAGGGAAAATGAAGGAAATTTCCACCAAATACTAGTGGGAGGGGGGAATATTGAGTTGAAATTTCCTCTGAAAAACGAAGGGTTTTAGTTTTTTAAGCACTTTGAGGAAATAGAGGTATTAGTAGGTACATTACTTCAAAACCGACACCCCAAAACAAAATTTTTATCTACGCCACTGGTTGAAAGCCATATAATGGCGGTACAAATAAAACCAATCAGTACTGAAAACAGGAATTTTATCGACATAATTATGAATCAAGACAGGAACGGGAGAAAAACAACTCAATAATAACTGAATATAGCCTATCATATAAAAAAAGTTGATGAAATCTATTATTTCTGTCATTTTTTTGTTTTACAACCTGTTAAAAAGAATGTACAATGTCTCTACTCCTGCAAAATAAAATAATAGAATCCAATAAGTACAGTATTACATAATTAGGCTACTAATAATTCCCCAATCGTGGCACTTCATGGTAAACTAAACATAAAGTGTTTAGCTTCTCACACAACCTTACCCAAAATGTTTACTTTTTCACTATTATATTTTGGGGAAATAATTTGTCCATTTTAGAGGGGGCAGGCAATCCCCTCTCGGGTTATGTAATCATTTACATACACCGTTTTCGTTTCTCTTTGTAGAGGAATCAAGATATTTCTTTCCTCTATTGCATTGTGCATACGGTGAATAATTTTTACAGAATTTTGTAAATCTTGGCTTTAATAATAGTGGAAATGTACGCACTGAGTCATTTACTGGAATTTACGCTGTCGTATTTGCTGATAAAGTAAGATAATTAAGTGATTAATTATAATTTATAAGAATAAAAATTGCTTTTTATTTGTTTAAAGATACCTGTGTATTTCCACGATCTATCGGCAACAATATTTGTTTATTATTAACCTAATGGGAAATCTTTTATTTAAAATGAGATGTTCCAGGTTATAAAATTGTTATGAAAACTACGAAGCTTTATTTGAAAACTCACGGTAGGAATAGAATATAATTACATCTATATCAACACGATCGTGATATTATCTGTAGTTTTTTCAAAATGCCCCAAATTTTGTTTCTACCATGGATTTACCAAGTAAAGACTGGAAATAAGTTCATCAATCAAACATGGCTAAACCAAATACAATGAATTTTGGTCCCAACATGATTGAGATTAATATAGGTTTTAATTTTTTTTGAATGTAGGAAGGATGTAGGAGTTCAGAGGAAGGATTAAATAAAAAACTACGAATATATCCGTATAAATTAATGTATCAATAAATGCCATAAAACCAAAATTATGAAAATTTTAAAGAGATATACGTTTGTTAATGGGACATTTTAAAATTTAAAGCGAAATATTGGAGATATCTCCAACTTTATAATGTGAAAAATTGAACCGAAATATATTTTATCACAATAATTACACTACCCGCTTTTACATTGTGTTCTGTGTTAGCACCCGAAAAACCTTTCTACAGATCAGCAACCCTTGCCATTTTACCCTACCACACCCCATCAATTCTCGACGCATCGTCGAACATTTTTACGCGTCATCACCGTTCAGAGTCAGTTGGTTAACCATTCTGTAGTGGTTCATTTTCCTTTTAGCAGCTTCAAAAGCCGGATTTGGATCAGGCATTTTTGTTGGATAGCCGGCCAAACTGAACCGTTTCTGTCGTTCAGTGGTAGATAACTAGAATTCGTCACTGAAACACTCGAATTCGATATTTTTCACGAACAAATAGTTTTAAATAGTTTAAAAAGCAGATTTTAGTCATGTCCCATTGAATGCTACGTTTCTAGATATTTATAATCCATATCAGATTCGGTAAATCCCTATAAATATCCGCCATTGTACAACAATTATTTAAAGAAATATTTTTTGAAGCCCTAATCTAACTTGATATTTTTCTTCCCTGCTACATTGGAGGTTTTGTCGACAATATTAATCTACTTACCATAAAAAAATCCATATACTATAAAATTGATCTGTAAATGACAATACGCATTTAACTTTTATAGAAATAAAGTTTCTTAACATTTACAATTTGAAATTCTTCCAAATTTGGTCAGACGGATATCAGAGCAATTTGTTATTTACCACTTTTATAATTAATTTCTCCACTATTAACTGGAGATTTAAATAACAATACAAAGCACCTTAACCAACAAGCCCGTAAGTCAAGTAAGTGACTACACCGTAGCGAAACACACAATTTTTAGGGGTTTAACTTAAAAGGACTTTCTAAGATTTTTTAAAAATAAATACATAAATTTTCGTCTATATAATCCATTAATATGATACTCCTATCAAAAGATAAAGTTGACTGGTATTTCTAAGTATTTATTCAACTTTTCCTTAGTAAGGCCTATTGTAAAAAATTTGTAACTTGAAATGTTTGGGGGTGTATGAATTGTCAAGGGCTGATTCTCTTTTAGTACATTTATAATATCGAATTAATAATTTATATAGGTAATGTTGAATTTGGTTAAGTACATGAATCAAGTGAGATCGAAATGCATAATCAATAGAAATACATCTGAATTTAATCATAAATTATTATATAAATTAACTTAGACTATACAAGTTCAAATAAAACAGTATTGAGTTCACAAGTTTACATTGAATAAAGGTTGTAACTACAGTAAACATACGTTGTAACTTAATTCAAAGTTGTTTTATTCTCAATACAAACATTTTTTATGGTTAAAATATTCCAGGTTCTGACGTCAAATCGAGGTCTGGCATAGGTAATTTTAATAACTGGTTTATTCAGCTAGTCTGGAAATATCTGTATCGCATTTTCTACACAATAGAACTAAAGTTGACTTATATAATATTTTCACTGCTCTGTTTTCAACATATTTATAAATAAATCTTTATTTGTCGGCTAACCGATATGAAATAGACATCGTCAAATAAAAAAATCTAGTGTGGTACACTCACACGACGTTCTCTTGCCTATGTAAATAATGAGCAATATTACCTATGTTTAATAATTTGTTAACAATTAAAACTCATTTAATAGACTAGATATAATTCAAACAATGTAACTCATTTAATAGAATGAGTAAAGTATTCAAAACACACGATCTGAATATTAAAACAAAAATGCATCTATTGCGATGCAATATTCCCGGTTCTGTTTTATGGCGTGGAGTCTTGGACGCTGAATGATTTCATGAGTAAAAGACTTGAAGCGTTCGAGGTGGGGCTCTACAGAGGGATGCAGAGAGTCTCCAGGGTGGATCGCGTCTCTAATGAGGAGGTACGCATGCAGAAATCAAAAGATTTCATCAACACGATAAAGATGAGGAAGCTCGAGTATTTGAAACATTTAATGCGCAACGAGAAAAGATATGAGTTGTTGTAATCTATCTTACAAGGAGAATAGCTGGACAACGTAGCAATGGGAGATGTTTTTCCTGGTTGAAAAATCTGAGAATGTGGTATTCGAAAACTACAACACAGCTGTTTTGAGCAGCAGTGGATAAGGTTCAGATTGTGAATATGGTGCCCAACACCCGGAATGGATAGGAACCTATAGAAGAGAAGAACAATGTAAAATAAAATGAAAAAAACATAACCTAATTTTAATCATGAGTGAATGATACAATGAAAATCAACCTCTGTAGGACTTAAAAATACGAAAAATCACTAGCTTTGTGGCTAAACTAAGCTCTGTAGAAAAACGCTTTAAAGGTTTTATATTTTCTATAACTTTGATTACATACACTCCAGTCGTAAAATTCATAGGCCTACTAAGGCCGCAATCTTAAAACATCCCACTTTTTACCGATTTTGATGGGCAAATAACAGAAAATCACTAATTGACGCTACACTAAAGCGTTGTAGAAAACCGTCTAGAAAAAAGTTGTAGATTTTTTAATTTCCTACTATTTTAATTATACACTGTTGCTCTAAAATGTATATTATGGCCCATAATTATATGGCCACAATCTTAAAAAACATTTTTTAACATTTTTAGAAGCACAGTTCTAAGAATTTTAGCAGTAATAGCGCCTACCCTAACTTGTAGAGCATAAAAATGAACAAAAATCGTAAGAGCCGTTTTTGATAAATTCACAAAATGTGAAAAATCGCACGAATAAACTATTTCTTCCGGTTGACCGATTTTCATGAAAATATTCGTGTCGCATCTCCTCGTGGTACCTAATTTAAGTTCCAAGTTTCAACGTTGTGCGCTATTCCGTTCTTGTACGCAATATTGTTCCTAACAAATAAATTATTATGAAGAGAAAAAAGCAGTTAATAAACAATAACACTTTTTTCTTTGTAGTTCAACACAGCACCACGCATTCAATTATGGGGAAAATAATTTTTCAATTATATTAAGTGTTATACTCGTACTTTTATTGGTTCTGGAAAACTTCGCGTATTTTCATGATTCTTAAAGACTTACGTCCACTACGATTTCGTGCGTCGCTGTATTCCAGGCGTTTACATTAACAGGGATCGGGAAAGTTTTGTTGTACTAAAAAAGTTGTAAAATCTTTTATCTGTAAATTTCATTGCATTCGACAATGTCTATTCTCATGTTGAATTTCTGATAAACATTTATTTATTTTTAATCATAGATTAGTCACATATAAAATATTATTTTTATTTCCCCTTTAGGCTTATCTTACTGTAAAAATAAATTTTATTTATTCATCCATTTATTGTAATGATTAGATGAATATTGTTGTTATTATTATAGCCTAAATTTAAAATTATTTACGCCACCTAAAAGAAAGTAAATATTGTAACATCAAGTCAAGTTATTTCGCCAATTCATTATATATAGAATATTAACTTTCGCTAAACGAGAAAATCACAGGCACAACACTTAAGGTTCCAATGATTGGTACAGGTGTCTTCTTTTGACTTAATACATTTAGCACAATACATTTATTACATATCAAATTTGTAGATTACTTTTTCTTTGTGACTTTGTATACGGTGATTGTTTTAGTGATCTTTCTAATGACAAAGAATATAATATTCATTAATAAGAAAATTGAATAAATATAAATACAATTGTACCCGCTTAATCCCGACTCTTTTAATCCGGATGACACTAAATTTAGTCTTTTAAAAACCATTCGAATGCTGAATAATCAAAGGACAACCATATAGTTAAAACGACATTTCGATTATTAACTTATTTATAGAGACAATATTACTTCCCGCTTCTATTATTTTCTCACCTAGTTGTTCTTTTAAAAAAAATTGCACTGATAAATTTGTAACTCAGTATGTTGTATAGATGGTGTCATTTCGCATGGCGCGTGAACAGCGTAAATGTTTTTTAAACTCATTAAAAATTAAAGAAAACTGCAATGTATTGTAACACCTAAACCTAGGTTCGTTTGCAATCTGGGTTTAATAAATAGCAAACAGACTCATAACAACTTATCACAATGATTTATAGACAAAATTAGTAATTTAATGATTAACTTAGCCTACTAACAGATACAAAATTACATAATAGATTACATAAATTAAATCAATTACAAAATTTAAACTTAAACCAAACTTGACTAAGAATAAATCACTGTTCTAAGTACCAAAACGATAACCTGTGTACAAACACTTGATCAACCGAACGCACAATTCGCGTAACTCAGGACCGATCCAGTAATGACACTATTGTTGTATGGTTGAACTCCGTTTTTAATAGATTTATTTCAGCAGATATTAAAAACATAATTAATGTTACAAAATTGTTTTCTAGCAGAAACTGTTTGAGTTTAATTTTAAAACTGATTAATTAAAGATCTTTCAAATGATTTGGTAGGCTATAAATTTTAACAGAGGCATAGTACGGTACTTTTTCGTATTCGGTACTTCTATGTTGGATAATTCAAAAACAATTTTTGTTCCTAGTCGGGTATGAATGGATGTCTTTATTTTTCAAGAATTAATGCTCATTCTTCTTCACAAATAATGCACTCTCATAAATGTTAATGCATGGGAACGTTAGTATATTTAGTTCTTCAAAAAAGGGTTCACAAAAATTGTGTCTTTTAGCTCCTGAGATGGCCTTAACAGCCCATTTCTGCATTTTGATGACGGCTTTTCCCAGAGATCCCCAAACGTAACGTTGTATTTTTGTTGTATGTGAGAATAAAAACATGTTCTATGAATAACAAGGATGAGTAACCTACAAAAAAATTTAACCAATTAAGCACGTATCTGAGCGATGGTTTTTTTTTTATTTAAACGTCCACAAATGTACGACCAATTGGTTTGTTTTTTGATAAAATGTTATGGGGACATAAAGTTGCAAAGTACATGGGTCAAATTCTTGTACCTGGAATTCGTCGGAAAGTACATGCCACATCTATAATACATCATTCTGTACTTTTTCCTTTATTTCAAAATGTTTGAAAAATATTTACTGCACTATGTAAACCTTTCAAAAATCATAGAGATCGTATAATTTTTAAAGAAATATAATTAATTTACCTACTTTTTCACATATTCATTGTTATTCCCAGGTAATATTTCTTCCACTGGTGGTGTCAACAATATTCCTGTTACCAGTACGAATTGATTTTATTTGTACAATTGTGATTTGGCTTTCAACGTGTAAGGTTGTGTGAGAAGTTTAACGCTATAAGTTTAGTTAGTGTGAAGTGCAGCGAGTAGGAAGTTGCTTGTATTTACGTAAAATACAAGGAAAGTTAGAATTACTATAGTTTTTCACCTCTTATAGGGGCAATTTTAGACCACGTGAGGTGACTTTAGACGTTTCTGGGATCTCTTTTTGCAGCCCACATCTCAGTATTTGTTCACTGTAGGCTTTTCTCCTTTCTTCTGTCCAACCGGTAATCTATTTTTGCTCTTCATGGAAACCCTTAGTCCGTAATTAGTTGTCTGAATTTGGTTCGGTTCATTAAATTTTCTCAGTGTACTCAATATCCTTTCTGACTTCTTTTAACTGTTTATTTGACACCTTAGGTGTATTGTTTAGTGTCTTAAAAATTTATTTTGTAAACCGGTTGTCATACATTCTATACAGGTGGCCGTTAGAAGTTATAGTATGAAATGGTTCATAGAATAAATTTTAATAAAAAAATTAGAGTAAAATAAAAAAGGAAACTGGAGAGAATAATTATTTTGTTAAGATGGAAAGTTATAAAAGTTGTAGACTATTGTGTGTTATAGATTCCGAGTTATATTGGCCAAGGGTTTTACATGCTTTCCTTGGCTACATAAGGTAAGCAATGACCGCCTCCTTTTACTTATACAATATTAAGCTCTTTTTCTTACATCGGTCAAGTAACAAGTCTCATTATTCAATATTCGACATGATATATAAAACATTGTTATATAATTGGTTTTTATAAAGCTAATTAAAAATCACGTGGGCTTAAAATATTTATTCAAATAAACATATTAAAAACAAGTTTACTATATAGGCCATTATGTAGCACAAAAATTTAAATATGATTTAAATTTCAAATATAAACTTTAAAGTTATTAACCTTAGGTTAAAAATTTAGAGTGACCTTGAGTTATTAAACATAATTCTTCCATATTTGCGGAATAAATAAATGAATATGTATGACCCATTTCGGAAATAGACTAAATCAAAATAAAATATTTATAAAATACATAATTATGAAATTAACTCTTTTAAGGCAGGACAAAAAGAAATCGTCTATACCAAAAGAGCCTCACAATTTTATAGCAGTTGCAGATGAGAAAGGCCAGGTTTAAAATGTCACATTAGCAAGGTTGCATGTAATAATTGTATTTATCTTGCCAAAAAATTTGGATATTTTGAAAAATATATTTTTATTTTCTTCTTATTGTATCAGACATTAATTTGCCATAAAAATAAATTCAATGATTAGTAAACAAATTTTAAAGAGGAATGCGAAGAACAAAAAATTTATTTTTTAAACCTCAAAGTAAAATTACGAATTAAAAAATTAATACAGATTTCTTATAACTGCTATAAAATTCTTTGCTTTTTTAATATACGTTGTTGGTAACGTGCTCGCCTCTCATCATGCGGTCTTGGGTTCGAATCCCATTCAGGCACGGCATATTTTCATGCGTTACAAAAAATCATTTCATTCTTCACCGTCTGCATTATCAGTAATTGCATAACAGTCAGACGTTAAACAAAAAAAAAATTAATATAAACCCTGAAAATGTGTTAATGGTATTGTTTAAAATAAGTGTTTATATTACAAGTCAATGTAGATTTTATTGTACATAGAACATACCATAATAAACATGGCCAAACTGGCATATGTTTTAAATATTTGCTATTTATTATTGTATGATAGAATAGTGATGGGTATTTGAATAAAAATTATTCGAGTATTTGAATAATTTATTATCTTTTATTTGACAATATAAAAAATATTCGAATAAACTATTCTCGAACCGCATTTTATGGACTTCAAATAAAACAGTTGCCGAATTATGTAAAATAATTTCCCTGTTACCATTCTGCATACCCAAGAAAAATGGCGGTGTAACTACCCTATACCCGGCTCGCCTTAGGTGGCACTTCGGGTTGAATGGATGTAGCCGTCGTAAATGCACGTGTGGGAGTGTCCAGCGGGGTGGTCATCCCTTCTTGGCACGGCCGTGACTAGTCTCGGTGGCGTGAAGTCGTAAACACTAGTAAGAAACGCGGGTATGCCCCAGACCACATAGGACGTACCTCAAAAAACTGGCGGCGTTGCTGCCCTCCATCGCAAGTGGAGAATGCAGCCGTTTGAAATGTGCAAGTGTGGTAGAGTAACTTGTAGATCCTCTTCGAGAGTACTGTGATGATCTCGGCAGTGACCCAACGTGGCTGATGGAATCCGTTCATACGTAGTCGGAGGAATCCAGCCGACCCGGGTAACGGGTAACTCACACAGGACACAGGTAAGGGGAGTGAGACACCCTGTGGCTCTACTGACTAAGTAGAAAATTACAACGGCCGGAATTTGGGTGTTAAAGAAAAGATAAACATAGGTGAGAATGGAAATAAGCCACATGGGTGAGAGGTAACCGAAGTCTGAACAATGCCGACAGCGTATTAGTTTTACAAAGTGTGTTCATAATACAAATACACTGAATTTTATTCGTATAACTCCGTATCTGCCCATAACAGGCAGGTGGAGCGTTAAATTATTTGCACTCGATCTGCTAAGTCCAGGACAACAAAAAATAGTTCTATTTCTTATCACATGGTAAGTCAATTATATGACAATAATTTAAAAAACAGAAGAGGTAGAGGTGTAAAAGACACTAGTCAGAGATATCTCCTCTGAGAGTAATGAATTTCATTATACAGCCAGACTCTGTGGTGAATGAAGTGAAGGTGTCATTGGCGGGGTGGAAAGTAAATGCTTTTCAGAGGGCCTGGAATACTGATAAGCATACTTTTCCACAAAGTGAGAAAGGCTATGGTAAACCAAATCACTCTTAGTTTTACTTAGAAAAGCCTCTAGAGGTTCAAACCAGCATTTAGATTGATGACCTAAACAACAAAATATTCATGCAGCATGTAGCTGCTAGGAAATTCACTTGACAATTTTTTTCAAATAAAAGTTATTCGATCACGAAAACTGTTCATCCCATGACTAGTTCAAAGACTTCAATCTCGCAGGTATTTACCCTGTTGTAAGTCCAAATGTCTACTACACAATACAGAAAAATCTGGTGTGAAACACTCACACAACTTTCTCTTGCCAATGCAAATAATTAATAATAAACCTAACATTATTAATAAAATATTAGAAATAAACAAAAACTAACCTCAAAAACATAACCTTATTTTAATCATGAGTGAATGACGCAAAATGACAATCGAACTCAGTTTGGCTTAAAAATACGGAAAATCACGCTTTCACGCTAAACTAGGCTCTGTAGAGAAAAATGCTCTAAACAAAAGTTGTAGATCTTTTAATTTTCTATAAATTTAATTATATACACTTTTGTCGTAAAATGCATACTAAGACCGAAATGTTAAAAAAATCGATTTTTCTCACGTTTTCGTGAGAAAAAAAAACAGAAAATCGCAAATTACCGCTAAACTAAGCGTTATACAAAAAAATGTTTGAAATAAAAGTTATATAATTTTACATTCTCTACAACTTTTATTATATAACATTTTGCGCTAAAATGCATATTAAAGCCGCAATCTTAAAAAGAAAATGTTTTTACGTAAAAACAGCCTCAAGCAGAATTTCAGCAAACATGGCGCCTACCCTATATTGTAGAGCATAAAAAATGTAGTAAACCAGTTGGTTTTAAAAAAAATCGTAGGACTAGTTTTTGAGAAAATCGCAAAAAAGTGAAAAATTATACGAATAAACTACTACTTCCGGTTGACCGATTTTGATGAAAATGTTCGTGTCGGGTCCGGTAGTGATATGTAACTTAAGTTTCAAGTTTCAAGTTCGTACGATGTTCCGTTTTTGAGATATTCTGTTCACACACACGCACACGCACACACGCACACGCACACGCGCGCACACACACACACACACACATACACACGCGCGCGCGCACACACTCACACACACACACACACACACACACACACACACACACACACACACACACAGACCAATCGCTAAAAACATGCTTTTTTGGGTTCAGGGGGTCTGAAAACGAATAGATCCGGTGAAAACTCGATTTCGAAAAATCGACATGAAAACAATACTTTCCTTCCTATATATTCATATAGGCAAGAGAAAGTAAAAACTGGGAACACACAGCATCTTAGAACCCGCAGCATGGTGTCCAGGGTTAGGTCTTGAACACTGAGTTCTTTGTATTGTAAACACCTAAGGCCTTTTTAATGCGACACTTGATCTTCTCGAGTTGTCCAATAATTCTTGTCCGGTTTATGTATAGAGTCATGCTACGGATGTATTTCTTGCTATTGATCATGAATTTAATCTTACTGGTGTTGCTTTCCAGGCTATATTATTTGCTTAGGGCTACTTCCTAATTTTGTCAATATAAAATTTATTTGTTTTATTTTGTTTATTATGAAACAAAATACAAATAAAAAAAACAGAAAATATACCAGTAGAATTAAAGTACCTATATTCACAATGTATTGCGTAAATTTTTTTACGAAAATGCTTTTAAATTATTAGAAGAATACATTAATAAAATAAAATGTAATAAAACTAGTTTATAATTTGTCAATTTATTGAATAAAAATTACTGCAGAGCAGCTTTTCACTACTTTCCCTTATACAATAAAAATACATTTGTCCTGTATTTATTTATAGCAATTTTGTGCTCGTTCATCACAACCTGAACTAACCTGAATTAAGAGTACTTAAAAAAAATATTATGAACATGGAAAGACTTAACTTTTAAGTTATTAATTTGTCATATGTTGCATTTCTTTGATTATTAAACAGTGTACAGTTAAATACAATATTAATACAGTTTCCAAAAAAATTTGTAATCGGAAACTGTACTGTAGCCTGTTAAATACTACTTAATTTGCTCGCTTGTGTTTACTTTTTCGCTTTCTACTAAAGTCCATCCGTGTGTATGTCTTTTGTTTATTCGTTCTGCAGAAAAGAGTATTCTCGAACGACTGAGCAAAGAATTTTTCACAAAATTTAAGTTTAATTGTTAAAGCTTTAACCATATTTTTAGCGGCGAAAAATTCAAATTGTTATAAAACGATTACAGCGAAGAATTAATTACAAATTTAAATTTTTGACTCATTATATGAAATGTTTCTTACTGTCCAAGTTCGTTTCAAGAATCTGTTCAAGGTACATATTCTAACCATTGAAGTCATACGGATGTTTAAGGCTGATTTGTAGACTATACATTTTTACTTTCTCTTGCCTATATGAATATATAGGAAGGAAAGTATTGTTTTCATGTCGATTTTTCGAAATCGAGTTTTCACCGGATCTATACGTTTTCAGACCCCCTGAACCCAAAAAACATGTTTTTAGCGATTGGTCTGTGTGTGTGTGTGTGTGTGTGTGTGTGTGTGTGTGTGTGTGCGTGCGCGCGCGTGTGTGTGTGTGTGTGTGTGTGTGCGTGTGTGTGTGTGTGTGCGTGCGTGTGTGTGTGTGTGCGTGTGTGTGTGTGTGTGTGTCTGTGTGTCTGTGCGTGTGTCTGTGCGTGTGTGTGTGTGTGTGTGTGTGTGTGTGTGTGTGTGTGTGTGTGTGTGTGTGTGTGTGTGTGTGTGTGTGTGTGTGTGTATGTGAACAGAATATCTCAAAAACGGAACATCGTACGAACTTGAAACTTGAAACTTAAGTTACATATCACTACCGGACCCGACACGAACATTTTCATCAAAATCGGTCAACCGGAAGTAGTAGTTTATTCGTATAATTTTTCACTTTTTTGCGATTTTCTCAAAAACTAGTCCTACGATTTTTTTTAAAACCAACTGGTTTACTACATTTTTTATGCTCTACAATATAGGGTAGGCGCCATGTTTGCTGAAATTCTGCTTGAGGCTGTTTTTACGTAAAAACATTTTCTTTTTAAGATTGCGGCTTTAATATGCATTTTAGCGCAAAATGTTATATAACAAAAGTTGTAGAGAATGTAAAATTCTACAACTTTTATTTCTAACATTTTTTTGTATAACGCTTAGTTTAGCGGTAATTTGCGATTTTCTGTTTTTTTTCTCACGAAAACGTGAGAAAAATCGATTTTTTTAACATTTCGGTCTTAGTATGCATTTTACGACAAAAGTGTATATAACTAAATTTATAGAAAATTAAAAGATCTACAACTTTTGTTTAGAGCATTTCTCTCTACAGAGCCTAGTTTAGCGTGAAAGCGTGATTTTCCGTATTTTTAAGCCAAACTGAGTTCGATTGTCATTTTGCGTCATTCACTCATGATTAAAATAAGGTTATGTTTTTGAGGTTAGTTTTTGTTTATTTCTAATATTTTATTAATAATGTTAGGTTTATTATTAATTATTTGCATTGGCAAGAGAAAGTTGTGTGAGTGTTTCACACCAGATTTTTTTAAATAATAAAAGTATATTCTGCTGATTAACAATTTCACATTTTTTGAAGAAACAGCTCATTTTTAAATTGTGTGTGAACTACACGACATTTTATAATGTAGTGTAAAACACTCACACAACTTTATCTTGCCCATGTAAATAATGAATCACCTGAAATATACGTTTTCATTCAACTAAAATAATTAAGATAAATGAGCGAATGTTTACAAGATCAATAATTGTCTCAATCTTAATTTCAGGTCTTTATCTCGAATGAAATAACGGCCTGAACCCAAAAAACATGTTTTTAGCGATCGGTCTGCGTGTGTGTCTGTGAACAAAATATCTCAAGAACGGAGTACCGTACAAAGTTAAAATTTGAAACTTAAGTTCAGTACCAGAAACGGGGGTTCGAACAAGACATTATCATCAAAATCACTTTCTCAAAATTTTTGAGTACCTAGTTTATTCTTGCAATTAATTACACATTTTTTGCAATTTTCTCAAAGTTTCCTACATTTTTATTTGTAATTGCTTAATTTAATATGTTTTTTGTGCTCTACAAGATACGATAAGCGACATATCTGCTAAAATTCGTGAGGTGGCTGTGCTCTAGAAGTAAAATATTTTGTTTTAAGATTGCGGCTTTAATATCAATTTTAGGACAAAATTGTATAAAATCAAAATTGTATAAAATTAAAATATCTACAACTTGTATTTCCAGAATTGTTTTCTACAGCGATTAGTTTAGTGTCAATGATTTTTCTTATTTTCTCATTAAATCTGTGAAAATGGAGTTTTTTAAGATTGTGGCTTTAGTATACATTTTACGACAAAAATATAAAAATACAACCTAAGTCACAGGAAATTAAAAAATCTACAACTTTTAATTGAAGTATTTTTTTCTACAGAGCTTAGATTAGCGTTAATTAGTGATTTTCCGAATTTTCAAGTCGAACAAAGGTTGATTTTCATTTCGCATCATTCACTCATGATTATAATTAAGTCATGTTTTTTATTTCACATTGTTTATTCATGATTAAAATATAGGTTATATTCTTCATTATTTACATTAATGAGAGAAATTTGATGATAGTTGTGTGAGTGTTTCACACCGAAAATTTTTACTGAAAAATAATTTTTATATTAAACAATTTTTTGAAATCATAAAGACAATTTTTTAGGAGTTCAATCCATTGGAATTGCAATATAATGGCTATTAGTAATTTTTATATAGCCTTATGCAGCTAATTTAAAGAAACCCTCTTGGTTGTAAGATTGCCAAATATCCAATTTCATCACTTTTTGTTAATTGATGTAGACTGTAAATTTTTGGACATGCAGGCAGAATTTTAGTTTATTTTTTATTCAGTTATTAAAACATGGATATTTATCAAATCTCTTGGAAATAAAAACAAAGTTACAATATTGTCTTATAATTTATTTCTTTTAAATTATGCGGAACGTGTAAGAAAAGATTGGAAAACGCTTTTGCTGATGTTTGTTTACCTATAAGATTTTGATAACAAAGCATAAATAAAAATTTCTGAAATTTTACTCGTTATCTGCGTTGGCAAATATTTTTAGTGACCCAATTAAAATTCCGACTATCATTACAAACAACGTAAATTCAGCAAATTTATATTTAAACACAACTAAATTCAGTTGTATTATTTTTTTATTTTTGTATTTTTGTATATAACTTTTATTCAATTACTGGGAATTATTTTATTTAACACAACTATCCCAATTTTATAGCAAATTTTGCTAATTTTTTTGCTTTGGTGTTAATAGTTAGTATACAACGTATGTTTATCACTAAACAAATTTACACGGCCAACGATGTTACTTAACAATGCAAAACGACTGACTGGACTGATTGTTAAGTCCATTTATAATTAACGCGTTATTTGAACGCCTAACGTAGTTCCAAACAAATCCTAGATTGTATACTATCGTTCAGACGTAGATCCTACATCACTCGTATAGAATAAATGACAAACAGCGACAAAAAAGTTTTTAAGAATTTAAACAATAGACCTAAAGTGTTGGATAAGAGGTTTAAAGAAGATATTGAGAAAACAGGAATAAACCGGTAAAATATGATGGATAAAACCAAATTGAAACAACTAATCAGTCTACTGACTTTAAGAGTTTCCATGAAGAGCAAAAACTGAACATTGAATGGACAGAAGAAAAGGAGAAAAGCCTTCAGTGAACGAGTGCCGAGAACATCGACTGCAAAAGGAGCTTCTAAAATGTCTAAAGTTATATTACGTGGTCTAAAATTGGCAATATATAGAAAAAACCTTAGGACTATATTTTCATACATAATGATAAAAATTGGAAAAGCTGATAAATTCAAGAACTTTGTGGAGGTAATACAACCGAAGACCAGCGAAAAGGAACCGAACAGCAATAGTCGAGGAAAGATGACCGCTGCACACTGAGGAACTCACCACTTGTTTAAGAAGAAAGCATTTTCAAGACAAGCCAAGATTAGATATTATGATATCGTTACAAAGCCTGTGTATCTGTATGCGAGTGATTGCATTAGAATGACCGGGAAAGCTGGTCTAAAAGAAGCAGAGAAATTTGAGAGAAAGGTACTCCGTAAGATAATGGGCTCCAAGATAGTAGACGGATAATATAGGTTACGAGGTCAAGAAGAACTGCACAAGGAAAATGAGCAATGAACGAAAACTATTAGAATAAGAAGACTAAAATTTTACGGTCACCTGTTCAGAATGGATGACAAACGGTTGAAAAAATAAATTTTTAAGACACAAAACAATAAACCTAAGGTATCAGATGTGGTTTAAAGAAATCAGAAAGGATATTGAGAAAACTGAAATGAACCAAACCAAATTCAGACACCTAATATCGGATTTTTAACGATGGGCTGTCAAATTTGAGAACTTTTTTGTTCGTTTTAGTTTTACGTCTGACTATTTTACAATTTCTCGGTAACCAATCATCCAATTGTACGATGTTTACACTAAAATTTTGTCTGTTTAATTCTATGCGTGTTGGTTAGCTTTGATTTTTTTAACTGTTTTGAGACCGTCTTTTAAAGATGAATTTCTAAAAAGAGCCTATTTTAAGGGATATAATTTGAAAGAGGTAAATTTATCAGCTTATATCTCCAAAACAATTAGTCTGATCTAGTATAAACTTTGCATGAATATTTATCATAATGTTTTGAAATTTCGTACTGAAGTTCAAACTTGTGGGACCGACAGTTTTTTATCAGTAGCGAAATTTACACAACCTTGTTATCTCTTGTTGTGAGAGACCCAGAAACATAAGAATAGGATATTTATTTTTATCTCAATTTCTTCATTATAATAAATCTGTTCACGTGCAACAATTCGTAAGCCGTTTTCAAGATACACAGGAGCGTCGAATATCCGAACGTCAGTCATCCTAACCGTCAATTATCCGAATCACCATCGATGGAAAAAATACATATTTATTCACGCAGAGGTTTTTCCGCCCTAGAAACTGCAATGCTATGGTGCGAACAACAGCCTGTATTTACTGCTGCTCAACCGCTGTTACTGTTAAAAGAATGAGAGATGTTGCTTCAAAAATTTCGATCTTAGTTGAAAAGAAATTTCAAATTTTGTTTTTAAATTGCTGCATAGTATGTACAAGTGCGTTAAAAATATTTCATAAAGAATTTTACCATAAGTTTTTCGTAAATTTATTTAGTTTTGAAAGTAACCAATTGTATTTTTCCGTTTGTTTTTAACGTCCGATGGAAAAAGAGAGGCATTGTAAGTTTAACTGTGTACCTGTGACATCGCAGCTCCAAAACGGATGAACCGATTTTGATTTAGTTTTTTTTGTTTGAAAGGTGACTTGATCGGTAGTTTTCTTAGCTATAAAAAAATAAAAAACAGAAAATCATTAATAATTGCAGCTAAACTGAGCGATGTTCAAAACAATATTGAATTAAACGTTGTAGGTTTCTAAAACTTCTACAACTTTAATTATACACACTTTTGCTCTAAAATGCGTATTATGGCCGCAATCTTAAAAACAAAACAAAATCACTAATTTGTATCTGTCTGTGGCATCGTAGCTCCCAAATGGATAAACCGATTTTGATTTAGTCGTTTTTGTGTTTGAAAGGTGACTTGATTGATAGTGTTCTTAGCTATGAAAATATTTAATTTTAATCTTTAGTACTCTGCATTTGCAATAAATGCAATAAATTAGAGTTTTTTAATACTTAAGTTTATGTTAGCCATTATTAACTTATTAAAAATTTAGGTTATAATATTACATTGTTACCGTTTAGGTTCTGTTACAATGTTACGGTACAGTGTATCAAATTACAGTATCTAGCGCGTTTGGTAGTCCGAACTATTTGGTTATCAGAACTACTCTGGTCCCAATTAGTTCGGTCAACTGAAGCTCCACTGTATTAATTTTTTGAATAGTGAGGGATGTCCTCTGGCCGAAGTGGACTTTTTTCCTTAACCTGACTGTACTTAACTCATCTAATAATGAAGTAAAAACGAATGAATTAGTTAGTAGATGCATTTATATTTATATTTATCACTGAGGATGTGTTGTACAGTATGGCAATAGAAAAACAAGTTTATCAGCAGGTAAACAGGGAATGAATAGATTGCTACATATATTGTTGACCCACCGGGTTGTTCTAGAGGTAAAGTCGTCGCCACGAGTCAGCTGTTTAAGGTAGTTACTTTTATACGGATTTGAATACTAGACAGTGGTTACCGGTGTACTTTGATGGTTGGGGTTCAATTAACCATACTCTCTCAGGAATGATCGGCCTGGGTCTGTACAAGACTACACTTCATTAACACTTTATACATATCATCTTCATCTCATTGGGTCATGGGGTTGCTTATTGTTCTCAATTGAACAGATTGCAACAAATATTAGGGATTGCAGATTGTACACACATTTGCTCAATTGTTCAATTGCAGATTGTACACACATTAGGGATTAAAAAAATAAAAACATATATTGTGAGACGAGTAAAGTACAGTCAAGTTAAGGAAAAGTTTTCAAATTTGGCCAGTTTGGCAAATTTACCTCTCACTATTCAAAATAAAATCTGAAAAACGGCTTACAACTATTGCACGTGACCAGATGTATTTGTTTAAAGAATTTGAGATAAAAATAAATATATTTTCCCCATGTTTCTAAGTCTATCTCATCAACAGATAACAAGGTTGCGTAAAAAATCGCTACTAATAAAAAACTGTCGGTCTCACAAGTTTGAACTTCAGTATGAAACCTTAAATCATTATGATAAATATTTCTGCAAAGTTTAAACTCGATCAGACTAATCGTTTATCCAACAAACGTAGAATTCAACAGGTAAAATTTTAGTGTAAACATCGTAACTACTAGATGAGTGGTTGCCGAGATATCTTTTCTCAAACTCGACCGCCCATAATTAAAAATCCGATAGTGATTATGAACTTTAAGAACTTCCATGAAGAGCAAAAACTGAAAACTTGATGGACAGAAGTAAGGAGAAAGGCCTACAGCGAACGAATGCTGAGAATATCGGTTATAAAAAGGCTTCTGGAACTTTTTAAACCATATTCGTGGTCTAAAATTGGTCCTATACAGAAAACTATATATGTATGTACATACAAGTGGTAAATGATTATACGAAGTTATAATTAGAAAATAGATAAGGTAGAGCATTGACAATGGCATTGGTAATGTAACTTGAATTGTGCTAGTCACTACGCGCCTTATCCAAGCAGCTTTAAACATCGTATTAACACAAGTGGTACCGGTTATACGTGAATCAGAAGAAACAAGTTGAAAGAAAGTGGGTTAACCTTCGCCTTGACTGTGTCAAATAAGTCGTTTCGCGCATGCGTGGACCGATCGATAACCCGGTTTCTGCTAGCGATATTGTTGTTGGAGTGGGGGAAACGAAAATTTTGCGCGACTGTCGAGGATGAAATTTATATCAGTTCATCTCTTTATAGGGGTGCCAAACACAACATTTCAAAATTTATTTATTTATTAATTTCATTCGTTATAAAAGTTAACTAATATTCAAAATGTTGACAACTTTAGAAAAAATTGGCATTGTTTGCCTTACATTTTTAGGTTTTAAAATGGTTCGAAATATAATTCAGTTCGTTTACACGTTAGTTTTAGCACCGGCTTTGAAACTTCATTCTAATTTAAAACAAATGGGACAGTGGGCAGGTAAGATAATTTGCATTAAAAATTTATTTCTTAAGATAATTAAGAAAATACAGTTAAAACAATTTTTAAAATTGTTAAAAATAAATTATTTAAACCAACAATATTCTAGTTATTATAATTGAATTTTTTTACAAACTTTCGTAGATACTTACAATCAGAAAATATTACATTTTTTAATTTAATTAAAAAAATCAAATTAATGTAGACTATAAGATTTCTGAAGTACGTACTGGATTTAATAAATTTTCTTAGCTTTTGAATTAAAATAAAAAAATTTTTCGTGTAATTTTAGTCCAAAATATTTTATAAAAGATTAACGATTTGTATTAATTCTGTTTAATTTGGTTACAAGTTAAAAACTCAATTTAGGTAATTTTATATGAAAATAATTATTTTTAAAAAATTTTCATTGAGTTAACGAAATTATTCTGACCATGAAAGTTAATATTTAGGCTAAATCTTTATGAAAACATGTTTATATCATAAAGGTGAATACTTCCGGAACCACGTTTGTGTACCTCAATGTTTTATTGTGAATTTTTTAATAAAATTATATGGTAAATCAAAATATTGTTGGTAAAAGATTATTCATAAAGTTGAATTTAATTTTAATTATGAAATTTTGAAATTCATGGAAAATTTGTCAGAATAATGAAATAATATTTTAGGTTAGATTGTTGGACACTGTATTTTTTATACAATACCATAGCTAAAGGGAGACACGGTTGTAGTGCATTGTTATTTCGATCAATAAAATGAGGTCCAGGTGCTAGCATAAGGTTTCCGTTACTTTACAAGGAGTATGTACTAAATAAAACCATAATACACAAGGAATTGTTTATAACTTTTATAATTTTTATTGCATTGTTGTTGACATCAATTTAATTAACAGGATACGAATTTTATTTGTCGAGTTCGGTCTCAACTCCCATTCGACTGACTCCAGTTAAATTTTTATTTTGTGTAGCTCTCCACGTGCAGTTTTGTGATCAGCCATCGTTATTCTTCCCAAATTTTCTGATTAATAGAGAATATAGAAATTTAATTTTTTCTAAAAAAACACGGTTCTTTTAAGATTTATCACACCAAAGTAGTGATTTATCAACTTGTAACTTCCATGAAGACTAAGCAGAACATTTTAAGGAAGTTTGGTTTTGTTTTAGATGAAATTAAACCGTTTTGAAAAATTAGAAAATTGTAAATTGCTGTACGCTGACCCAATCGGAGATCTTTTATAGATTTTCAGACGTAGTAAACAAAGATATCGCTCCTGAAATCCTGTTTTAAGTCCTTGCCGAAACAAAAGAACACCAAAAATTTTCAAATCGAACTATAACGTAAAACAAGGTGACTTTGATCCGTTAGGGGTAACTTTAGCCCATCATTCATAAAATTATTTTTTTTACTCAAAAACGTAGTAGGGGGTGATATTAAAAATGAAATAAAACATCTATTGTTGTGTAAACGGTTGGGACAGTCAATGGAAGAGTAGTTTAAGATAAAATTTGTTACAGGAGAGTAAGTCAGTGCGGTGGCAAAGTAAAAATTCATTCGCCCACTACAAAATAACCCCATGCATACTCTACTGTACTGCTTATTTTGCTGGTACTAATCCATTGTAAACCAGATAGGATAGTTGCTGTTTTGTTTCGACTAGCGAATAAAATTAAAATCTGTTGATTCTTTTCGTAATGTATTCATTCTGATTTGTAATTTTCTCTAATCGACCTTTATCGTTTTTTTGCGTTATTTCGTTTTTTATTGTGTTATTTAGTTACCAAGCTAATATAAATATTGAATTGGTCAGAATCTGAAACATTGAAACTTATTGAATTGTACGGCGGAAATGAAAGTTTGTGGAACATCAATAAATAATTATAATTTTAAACACAATAAATAATAATTTTAAAACCATTTTTAAACAAAGACGCTAAATGTTCACGGTGACACACTATGCTATTTACTATACTGGCTTGTGTGAACGCATAATAAGGTACTCTACCGTAAGAAGATTCAAGACCACTCTACCCCCTGCTATTCGGCCTTGTTTTTTTTCTTTTTTTTGGTTTAACGTCCGACTGTTCTGCAATTACTGTTATTGCAGCAGACGGTGAAGGATGAAATGATTTTTTGTAACGTATGAAAATATTCCGTGCCTGAATAGGATTCGAACCCAAGACTGCATGATGAGAGGCGAGCACTATTCGGCTAAAACGTAAGCTAGCACTACGAAAAATTTTTAGTAGTTACTCTACCAAAAATCTAACATTGTAAACCTAGCCTAAAAAACAGTGATCACGAAACAGAATCTCTTCTTACTACGTGTGGTCGATCTCTGAAACAGACATCTCGATGGTGTTATCAGTGTGTCGATAGTGTTATCAGTGCACCTTTATTGAGTGTCTGAGATAAACCCTTAAAGAAATTAATTATTGTTGATCATTTCAACTTTCTTAATATTAAAGTTATAGATCAGAATAATAGTCTTTTACTTATTTTATTTTGTAAAAAAGGTTTTATTAAGTTTAAAATTTTATTAAGATTTATTTTATTAAGATTTTTAAAGACATGGTTTATCCACGTCTTAAACAGTTAATAAATAGTTGCTGCTTTTTGACTAATTAATATTAAATAAGAACTCCTCAGAAATTCCGTCAATGGTAAACTACAAAACTGACGATCCGTTCAGTACTAAGATCCAGGCTAGAGTATAAAGCAACCTACCTTCATGACACACTTAAAATATTTCGAATCTGAAATATCACTAATTGCAATTCGTACGGTAATAAATTTTATAGTACAAAAATCAACACAGATCAGCCTCGAAATGGTTTGTTCTTTTTCATTACCGTAACATACGTGAGTGTAGTTTTATATTATAGACTACTAAATTTCTTCAAGAGAATACAAATTCTATCATAAGATAAATAAAAAGTAAAATAAAACAAAAGATGCACTGAGTCAAGCATATTATTGTGATTTGCAGTCAGATAAACTAATACTTAGAGCAATTTTATTTAAATTGTATTTTTTTATAATTGCAAGCAAATACTGTATAACAATTTTATTCATTCTATCAGGTGTTTTACTAAAAGAAAATTGTATTCTATTACAACAATAATATTCACATAATACGTGTAGTTACGTCATCAAGATTATACATAAGACTAGCAATTGCGAGCAGACTTATTGCTAATCTAAGAAGAGTGTATTAAATACATTTACGTATTGTTTTACTCAGTCCGTTACTTTTTGTAATAATTTTATTTTTTTGAGACCTCCTCATCTACCCTTATAGCCATCCCGTTCCACCACGAGTCCGAGTTCGAGTCCTGGAAGAAGTGAGCTTGCGCTCGGGGTGACGACGTAGTAGCCAGGGTACTGTCGTTCGAAGAATTGGATGAAAGGACCATTTTTGGAATTTTTCTTTATCTGGAATTACAGATGATTAATTGTGGGAAAGATGGGCTCGGAATCGGGATAACAGCAAGAACATTGCTTTGGGAAGTTAAGCTTTTTCTAGTCGGGCGTGTACTTTCCTAGTAGGAAATATTTATAGGGATGTTTGTAGGGAGTCTATAGAAAATCGTGGAATGGCTGTTTAATCTTTACTTGTGGCGGGCGAGGTGTCGTGAGGATTTCTCTGTTAGCTGGCTGTACAGAGCGTTGACCGGCGTCGTGAAGGACTCTTGAAGTTCGGTGTATGAACTCCTCAAGGGTGGGGGTGAGGACGTAGTCATGGACGGTTTTATTATTGATGAGGTAGTAGAGGTTGGAAATTTGTCTTACTATGCGGTTGTGAAGGGAGGAGAGTTTTCTTTTGCTGACGGAGGAGAGGATGGGCCACCAAACTCGTGCACCGTAAAAAAGGAAGGATCTGATGATAGCTATGTGATTAGGAGTTTAAGGGGATTCTGAGAGAGCGGGAGCGTAGCAGGGGGGAGAGTTTATAGAGTAAAACTCTGAAGTTCCACCACGAAGAATAAACGTACTCTACGCAGAAAGCGGATGGCTTACTCTAATTATTTGATGCAAGTGCAGCAGGACTGGTTTTAGTAAACTGTACTTCTTCTAATTGGGAACGAACTATAATAAACGCTAAAAATCGTCATAACGTTCATGAACATTAAAACTAATTTAATTACCTACTATTTAACTCGACCACCCTACGGATCATCATAAAAGATTATGAATAACAAAAAATAATTAATTATACAATGTATCAGTTTTTGTAACTGATGCTATAGATACTGAAGTCACGAGATTGTTTTTTTTTTTTGCGTATGGATGGGCTGTGAGGAAGGGAAGTGAAAATTTGACAGTGCTACTGATGTGGTACTGACGGCATGGGTAGGTAGGTAACTGACTCAATGAATACGGTTTTTACTGGCGCGTTGGCTTATGTTTATTGTTCTGTTTATTTTCTATGTTAATATTCTAAAAATATTGGTTTATTTTTTTTTTAAATTGGTAATATCTCCGTTATTATGCATGAAAACGAGAAACTTTACATAATCAAACTTATTTGTCTTTAAACGTTTCATAATTTCGAATATATAACATTTTTTGATACATTGACTTTTAACGGAGATATTCGTAGTTTTTTGTTTACCCCTCCTACTGAGCTCCCCAATTCCTTTCTGATATTAAAAAAATGTATAGCCTATTTTCATTTCGATTATGTCCAGAACCCAGATACCGAAGTTCATTGAATTTGGTTCAGTGGTTTCTGCGTGATGCCGTAACATACAAAGAAAAAAAATTCAGCTGAACTTATTTTCGGTGTTTACGTGGTACATCTGGCGTAGAAACAAAATTTGGGGAATTTTGAAAAATTGTACAAACAAAATCATAATTTTATTTATTTAGATAAATGTGACCTGTAATATTGCATACAGCTTAATTACATGACTAGAAATGTTTGATTTACTGAAATTACCAGTTACCTTATTCCATTGGAAAAAAGATTCTATGAATGAATCGCCTTCTTTACTATCGCTGTCACCGGCGTCTTCACTATCAGTCTCACTTGTATCTACCTAACCATTTCCTTTTTTCACCAGGTGTCAACATATCTGTTGAATAATTGCTTCTTCACGTATTTAATTTCCTTCTTTATTTTTCGAATTATGAAAAGAGAAACATCACAGTAGTTAGCCACTCGCTCATGACTTTTGTTAAGAGGCAGGGAAAGGCATTTTTGTTTAGCTTCAACTTCACAGCATTTTATTACACTGCATATTAGATTTCGTTCAGCACTGTGAATAGTCCAACCACATTTTCGAGAAAGTAACATTTCTGTTTACGGTAACAAACAGATATATTCGTACAGTTAACCTATAAAAGGTTCCGCGATATACTGTATATGCTCTGGGTATAGTATAAGTTGTACTGAAATAAAAGCAGTCACGCATGCGCACTGATGCTTTTTCCCCCTTTACCCCTCGTTGCAAACAAGAGCAAACTCGTGACTCAAGTAACTATAGCATGCAAGCAACTTATAAGTACTTATAACAACAACATATTGCTCATAACAGACTGGTGGAGTGTAAAATTATTTGCACTCTATCTGCTACCAGGGCTAAAAAAAATAATACTGTTTCTTATCACATGGTCAATCAATTATATGACAACAATTTAAGAACAGAAGAGGTAGAGGTGTAAAAGATACTAGTCAGAGTTATCTCCTCTGAGAGTAATGATTTTCATTATACAGCCAGACCCTGTGGTGAAGGAAGTGAAGATGTCATTTGTGGGGTGGAAAGTAGATACATTGCAGAGGACCCGGCATGATGATAAGCATACTTTTTCCACTCAGAAAGGAAGGTTATGATAAACCATTTCACTCCTCGTTTTATTTAGTAAAGCCTTTAGAGGTTGAAACCAACCTTTCAGCTGATGACCTAAACTACGAAAAAAACACTAATTCACTAAAAAATGAACTTCACCGAAGCACAACTGCTCTTCACTGTACACATGTATTTATTCATGACCTTCTTGAAATCTTCCAACTTGGTGTTAAAAACGTCAATGCGCAATTGCTTCTGCACACACTCTCAGTGCATCTCTCCATTGGATCCAATTCTCAAGTGCTTTTGTACACAAACTATGCCTCTTACTGTTCACATTTGGAACCACCAACCCTATCTGTGAGATATCCGCAACAACATCATTCAGCATCTTGTATACATACCATCATAATATGGTTCTTCACGTTTTTAATGTAGAAAATGCCAGGGTCTTACAACCATTCTTCTAACACGCGCCCCAGGCAAAAATCCACGATGACATAACGACTATACTAGTATTTTCTGGACAGCCTCCAATTTATTGCTTATATCTTCCCTATCATAGTTTAAGATGGTGGAATAGTACTCAAGCAAGATCTGATCACTTTTTTGTATAATTTTAAAATCGTACTGCCGGAACAGAATCTTCTAGTCGCCCAAAAATTAATCCAAGATTTCTTCTGGCCTTACCGACAATCTTGTTAATATGACCATTAAATAATAATTTAGCGTCGAAATACACTCCTAAATCACGATTCCCATTCTCCCGCTAAATTTCCATACCGGATATTCTGTAATCATACCTTATTGTCAGCGTCTTCCTGAAATACGTCATAACCACGGTATTTTCGACGTTTAAGGACATCATGTCCTCAGTACCCAATAGACAAATTTGGTTAATATTCGTTTGTAAAGCATTCATAATAATAATATAATTTATTTCCCAAAAATAATGCAATTTATAATTTACATTTATTAATTTTTAAACAGACATTTTCCGTATAATCCTACTCATTCCATTTTCTGAGGCGGTGGAAATTAACAAGTCCCGAACCGTGGTTACAAAACCATTTAGTACCAATATTTGAATAAACGTTTAACTCACTAATATTTCAAACTACCTACCACAAAAATATGGTACGTGAGCTCACAATTAACTTTGTATTTTACTTAACATTACTTCCACGATATCCCTTCCGACATTAATAACCCATTTCTGAATTTTATCCTTATATTTAATTTTACCTTGTCATATATTTAGGTTGAAAATTATGTAATTTGGGAGCCAAATGAGAGAAGTATCACTCAAAGAATGCGTTTCTCGCTTTGGCTGGAAGAAACATGTGTCTGTTTCTTCTCTCGTACTTATTAGTTCTATTTTGTACGTTTGACTTACTCCTGTAGGGCTTTGTCAAGATATCTCTTACAAAGATTGTTGGTTGATATTATCACTTAATACATTTGCAAAAAGTTAGTCAGGCGGATAGGGGGGTGGTTTTGTACTTTATAACTTTTTTGACTAATTTATAAACTACTAATAGGGGTTAATACTGTTTTTACCGATTGGTCTGAGTGTCTGTTTATGAAGGGGGCACGCCCCAGACCGCACAGAGCGTGCCCATAAAACTGCGGTTTAGCTACCCTATACTCGCCTGCTTTCGAGGTGAATGGGCGCTGGCCGTAGTACTTTCATGTGCTACTTGTAGTACATGGTTGTATGTAGCACTTCCACGTGTGGTAAGAGAGCCACGTGCAAAGCTTTTAGCGGCGTAAAGAGCTCGACGGCGACCCGTCCAAAGTTTACACGAGTCTGAGGGGAGTTGGGCGCCCTGCGGCTCACGTCCGCACCCACTCGTTTGGGTTTGGCCTCTCAGGGGTTGTGGGTTAGCCTGCTAGGTAGCTTTCTGCGGCTGCTAAACTGGTTAAAGTACATTTGGACTGGCCGTAGTCGGCCAAGGATTGAAAGAAATACGCATGTCTGTTTATGAAACTTGAAGTTTAAGTTAGGTACTACAAAGAGACCCAACACGAACATTTTCATCAAAATTATTTAACCTGAAGTAGGAGTTTATTAGTGTAATTTTTCAGTTTTCTCAAAAACGGCTTCTACAATTTAAAAAAAATAACCTCATTTATTACATTTTTATGTTGTAAAAGATAGGCTAAGCGGTATGTCTGCTGAAATTCTTGGGAGGCAAGCTCTCATGGTAAAAAATAGTTTTTTTAAGATTGCAGCCTTAATATACATTTTACGGTAAAGTTGTATATAATCAAAGTTATAGAAAATTAGAAAACCAACAACTTTTATTTTAAGAATTTTTATTGTAAAGAGCTTTGTTTAGAATCAATTAGTGATTTCACTAAATTTTGCTTCTTATTAAAATAAAAGTTCAACAGAGGTTGATTTTATTTATCGTCATCCACTCATGATTAAATTAGGTTATATTTTTTACTAGCATGGACCGCGCGGCTTCGCACGCGAAACATGAGCAGGATCTAATAATTTTTATAAAATAAATATCTAATAGAAATTTTCAAGCTGCTAGATCAACTGCATATACACTCCAACGCGCGCGCGCGCGCGCGCACACACACACACACACACACACACATCAAACGTTTTGATCAATTCCCCCGCGTACAGCTCTCGATATCAACAAACCCCTTCATCTACTTCAGCAGCAATACATACTCACATGTACATACACACATACATATTTATGAAAATCTTTATTAGGGCCCAAAGGTTATCATTTTTGAAAATTTAAAAAGAAAATGTTGTTGTGCATATAAATACGAATATACTGTTAAAATTTCATTAAAATCCGTTGAGTAGATTTGGAAATTAGCCAGAACAAAAAACACGCTATTTCTTTATAATAACGGGTGATTCAAAAAGAGCGCCGGTTTTTAAACGGCTGGTAAATTTTTGTTTATCGGTTGGCAACATTGTTAGACCTCATTTCTATTTCGGAGAACATTCCGATTGACGATTCAGTTGTAGTTTCTCTTGTTCGCAGTGTAGTACTCTCGCAGTCTGTGTCTAACCATGGAGAAGTTTACTATTGCACAACGAGTGTTAATCGTCAAAACATTTTACCAGAGTGGAGAGAGTTATGCGGCTACTGTCAGGCGACTTCGCGGTACTCTAGGACGTAATGAAGCACCGAATGAATCAACAGTTCGCAGGCTCATGAAAAAGTTTTTTGAGACGGGTTCAACAGTCGACCTTAAAAGTTCTGGAAGTCGTCGTTCTGGCCGAACTGAGCAGAACGTTGCGTTGGTTCGTGACAGTGTGGCTGTTAGCCCAGCAAAATCAATACGTCGCCGTTCTCAACAATTGGGTTTACGATGTTCTTCTGTACGGAGAATTCTTCGGTACGATCTCCTATATCACCCGTATAAAATTCAGTTGCTGCACGAGAAACAATGTTGTTGCTCCGTGAACGGTTCCAGGATCGCATCATTTCTCGTAATTCCGACCATCAATGGCCACCAAGGTCGTGTGACTTGACGCCTTGTGACTTTCATCTTTAGGGTCATCTGAAGTCATTGGTGTATGCCAATAAACCCCGAAACATCAATGACTTGAAGGAGGAAATTCGACGGGTTATCGGGCAAATGGAAGTCGAAACTTGCCGTGCAGTAATATACAATTTCATGGACAGAGTTGATGCGTGCCAGCGCAGTAGAGGAGGACAAATGCATGACATCTTTTTTCATACATGAAATCGGAAGGTAAGATGAACTTGTTGATGTATTTATTTTCAGTTTTTCAATAAAATAAATCTCTTAATTTGATATATCAAAACCGGCGCTCTTTTTGAATCACCCTTTATTAGTATAGATTATTTACATTGACAAGAAAAAGTCGTGTAATCGTCTCACATAAGGTTTTTCAAAAGTAGGATAATGTCCCAAATTTATTTTTCATAATTTGAATCACTTGTAAATGTTTCAACTTTTCTTTACATCCGGTATTTGTTTTCGTATTGCATTGCAAGATAATCAAAAATTTATTAAATCTACAAAACCGAGGTCAACAGACAATTAAATAAATTTTCAAAATAAAAACGGACAACTGAAACAAATATAAAAATAGTAATTTATATGTTTTCGTTTTATTGGTAGTACTATGTTTATCAGAATACGAGTCAAAATATCATACCATACCATAAATATCATACCATACCTCGTATGGTATGATAAAACAGCCTGTATATTTTTACATCACTAAAAGCACATCAACATTATTATCTGGTAAAGAATATCTACTCTAGTGATATCTATGTAGGCTAACATTATAATTTCAGAACACTTTTGTTTTCATTGTTTATTATCTGTTTGGAACAAACAATTTTGTATACTGTTGAAGTTATTACCACGAATTTCAGCAGACACGGTGTTACCCTCTCTTCTAGAATATAAAAAAATCGTTGGGCCGTTTTGGAGAAAATCGTTAAAAAATAAAAACTGCACGAATAAACTATTACTTCCGGTTGACTGATTTTCATGAAAATGTTCGTATCGGGCTCCCTTGTAACTAACTTAAGTTTTAACTTAGTACGATGTTCCGTTCTTGAGATATTTTGTTCACACAAACACACACACACACACACACACACCAATCGGTTCAGCGAGATTTTACTGTACTGTAAATGAGTCAATGCTTGTTTGTTGTACTGTAGTTTTGGATTCGTTTCGGGTAATTAGCTGCATTTTTTGTGCGCCTTTGTAAAGTTACTGCCCTAACATTGTATACTAATGCAAGTTTAATCCAACCCTCTTCTAAGCGACATTAAAATTGTAAATGATTTTTCAATTATAAGGTGATGTTTTTAACAATAAATTTTTGACTTTAAACAATTTCGGATAAATTTTAAATTTGGATAAACGAAGTTTTGTTGTACACCATAATAATTTTCTGGACTAAACACAAATAAAATTGCCGATATCTATAAAATACACATAATTGCAATTTTTCAAAATTAACAGTAATTAAAACGCTGAACTAAACATGTATTTAGTGAAAAACAAAATCTGATATTGCATTTTAAAATAAATTATCAGAATATTTTGTTTAAGACAGCATAACGTCACGTATTTGATTATACTAAAGTATTTTAAATTGCTTTATTATTTGAAATAAAACAGATACAACGGATTCCATTTCTGTTTACTCAGTGTTAATTTTAAACCACTTTCTCTCGTGTTAAAATTAATTTAAGTAGTTCATTGCAATGCTATTTATTTAAATTAATATAAAAGACCTCAATTTTCTTGAAAAAGGTTTATTATTGTAATGCAAAATTCTACTTATGATGGTTAATGATCTTAATATCAAAGAAAAAATGAATTGTTATAGGCTACGTGCTTTAAGCAGATAATTTAAGCCCCAAAATCGTTTACCAAGTAAAACATTTAACAAATTTTTATATAATTTATTACTTTTTCCCTGTATAAAAGATAAGAAAGTTACTTTTTTGTATCATATTTTCGAAATCAATTTTTTACCCAGATTCCATGGTTTTAGGTCCTCTGAACTCAAAAAAGCATATTTTTCCAATTTGACTGTGTTTAGTGTGGCATGCGTGCGTGTGCCACGCGCTTGTAAAATAACTCAGAAACGCAAGATTGTGCGAAGTTTAAACTTGGAACTTAAGTTAGGTTACATAAGGAGATCAGACAAGAACATTTTAATCAAAATCGGTCTACCAAAAGTAGTCCGTATTCGTGCAATTTTTCACTTTTCGCGATTATTTTAAATTAGAACCCTATCATTTTGATTAAAATCGCGTCATTTACTACAATTTTGTTCTGTATGATATCGGGAAAGAGGCATGTCTGGGAAAATTTGTGGAGAGGACTGTGCGTTTGTAGCAAAAAATGTTGTTTTTATATAGATTACAACCTTAATGTGCATTTTTGGACAAAAGTGTGTATAATCAAAAACGTAGAAAATTAAAAACCTATAACTTTTATTTTTAGTGTTTACATGTACAGAGCTTAGTTCAGCGTCTATGATTTAGTGATTTACTATGAAATTTAAACATAGAAAATTTGAACATAGAACATTAGTGATTTTCTATGTTTTTCTCATTGAAATCTGTAAAAATGGGATTTTTTAAGAATACGGCCTTAAAACGCATTTGAAGGAAAAACCATATATAATCTAAGTTATAGAAAATTAAAACACCTACAACTTTTATTCCAAGCATTATTTTCTACAGAGGTTAGTTTAGCGTCAATTAGTGATTTTCCGTATTTTTAAGCTCAACAGAGGTTGATTTACATTTAGCGCTATTAACTAATTATTAAAATTATGTTATGCTTTCATTTTAAATTGTTTATTTTTGATTAAAAAAATATTAATTACTTAATATTAATATTAAAGGCACGGTTTTTTATTGGTGTAATTAATTATAATGCTTCTTTTTGGTTATAGTTTTTCTTTATTAACATTGGCAAAAAAAGGTCATGTGAGCATTTACACCAGATTTTTTTTTTATTTACAAAAGACATAATAGTAATATGATTCTTTGAAAAATGTTTAGTTAGTTAATATTAACGGTTTCAAGAAAATTCTAACTGTAATTTAGACTGTACCAGACTGAAAGAGCTAAATATCTTTTTATAAATTATTAATATTTCATAATCTTATTCTATAATCCACTGGATTGGTCTAGAGGTAAAGTCGTCGCAAGTCAGCTGTTTAACAAATTGATTTTCGGAGACGAAGGTTAGCCTACTGGTTCAAAGTAAAGGTAGTTATTTTTATATGGATTTGAATACAAGACAGTGGTTATAGGTGTACGCTTGGGGACCAATTAACCATACTCTCTCAGGAATGGTCGGTTTGGGTCTGTACAATACTACACGTCATGCACATCACCCTCATCCTCATTTCATTGGGCCATGGGGATTATTTTTTGTTCTGAATTAAACAGATTGCAACGTACATACATTGTTGTCGTGTTTTTAGGTCATCAGCCGAAAAGCTGGTTTGAACCTGTAGAGGTTTTACTAAGTAAAACGAGGAGTGAGGTGGTTTACCAGTCCTTCCTCACTGAATGGAAAAGTATGCTTATCAGCATGCCAAGCCCTCTGAAAAGCACATGTTTTCCACTCTGCAAATGCCACCTTCATTTCATTTACCACATGGTCTGGCTGTATAATGAAACTCATTACTTTCAAAGGAGATAACTCTGACTAGTGTATTTTACACCTCTACCTCTTCTGTTCTTAAATCCTTCACTCATACAATTGCCTGACCATGTGATAAGAAACAGAACTATTTTTTGTAGCCCTGAATAGATTGAAAGTAAAAAATTTAACACTCTACCTGCCTGTTATGGGCAAGTACACACATTAGGGATATAACAAAAATATATTTAGTCTTTAATTTTGATTAAACTTCAATTCATATGACACGATTTTAGAATTATAATTTGTTCATTTTTTTTCTTTTCTGAGTAATCAATTTACAAAAACACACTTATATTCGGTCAATGAACTCTTATAACGTGTAAATTATTATCTTCTTACATTTTCTAATTTTATATATAGGACAACATAGATCTAGAAGTCCCGCTGTTATAGTGGTTTGCTGATTTCACGGTTTTTTTTATTGGTATTCATTGTCAGATAATAGATGGATTGTAGAATGACAAAGCAAGTCTACTTTTTGAATAGAGAAAACCTATTCTGTAGTACGGTGAATAAAAGACTTTCTACTACAGTATATAATATTTGGCTCCAACAGTAATAATAACATCGAGTTGTTCTGCGGATGACGTTATATATATATACTTAAATCAACTTTCATTTAGGTTTTCATTTTAGTAACTAGATATAAAATTAATTATTCAAGTTAAATTTAGTCCTTCAACACTTATTTAACAATTAGCACCCCCGCCTCTTCTTTTAGTCTTTATTGCATTCAATGATCTTACAGTATTTTAAGCAATTGCAACTGCGCTGTGCGTGATCCTAATTCTTACATCAGAGGTATTGGTAAAAACTAGATTTGCCAATTTTTAATAACCCATCTATTGTAAGACGGCAAAAATAAATTTCGTCCCCATTCTCACCCTAAAAATTAATAATTTCAAATAATTTAGGAGTTTATGGTTCCCTGAAATTTGTAGGGGTTATAAAAAATTTTAATAGATAAATATAATTTATAGACTTTGAACTTTCATATAGATATTGAAATACTTCGGTAAAACTTAATTTTGTGTTAACCCTTGATTAAACGTGCCTTGACAAAAAAAATCAAAATATTTTAATGCATTTATTGTTGCTGATTATTTCTTGTGTTTATAGCGCTATAAATGATATTTGTGACTTTATGCAGAATGAAACTATCTTAAAAGTAGGCTAATATAAGTGGGTAACATATTTTTTTAGTGTGATTTTTTTAATTAAAAAGGAAATTTCCACAATGAATGTTTAAGTGAAAATTTTAATTTTTTTAAATTGTAAGAAATATGTTATAAGTTAAATGTCAAACAGGATCAATTCATTATGAACAAAAACACCTTTAAAATAACTTGAAAAATAGCCAATATATAGATAAATATAAAATGCTACAAATCGCACAAAAATAGGCTGGTATTTTAAAGCAATATCACTTTTACTATACTAGAGTAAAGTTCCGTGAGCAGTACCTAATGGAAAATACCTGGCATTTTCCAGTCGGACTCATAATATTTTCCTGGCACTATAAGGGTATCAATTTATAAAATGTCTAGACGCCTGAACGATTGACGCCTGATTGTGAACTACGGAGATCATTTTGAACATCATTTTTAGCCTTTTGGTATAATTTTAATGTCATTTAGATACTATGTTTGTTTCATATAAAAATAAAACTTTTTATACAAAAATATTGTTTTTCTAGATGAGTTATTCGTTTCCTTCTTATAAAACGATAAAGTATTGCTGTGTATACTACATAGGAGTCAATTTTATTAAACGTTTATTTACATTTAGTTTACATTGCTTACATAATTGCTTTTGGAATTAAATTCTCTATAATTTTCATTGGAAAAATTATTTGTTTATTGGTAATTTAACAAAGTTATTAGGAGCCAAACATAGAAGACTGTGTTTTTGTACTAATATTTTATGCATACTTCATCTTTTTTCTCAAAAACTGCAAACACTACAGCTTCCAGTTTTGTTTTATTCGAATTTTTTAGCGATTTTACATATAAATCCACCATTTTTGTCGCAAAAAGTATACCCAAAAAAATTCAGTATCGCTGTATTTCACCAGGGAAACTGAAATCGGGGCCAAATTCTTCGCTAGCTGTAACTCACTAATGAAGCGTTTGTGGACATATTTACATATGATTTACATATGTATATGCGTATGATTTGCATATGATTTACATAAGTTAGCGGATATATGTTTATATGAACGATTTCTTTATTTTTAGCTCTACAATCATGTATTAAATTATTTTACCATAGTTTAGAATCACTATGTATAAAATGAAAATGTACAATGTATTAAAACTGCACAGACTTTAATACTATAATAAAATCTACATTGTCGATCTAAATTAAACTTAAGTAATATCTAAACCGACGCTATACGGGTGATTAAAATATTAATTCAATAGTGTTCATGGACTAAAACAGTACTGATACTCATTTAAATGATAACCTCTGTCGGGATCTGGATATCGAAATGGTAGATGAGGAATAGAAATACGCGAGAAGTCATGAAGACCGACTTCACCGTCACGCGAATGTTAAAGCGATGCAACTCCTCGTAAACTAAAACTCAAAAGAGAAGACTGAAGAAACCCTTCGACTTGATTTGATTCAGAAAATCTTATACAAGTGTATTTTGTAATCATTATCTTATAAAATCTTACGTCTTGTCTTAGAAAATAAGATTTTTTATTTTAGGAAACGAGAGTATGTAACGTTAGAAAGTGATAAATTTGTAACCTTTTTTGAAAATAAGATTACCTGACTGCCATGGATGCTATCAAAGCAAATTTGGATGCTATCAAAGCGAGAGGAGAGTAGATTGCAAGCATCTGAAATGAAATTTCTTCGACATACGTATGGGTGTAGTAGAGTAAAGAAGATCGTTACAAGAATACCATCTCAGAACAGAATGCATGGTTGGAGCATGTGAACAGAATGAGGGAGGATGAGATACCTAAGTAAATATTAGGCTATAAACCGGAGGGAATGAGAGAACGAGGACACCCGAGAAAGAGATGGGCAGATTTGAAAGGTTCGGAACAGGCAGAGATGCCTAATCCTTGAAAGGCAGAAGAAGATTATCTAACCATATTTTTGTTCCATAAATTTATTTTAAATATTTTTTAAGAATTTCATCAATCGTTTATAAATTGTGTCTATTTCTTAAGGTTTATCTGAACACAGGTTCGATGTACGATGTATGTCTACGTATGTGGACATTTGAGTTACATAGTACTGGACGTGTTTCGTGATAGCAGTTCAAAAAATATTTTTTATTGTCCCATATAAATGCGTAATAAAAATACATAAAAGCCATGTTTAAAGCCTGGAGTATTAGTGTGTACAGTTGGGATTACAATTTCCATTGTATTACCATCATATTAATTTACTAGCTAAAGTGCCCGTTCTTTGAACGGTTTCCTTGGTGCCGTAGACGGTCAGTTGGGGTACCGTGTTCGATCCCTGTCAGGTCTGATATTCTTTAAATATTCATTGTTATCTACCTCCTTTCAACGTCAGCATTATTATTTTTTTATGAAAAAAGTAGTTGAACGTAACATAAAAGCAAGATCTTGGTGTTTTTAAATTAAGATATGCAGCGCTTTATTATTTTTATAATAAATGAAAGGTAAATCACAATAGGAACACTACGATGGTGACCACTATTAAGACGACTGATTCATTTTTGACAATGTGACCAAGAAAAGGTGTATAGGGTACTGACGGCATGGGTAGGTAGGTAACTGACTCAATGAATACGGTTTTTACTGGCGCGTTGGCTTATGTTTATTGTTCTGTTAATTTTCTATGTTAATATTCTAAAAATATTGGTTTATTTTTTTTTAAATTGGTAATATCTCCGTTATTATGCACGAAAATGAAAAACTTTACATAATCAAACTTATTTGTTTTTAAACGTTTCATAATTTCGATTATATAAAATTTTTTGATACATTGACTTTTAACGGAGATATTCGTAGTTTTTGTTTACCCCTCCCTCTGAACTCCCCGCATCTCTTTGTGATATTAACAAAATTTATATCCTATTTTCATTTCGATTATGTTCAGAACCTAGACACCAAATCATTGAATTTGGTTCAGCGGTTCTTGCGTGATGCCGTAACATACAAACAGATACATTGACAAACAGACAAAAATACAGCTGAACTTATTTTCGGTGTTTACGTGGTAAATCTGGGGTAGAAACAAAATTTGGGGCATTTTGAAAAATTGTACAGACAAAATCACAATTTTATTTATATAGATTGCTGTCGTTTGTGAGGCTATTGTTTTCTTTATTTTTGGCGCAATGCCATTCAAAATACAATAACGTCGCGAGCGTAATACACAAGCAGGTAGGAATTGAGGGTTTTCCTCTATTTTAACTTCTTTGCATTACTTTGACTCTTTTGTTTAAATGTTCGAGCCGAGCCCAGCTTAACCGAATCCCGCTATCTCGAGGTTTTACAGCATATGAATATGCACAATCACTTACTTCTTACAAGTAAGAATGATTGTAAAGCGGCACTTAAGTAAATTTAACATAGGAAATAAGAGTAGAAATACGAAATACTATAATCTTTAAAAGTAAGAGTAGCTTTAGATATCTTCAAACAATTTTGTTATCGTAAGAAAATAAGAATTGTCAACGGGTTTTACTTTTCTTATGATAATTGTAATCGTTAAGTAGTTTAATTTAAAATTATTCGTTAGTCTAACCCTAGTTACAATAAAAATAATTATACTGGGTGTCCCAAAAGTCCGAGTCGGCAAAATATTTCGAAAGTAAGGGAAGTTTCATGACATAAACTATGCAAATGCGTACCTCACTCGAATACAAAATATTATTTTATCATCAATCAAAAAATTTTGTTCGCCATCTTGAACGTAACTTTGTTTTTATAAATAGGAAGGTGGTCATGCGATAAATAATACAATCTGAAATTTCAAGACAATTTGAATAGTGAAAATTGCACATCGATATCTTATACGGTTTGGAAGGTATTTGCCCATCTTTACATTTCGGCAACAATTTATTGGATGTACAATAACAAAACCGTGCGAGATATTAATGTGTGGTTTTCGCCATTCAAATTGTCGTGAAATTTCGCATTGAAATCATTTGTCATATGACCACCTTCCCATATAAAAAAATCTGGTGTGAAATAAACAAAAAACTAACCTCAGTAAACATAACCTAATTTTAATCATGAGTGAAAGACGCAAAATGAAAATCGACCTCAGTTTGGCTTAAAAATACGGGAAATCACTCTTTCGCGCTAAACTAGACTCTGTAGAGAAAAATGCTGTAAATAAAAGTTGTACATCTTTTAATTTCCTATAAATTTGATGTATACAATTTTGTCGTGAAATGCATACTAAGGCTGAAATCTTAAAAAAAATGGATTTTTCACACGTTTTCGTGAGAAAAAAACAGAAAACCGCTAATTACCGCTAAACTAAGCGTTATAACAAAAATTGTTTGAAATAAAAGTTGTAGGATTTTAAGTTCTCTACAACTTTTATTATATAAATTTTTGCGCTAAATTGCATATTAAAGCCGTAATCTTAAAAGAAACATTTTTTTTACGTAAAAAAAGCCTCACCAAGAATTTTAGCAAATATAGCGCCTACCCTATCTTGTAGAGCATAAAAATTAAGTGAATGAGGCGATTTAAAAAAAGATCGTAGGACTAGTTTCTGAGAAAATTGCAAAAAAGTGAAAAATCACACGAATAAACTACTACTTCCGGTTGACCGATTTTGATGAAAATGTTCATGTCGGGTCCGGTAGTGGTATGTAACTTAAGTTTCAAGTTCGTACGATGTTCCGTTCTTGAGATATTCTGTTCACACACAGACCAATCGCTAAAAACATGTTTTTTTTTGGGTTCAGAGGGTCTGAAAAATTTGTAGATCCGGTGAAAACTCGATTTCGAAAAATCGACATGAAAACAATACTTTCCTTCCTTATTATTATAGGCAAGAGAAAGTAAAAATAGTATTACATTAAATATAACGGACAAATTTTTTTCATTCATCGTAAATCTTTAAATTCATCTTCATTCATCTTTAAATTTTTCTTGCGTTCGAAATATTTTGCAGTTCGAATTTTTATGACACCCAGTATATATTAACATGATTTGTATTACGGAAGCTCCGGAATTAACGAGTTTGTTTCTATTTTGATACTAGGAGTTGATGAGCTTTTTCTGCATTAGGTATATATACGTAAAATATTCTGTAACACGTTTTTAACACGTTCACTGCGGTTCCAAATTGGGTAATTCGTCCCCTAGGCGGAATAATTTTTTTTCATAAATATATTCATTTTTATGTGTTATTTGCCCCATTTTATAATTTATTAGAAAAAATGTACGTTTCGTAATAAAAAAGTGGGTGCGACAACGTGTCGACATCCGCCTACGTGAAGGACTTGTTGTGCGACAACGTGTCGACAGCCGCCTGTACAATGGTTCTGGCGCAGTGATGCGTCCGCTTAAATCCTAGAAAGAATTGATTTTGTTCTATTTAAGACAAAGAAATTAATATTTTGTGCATAGGTATTTAAATAATAAGTACACATTAGTTAAATATATAATACCTTTAATTTTTTTACGTATTTATTTTGATAATGATGCCTTATAAACCGAAAAAATGTTCATATTCTATTGTAAATACGAATACATTTGAAATATTTATTTATACAGTATACATTAAAACATTTAAAAAATATTACTACACTAGATTTTTAACATTGTTTTATGATTTCGTATGTATTTGTGAATGACACCATAGTGATAAGATAATATATCTACCTTAGTTATGGAAAGAAAATCTAAAACAATAAGGCTGAATGTTAAAGTCCACAACATGAATTTAGGAAGAGCCTTAATAAACCTAGTAACATAATAGGCCTATAGTATTTATAGTATTTACAATACACACATCCAATATTTTATTAATTCTTTATTACATTTTTTGTATTCATAAATGACAGAATAATACAATACAAAACTACCATGGTTATGGATAGAAAATTTTAAAACTACAGAATTAGATTCGACGGTAAAATAAACATTAGGCAGTAAAATCTTTAAAACTGAACTTTGGATTTATTATTTACTAAAATAAATAATGGCATGCGTGTGACAGCTGGGTTTCTATTGACATGTAAAAGCAATAATGTATTTCTTTACAAAGGGTAGATTTGAGGTAGTTTACCCGAAACCTAAAGATGTGATTGCTCTCCGCCTCACACGGTTCTCAGGGAATATGAAAAGAATTTCAACTACACTACTACAAAAATTATTAGAATGTTTTCTGTTTATGACTTCCACATCAACCCTAATTTCCTAGAAGTAAAAAAACAAACAAAGAAGCGGGGAAAACCTACTAAGTGGTTGAAAGGCAGCAGAACAGGTCAAAATCCGTAAAATACTGCACACCTATCAGTAACTAAAAATAGTCAAATAAAAAAACCAAAAATAAATATCTAAATTAATAAATTAGAGTACTGTCAAGCGCGGCACCTAATTTACGTGGTGTCAAACAAAATAACATAATAATAAAAGAAATGTTAATAATAAATAAAGTTATCTATATACAGCAATAAACTAAAATTAATTTTTGGCCTCTTTGTACCTGTGAAATTTGGCAAAGCAGTCTTCCAAGCAAAGTCCAGGTAGATTTGGACAGATACTACAATAGTACCCTGATTCCACTCGTAAATTTGATTGTTTGCGTATGACGCACCGTTTTCTGATCTTGCGGTTCTTTTCATTTCGGGGTACAATTTTCGGCATGCGAATACTTTTTGTCGAGGTACTATCAACAGTTGTTCCAAGTCGTGGACGATTTCTATATATGAGACTTTCAATGACACTCTCTTTAAATTTTAATAATGTCTTTTTATTTGTCACATTGAGTTGTTTGTACAACAAGTACGCATTATTTATAATTACATGAAAAATGTAAATCCCATCTTTGGCGTACCATCTTAAATTTTTCCTTTGGTATGGATAGTACGCCAGTAATTGGTCGGATCGATCTACACCCCCCATGTACTGATTGTATTTAATAACAGCTTCTGGTCTTTTAGTTTCAATTCCAAATCTAGATTTGTGGTCTAGGATCTCCGCACCGAATTCTGATGAAAATAAAAGTACATCCCGCTATTCCCGCCATTTCAATACACAGATGCCCCTCTGTAAATAATAATCATTGTCATTATAATAGAGTAATAATAATAATAATAATTGTAGGAATCATTATAATACGTGAAAGCAGCGTGTAAAATATGCTTACTTATAAAAATACATATTTATTGAAATATAGTGTTTGTTTATTCATCAAAAAGTGAAATCGGGAAAAAGAATAAAAAATATTAAAATTAAACAATTATAACAAATTTCTTTATATTATTACGTAAAAATGTGCGAAAAACTGTTAAAAATTGATAATTTAAAAGAATTGATAATTAAAAAGAATGTGAACTTACCTTTAAAATTGATGCTCAAGAAGAATTTTTTTAAAACAGTTGTCAAGGCACAATCTGTAAACGGCGGGTCCTGTGATACACTTTACACCTTGCCACAGCCGGCGACACTAAAGAACTGACAATTCTATTGAGAGTATACCCTGCCGAATGTAAAGAAAACGCGTAGCTGTTTGTCGACAATGTGTCGACAACCGCACAGCGAAACGGAATTAAAAAGCGACAACGTGTCGACAGCCGCAGTGAACGTGTTAATAGGATAGAGTGAGTTTTGAAAACACAAATTTATAAGAACATCAGTGTAGGTGTCTTGGGCTGTAGGGTGAAACTGAATTATCATCTAATTTTAAATTTCTTGGACTCAGTGAGTTTTGATTTTGACCTATTCATGTATACAAGTTTCTCTGAAGAGGGTTGATGCTCGCTGGACAAGATTATGGCCGCGATAGGGCTGAAAACAACTCGTGATATCGGCGCAAGACAAATAATACAAAACAATACAACTTTTGTACATGTGCCTTTAGCAGTTTGAAACTGCTGTTAGGTCTACATTTTATTGCTCAAACCTTTTCGAAATCAACAATATTACCGTATTGTTCCCGAATACAAGCCGCAGTTTTTTCTTAAAAATCGGTTCCATAATTTGACTTGTAACTGTTTGGTGTTACAGTATAAAGTTTGGTAGCAGTTTTCTTATATTTCATTTTGTTTTTTTATTCGATCATTTCTTTGTTGGTTTTTTTGTATTTTATATATCGTCATGAGTGATGTTATATAGGTTAAGAATACTTCGTTTATACAAATACCCGAAAATCAGAGCAGGACTTACGATTCTAATTTCAAATAATCGTAATTAACTACGCCGAAAATACAACCACCAAAGAAGCAGGAAGAAAATACCAATAGTGAAGAGATGAATCTTGTGTTCGGCATTGAACAAAAAATAAACAAAAACTTCTAAATGCTAATTAAGTAGGCCTAGTAAGTGTATTTGTTTGTACGGTAATTTTTTCTTACAAAATAAAATATTTTCAAAAACATACAAGTACTGTACTTGAAATTTTTTTCCTAGTTTTGATCGTAATTTTTAAGATGCGGCTTGAATTCGGGTGCGGCCTGTTTTCGGAATAATGCGGTAGTATTAAGATTTAACATGATTATCATATCTAATTTTTCACATTTGCCAAGGTAGGGCTTAATTCAAAAGTTGGCCGGACCATGGCAGTCTCATCAAAATTTTAAACGGACTTTGATAAAATTTAGTTGATGATCACTGCTGTATTGAATTACAAGCGTCGAATAGTTAATAGTCATCAAAAAAATACTATTTCTCATAATTTTTAATTCGTAAGAAAATATTCCTTTCGTTTTTCTTTAAGCCAGCAATGTGGGAATCATCATTTAAAAAATACATAATTCAATGCTAAACTGAATTTAATCTGTAGAGTAATTAACGTAAACAATAAGCCTGTACGAAATAAATAATTAAGTTCGTAAAAAAACAACAGAAATTTAAAGAAACAATTATTAATAATTTTACTTCACATACTAAATTATTTTTCTCTTGGATAAAAAAACTTATGAGTAATTAAGATGGATTCATTTTTGCATGTAGTTCCAGGCAGAATAACATTAAAGTTTTCATTTCGTTATTGCTAGACACTGATGATGCAGACAATCCACTGAAAAAAAACTAGCAAGAAAAGTTTTAAATATACTCTTACTAATATACTCTTTAAATATACCGTTAAATTTTAATCTTTTATAACTTTTTTATGACGATTTTCTGTCTATTTTTTAAATTTAATCTTGGAAAATGTGCCGATAAAAATACATTTTTCTCACCAAAATTTGTAGAAGAATTTTTTTTAAATGTAAAAAATCAACTGAAGAGTCGAACAAGGTAATATAAAATGCACAAATCTTTAGATTGTCAAAATACGTTTATTACATCCTACGAGGGACACAAAAGTGAACCAACTTTCTTGCGGACAGAATATAGCAGGCGAAAGAATAATTGTGGCCAGTAGCCCAGTATGTACTGTGCTCCTCACAAAATAAAACCCACATTAATTTAAATGCTTTTGTAATACACATACGAAAACAGAAAGTATTTCTTAGAAGAAATTTGCGTATAATATAAATCTCTTACCTAATTTTTTAAGGAATACAATGAGCAATTTTCGGATTTGGAACCGAAAAATTGTAAATCTAGATAAAAATGTAAAACAGAAGTCATAAAATTGTTAAATTTCATAGAATTTAAATTTAAATCATTAGCAGCATTCCACAGCTCACGTAACGCACTACAACCTACAACTAGTCCATGGTAACTGTTTCCAAAGGTAACTGTTTCAGAGTTTACTTAAAGCCCAAGAGAAACAATGAATGAATATTAACAAAAATATTACTCTACAAGTTTTGAATTAAATTTAATTAAATTAGATGATTTAATTTCTGTCTGTACATTCTGATGTTGAACTATAATATCAATACTTCAAATTTTCTTTTGTATCTTATATTACACAAACAAAAGTGCAATAGGAATGATTAAATTAGATTACATTTTTATGAGGTAATTTATAAATTAATTAACAAATTGACGCTTGGATACATTACTTGATTAACAACACTAATTAACCCTTGAAATAATATGTATGTTATACACTTAAAGAGCAATTTATCTTTACTACATTAGTATTACAATGAAGTAACGTTTGTTGTTATTTGTTTGTACGAGGTAATCTTAGAAACCAACCAACCAATTTAATTTTTTTTAAACTAAATACTTAACCAACATCAAAACAGCCTCGCGTCACTTGAAGACAAGATATAGAACAATTGATAGCGTTAAGTATTTTAGAGAGATAACTCAGCGGAAGACCAGCGAAAAGGAAGCAAAGAACAGCCGGCGAGTAAAGATGACCACAGTACTCCGAAGAAATCACAACCTGCAATATAAGAAAGCATTCTTGAGGCGTTAAGATCATACATTATAATACTGTGATAAAACCGGCGTGTCTGTACGCGAGTGAATGCATTAGAATGTCCGGGAATCCTTGTCTATGGAAAAAGAGTTATTCGATAGAAATATCCTCTACAAAATAATAGATCTGAAAACAGTAGACGAACAGTACAGATTATGAGGAAGAGAAGAACTGTACGGGGGAAATAAATGATTAATGGAAACTATCAGAAAACGAATATTTTACTATGTAGGATGAATAACAAACCGCAGACAACACGAAGATTTCAGGCACTAAAAATAGTGCTAAGTTATCGAATAACTGGTTTAAAGAAGTCAAAAAGGACATTGAGAAATTTGGGATGAACCTATAAAACATAATAGACCAAACAATCTCGAACTACTGATTACTGACGACGAGAGTTTACACGATATACAAAAGCATAGTGAAAGAATACTGTGAGTAAGACTACCGTAGAGCTTCCATAAATCTATGAAATTACTGGCAAAAAATCAACTGAGGCAGGTGGACATATTTCTAAAAAAATTAATTTATACTTTATCTTGCCGTAATGTAGATAAGGAAAGTTATGTTTTAATGTCGAGTTTTTACCGGAAATACATGTTTTCACATCCCCTGGATAAAAAAAAAACATGTTTTTCCGATTCGTCATTGAGTGTTAACAAATGCTTCAGAAACGGAGCATCGTACGAAGTTGAAACTTGGTATTTAATTTAGGTACCACAATGAGACACAAATTTGTGTCAAAATCCGTCAACTGGTAGTAGTATATTTTGTTATTTGTACGATTTTCACTCGTTTTGTAATTTTCTCATAAACAGCTCATACGATTTTGTTTAAAATCGTCTTGTTTAATTGTATTTTTTACTCTACATGGTGAGGTAAGCGGCATGTCTGTTGAAATTCGTGGTAGGTTGTACTCTCGTGAAACAATGGATTTTCTAAGATTGTTATCCTAATAAAAATGCATATTTTAGGACAACGGTGTACCTATATAATTAATGTTGTAGGACATTTAAAAACCTACAACTTCTAGTTTACGAATTTTTCTCTGAAATACTTTGTTTAGCTTCAATTAATGATTTTCCATATTTTGTTCTTCAAAATCAATGTCCAACGGAGATTGGTTTTCATTTAGCGTCATAAATTATGTTATTCATTATTAACATTAGCAAAAGAAATTCGTGTAAGTGTTGTACACCAGATTTTTGACTAGGTGAATCAGTTAAAATCCAGATACAGAAAATTTTCTCGGTACACCAGCACTTTTCAAAAATATATTGCAGATAGCAAGCGACGATAAAACAACCTAAAATTGTTCGTATCGTGTTGATGTGATACTTAAAGCTCATAAAGCAAGTCGCATTTAATAATAAATCTACCATTAATACAAAACTACATCAATTACACAAGTTCAATGTAAAAAGCTCTTTGACAAATACATCTTGACCTTCAGTTAAACCACTATTTTGTTACCGGCAGTATTCCGAGTACTAAAACTGGTTCCGTAGTTATTTTATTAGCTATAAGACAAACGATACGTTGCGAAGATTAAAATTTTTCATTGTCAATAGCTCATTAACAAATATTTGATTTACAATAACATGCCAATATTTGTCTTTTACCTTTGCTGACGTCATATTTTTATTGTATTCTGTTGAATCAATATTTTTTTCTTCGAAGTCCGTTCATGGTATATTGTCTGGAGGGTTTCTCATCCGTGGTAGGTTCTAAGAAAACATAAGTAGTAATGTACACCATCTTATAATCGTGAATTTGAGTGTCTCTTAAAATACGAAAGTCACCCCAACTAGGGTGACCAAATGTACCCGGTTTCCCCCGGGTGAACATATCAAACAACTGTTTCGGGACGCTTTAAAGTACTAGAATTAAAAATTTATTTTAAAAAACTTTTGGATTTTTTAAAGAAAATTTTCTCTATCACACCGAGCAGACTGGAAATATCACTGGTTAGCTAAGCTGCTATACAACTAACTTGTTAGGATAACAATAATTAGATGGTATTTCTCCAAGAATATTTATTACTTTGATTAATCTGAAGATGAGTTATGCGGTATCAAAACTAAAATAAAATCTGGTGTGAAACGACTTTCTCTCGACAATTTAAATAATGAACAATATAACTTTCGTTTAATCTTTAGTAACCAATAGCTATAAAATGAAAAACAACCTAATTTTAATTATGAGTGAATGACGCAAAATGAAAATCAACCTCTGAGGACTTAAAAATAGTATGGAAAATCCCTAATTGACGTTAAACTAAGGGTTGTAGAAAAACGATTTGAAACAAAAGTTTTAGTTTATTTAATTTCCTATAACTTCAATGAAATACAATTTTGCCCTAAAATGCATATTAAGCTGCTATCTTAAAAAAAATCTTTTACCACGGGAGCATGTCTGCTGCATATTCTTGAGGGGGGTATGCCCCCCTCTTGTAGAGCATTGAAAATATAGCAAATGAGGCAATTTTAATACAAAATCGTTGGAGTCGTTTTTGGGAAAATCGGAAAGTGAAAAATTGTACGAATAAACTACTACTTCCGGTTAACTGATTTTAACAAAAATGTCCCTGTCGGGTTTCTTACATACCTAATTTTAAATGTTTTTTGGGGTTTATTACCACACTTAAAACTTTAAATGGTTTTTTAGGTTTAGGGAGCGCCTGAAAACTCAACTTCCGGGGACCTTTCAACTTCCGTTGAAAACTCGATTTCAAAAAATCGACATGAAAACAATACTTTCCTTCTCTATGTTGTTGTTATTTAGGTCATCAGCCGAAAGGCAGGTTTGAACCTCTAGAGGTTTTACTAAGTAAAACGGGGAGTAAGGTGGTTTACCAAACCTTCCTCACTGAGCGGAAAAGTATGCTTATCCGCATGATAGGCCCTTTGAAAAGCATATGCTTTCCACCCTCCAAATTACACCTTCACTTCATTCACCACAGGGTCAGGATGTATAATGATGAAATTCATTACTCTCAAAACAGATAACTCTGACTTGTGTTACACCTCTACTACTTCTGTTCTTAAATGCTTCAGTCATACAATTGGCTGACCATGTGATAAGAAACAGAACTATTTTTTGTAGCCTTAGAACTAGCAGATCGAGTGCAAATAATTTACACTCCACCTGCCTGTTATGGGCATTCCTTCTATGTATGTTCATATACGGCAAAAGAAAGTAAAAATACTATATAATTTCTTGATTATCGGACGTTTAAAGTTTCCTTTAATATCCGTTATATTTGAATTTGTTGAAATTTGTTTTAATAGTATTTGAAGTTCAATATTTTGAATGACCCTACTCTGTAGACATGTATTTAACAGCATTTTAAAATTTACAAACCAGTGTAATTCTATAATAAATTGTACTAATTTCCGATCTGTTTTCCTGCTTTGTTGCTTTGGAATTGATTACTAATTTATTGCAGGGTAGATTTAGTGGATACTGTGTATAATTACGAACATTGTTTGATATTCCATTACAAGATTATGTCCTCGCTTTCTAACCAGATATGTTCATTCCTGTTTATCGTAGGCGACAAGCCAAAATTATAAAGCGATGTTGTACAAAGAATTTCAATGTCTTCTTTCAGTTTACTCAAAACTTTGTTTAACCTTGTCTTTAGTTAAATCTTTAACCGCATGTCATTAACAGATTTATGAATAAATAAATATATTTATTGTCATGTAAATTAAAATATAATTTTGTACGCGACAAGTCGTGGATTTCATGTACGGAAATAGTATAGGTATTCTGATTTACGGTGAACAAAAACTTTGTTCCGTCATTTACATGTATCGCGGAAAACCACAGAATAAAAATCGCCTTATTATCTCAACAAACGAAACTACTATAATCTGCATGTTATATTAATAAAAAAAATACCATTAGCTCAATTGTCACTCCAGAAATACTAGACCTAGAAATTTAGAATTTAGTACATATATTCTATCTGGGTCATCCAATAGCTCTACACACCTTAATGGGGTTTGTATTCTTTCACAATCCACCTCCGATCTTCTGCGCTACAATAGTCGTTAGCAACCTCAATCTTTTGCTGTCCATCAAAATTAAATTGTTTTTAATTTTTACTTTTACGGAGGATAGTTAACGCCCCCTATTATGTAACCAAAAAAACGCTACATTCAGACCTAAACGTACCCTACATAAATGACGTTTTCTTAAAACTCTATACAAAATTTAGGAAGAAACTCGTGAACCACCATAACCCATTGATCTCAAATCTGGCTGCGCAGACTCTCCCAAACAATCCAATAAAATGTCTAAAACGTCGATGGAGCCGAGACCTCATCAATTAACGTAGTAGGCCTACTGTAATTGACTATCCATTACAGTGTTCTAAATGCTGCACTAAATGCTACACTTGTCGGAGTTCTGTCACTGAACTGTGTCTCCACTCACGTTTATTTATCATGTTATTTTTTCCAAATTTTGTGTTATCACAATCACTGATGGTTTCCAACAGATTGTGAATTTCCTAAATAGAGAAAAACACATTTCAAACGGCTCCATATGCGTTGAAAACATGAAAGATATTAAAATATTACTTTTTAGTCACAGAAGATTAAAAAAAAAATATATAGAAATCAGTTCCATTTCTCTCATTTCTTTAATTTTATACCTGTACATATCATAGAAGTATGTCAGAACAAATTGATACCTCTCTCAATATAAAAACAAAGATAACAGTTAAAAATGGTATTGTTTTAACTTCAATGACAATGAATTTTCCCCATATAAACGTCCGGAAATGAGCATTCATGGTTCAAAGGTTGCGATGAATATAACACTGTCATTACTTCACACGATTTTAATTCTATTCTTTCCAATTTAGGCCCAGTTTGGAATTCTAAAAAAAACTGAATTTATAAACGTTCGATAAAACAAAATAACATTTTATTCTATTACGTCGTAGCAATCAGAAAACTGGAGTTAAATAACATTATGAAACTGCTTATGATCTATTTAAATTTTTGCGCGCTGCCTTAATATGCAAGTTATGAAATTAACTTGACCTATCTGTACAATTTTATTTTAAACAAAGGATGAATAATAATATTAGGATGAATAATTAAGTGTAACAATTTCAATAATGAAAGAACGGTATAACATAGAAAGTTTAAACAAAAATATTACTCACTAAATCTTTCCCAACGAATCCATTAAAAATAAAAACCATTCCCGTGTAAATACAGAGTGTGCTCTAAACTGAGAGCATGGTGTAACTATCATTTAGGTGATCTCTAAGTTACTTTAGTTCGATGTGAAATAATATCTTTTGAAAAATAAATATGAATTATTAAGTAAATGAATATGGCACTTATCTGTGTTATGAATAAAAATGATATCCAGTTATTTATTGATTAATATTTGTATTTAATATATTAAATGTTATCTTTTATAGCCTTTGGCTTAGAATCTTAACTGTTCTTCAAGCTTTGACGACATGAAGTGAAAATTCTCTTTTCTTATTCTCTACAAATCATTATTTTCCTATCAATGATAAATATTCAACAAATTAATATTTTTTAGTCTCTAACTAAATGTCCCTTATATGTTATTATATATTCATAATTATTTAAAAAATATCTTTTAAAAAATAAAATATTTCATTTCATTAAAATGTCAAAATAAAATAATAAAATATTGATGTATAAATTGTTCCCGCAGTACTGTTACAAACCGTCTGCATTAGCAGAAATTTCAAAACAGTCAGATGTAAAACAAAAAAAAATAATTCATTATAATCGTATTGGACTAATCAAGTGAGTTCCTGGTGAGTCTCCTTTCTGTGTTGTGTGCATTAGCGAACCTTTCAATTACCAGACCCAAAATATTAAATTAAAGTAAATTGTCACAATCAGTATTTAGCAGTGGTAGAGCAAAAATATAGTTTAACAGTGTGCATAATGAATATGTTGTTTAGGTCATCAGCCAAAAAACTGGTTTGAACCTCTAGAGGCTTTAAGTAAAACGAGAAGTGAGGAGGTTTACCATTGCCTTCATCACTGAGTGAAAAGGTATGATTTTAGCATGCCAGGCCTTTTGAAAAACATATACTTTCCACCCTGCAAATTACACCTCCACTTCATTCACCACAGGTTCTAGCTATGTAATGAAATTCATTACTCTCAAAGGAGGTAACTCTGATTAGTGTCTTTTACACCTCTACCTCTTCTGTTCTTAAATGCTTTAATCATATAATAGACTGATCATGTGATAAGAAAACGAACTATTATTTGTAGCCCTAGAACTGTCAGATCGAGTGCAAATAATTTAACACTCCACCTACCTATTACAGGAATCATAATTTTAGGGAATCGTGGCTAAATCTCTAATTTTTACTTTCTCTTGCCTATATGAATATATAGGAAGGAAAGTATTGTTTTCATGTCGATTTTTCGAAATCGAGTTTTCACCGGATCTATACGTTTTCAGACCCCCTGAACCCAAAAACATGTTTTTAGCGATTGGTCTGTGTGTGTGTCTGTGTGTGAACAGAATATCTCAAGAACGGAACGTCGTACGAACTTGAAACTTGAAACTTAAGTTACATACCTCTACCGGACGCGACACGAACATTTTCATCAAAATCGGTCAACCGGAAGTAGTAGTTTATTCGTATAATTTTTCAGTTTTTGCGATTTTCTCAAAAACTGGTCCTACGATTTTTTTTCAAATCGTCTATTTTACTCAATTTTTTATTCTCTACAAGATAGGGTAGGCGCCATGTTTGCTGAAATTCTCCGTGAGGCTGTTTTCACGTAAAAACGTTGTTTTTTTAAGATTACGGCTTTAATATAAATTTTAGCGCAAAAACTTATATAATAAAAGTTGTAGAGAATTTAAAAACCTACAACTTCTGTTTCAAACATTTTTTTGTATGACGCTTAGTTTAGCAGTAATTAGCGATTTTCTGATTTTTTCTCACGAAAACGTGTGAAAAATCGATTTTTTAAAGATTTTGGCCTTAGTATGCATTTTACGACAAAAGTGTATATAACCAAATTTATAGGAAATTTAAAGATCTACAACTTTTATTTAACGTATTTTTCTCTACAGAGCCTAGTTTAGCGTGAAATAGTGATTTTCCGTATTTTTAAGCCAGACTGAGGTTGATTTTCATTTTGAGTGTTTCACTCATGATTAAAATAAGGTTATGTTTATTGAGGTTAGTTTTTTGTTTGTTTCTAATATTTTATTACTAATGTTAAATTATATTGTAAATTATTTGCATTGGCAAGAGAAAGTTGTGTGAGTGTTTCACACCAGATTTTTTTTTTTGTTTAGCGTCCGACTGTTCTGCAATTACTGCTAATGCAGACGAACAGTCTGTGAATGTTGAAGGATGAAATGATTTTTGTAACGTGTGAAAATATGCCGTGCCTGAATGGGATTCAAACCCAAGACCGCATGATGAGAGGCCAGCACGTTACCAACTACGCCGATAAATCTCTAATAAAAAACGTTTATTTTATTATGCTTTCAAAAGTTTTGCTGTAAATTAGATGCTTGGCTTCCGTATAAACGTTTTTAGTTTTAATTGAAAAATTATTTTACGTTCTTTAATTGCGTACACATTTTTAAATTAAGAATAACTTGCACTACTAAAATTAATTGATCGTTTAATTATATAAGTTAAAAGTAACTAACAAAGATCTACGTCAACATTATTTTTATTGAAGTAGAAGTAATTTTTTATGACTCAAGGAAGACATGGGGAAACGAATCTGGTTAATTCGTAGGAAAATCAGGTTTAGAGAACTATAAAGCCTATTATACCAGTTTTTTATAAAAAATTTGATAGCTGTAGTTAAATAGAAACGAACACTCACGCACCGAGTGAATATTATTGTTAGTAATGAGAAAGGTCATGCAGCTTATAATTTTTTAGTTATATCAGTTTATTGAACATACAACATTAAAATAATTTTAGTTTTCTTTACGTTAAATTGTTACAGTATTGATTAATAAATATTTATTTGTATCAGTCTGATGACAATACTTAATTAATCGTATTTTTTATGTTGTACGATTATAAAGGTTAAGTAATGAGAGATAAAACTAAAAACTAAAATTAAAATAAATAATTTTTTCGGTTTATTTTTTCATCCTTTATTTTAAATTTGTAAAGCTATAAATTTGGTTAAACTTTAAAATGTAATACAGTGTCTACTTCTTTAAATTATCAATTTGAAAATTAAAAAATTCCCGATTACTCATATAAACATAGCCTAGTATAGTGGAGTTTGAAATATACCAACAATTTAAAAATAAATAAATAAAATAATTTTTTTGCTGGCCATAACAGGCAGGTGGAGTGTTAAATTATTTGTACTTGATCTGCCAGTTCAAGGGCCACAAAAAATAGTTCTGTTACTTATCACACTGTTATCCAATTATATGACTGAAATATTTAAGTACGGAAGAGGTAGTGGTGTAAAAGACACTAGTCAGAGTTATCTCCTCTGAAAGTAATGAGTTTCATTATACAGTCAGACCCGGTGGTGAGTGAAGTGAAGATGTCATTTGGAGGGTGGAACTATATGCATTTCAGAAAGTATATGCTGGCAGGCTGATAACCATACTTTTCCACTCAGTGAGGAAGGCATGGTAAACCACCTTACTCTTCATTATACTTTGTAAAGTTTCTAGAGGTTCAAACCAGCCTTTCGGCTGATAACCTGAATAACAATTTTTTTCAAGTTTTTAAATTTTTTCGATACCTTGGGACAAAATTTATTTTATAACTTTTCGTGTCTAAATTTCATACTATAGGATAAATTATAGTTTAATTTTTTTAATTTTTATTTAAATTAATTAATTAAAAACACATTTTTTGTTGATTTTAAACTCAAGTAACTTACTGAAAACTTTTATTTACTGTTCAAGACTACGAGTTTCATGTTATCAAATTATATTGTATGTAAATTTAACAAGTAATTAATTATTTATAAGTTACACAATATGATTAATTAATAATTGTTTTCGAATAACATTATTTTTGTTTTTGTTTTCAGTTGTAACCGGATGTACAGATGGATTAGGGAAAGCATTTGCAGAAGAGGTAAGATATCATACCTTCGCACACAAAAATGCATGTTATTCATGCTTGATTAAATATAAATATTAGTTCAATTTTTTCAACAGCTTTTCTGTGACTAGAACAATCTTCAACAGAACAAGACATTTTTTCTAAGAACTTAAATGTTGAAGATGTCAATCACTGAAAGCTGTTCATATAATTAGACAGTAATTTTTTTTGGCGATGAGAACTATCTTCTGCAGAATAAAAAGTTGTTTCCGAGTTTTTTAATGTAGAAGATTATATAAATTGCTGAAAGCTTTTCATATAATTAGTCAGTAAAAGATTTTTGATGAATAGCACCTTGCAGAAATCCTTTTTTTAAAGGCGTTGGTAATCAATGAAAGCTTTTCACACAGTTAATGTAATAAAAACTTTTCAACGACTGATATCTGTAGTGCAGAAAAAGTTATACTTAATAAATTCCGGTTCTGACGATGGTAACAGTCGCCGTAAAGTTTCCATTACTTAATAATACAAGATTAAATTACTAGATTGATATTTTTTTTACAACATTGTTCAATATAAGAACCATTCGGCTATTATTTTATAGTATTAAGTATACTCTGTAGTCGTTCTAATTTCCTTATAGACATCACATTTATAAAAATGAGATAACAGGCTAATTTTTGTAACCACAAGAATCTTCCTCTACATTCTCGGATGTTCTGATTTAAATTAATCATTTAAAACCCGTGCCTATTTCCGGAAGAGGATTATTTTACGTTCCAAAGGCATGAAATTCATTCTTCCTTAAATATTATTAATTAAATCGCCTCTTAGTTATCTCTTTAGGTAGCTAAATCCTCAGCTCATTAAACACAATTATAAAAAATAAAGTGCATGAAGTTCAATGTCCAAAAAGTCTTAGATTTGATAAATTAACGCTGCTTTGGAAACAATAGCTGTTATTAATTGGCTGTTACATTCCTAGAGTTTTTCTTTCCCAAGATGTATTACATTTTCATCTTCAAAAAATCTGTTAAACAATTCATGCGAAATAATTTATCACAAAAATTATTAAACATAATTTTGCAAATCTATTAAAGTATGGTTTTATATTTTAAAAGCAGAGCTTGTTTCACGTGTACACTAAGGTAAGATAATCAAGTAAGACATGTTTTAGGATGTGAAAGTTTGCTGTAAAAGTTGAAATATTCGTTCTTAATTCTAATTAATTTATACAATTTGTAGTATTGATGTTTCAAATAGAATATTTACCTGTAGTTTTTACTTTCTCTTACCCTATATGAATATATAGGGAAGGAAAGTTTTATTTTCATGTCAATTAATACAATAGAAAAACCTACAAGATTTATTTCAAACATTTTTTTAGTACAACGCTTAGTTTAGTCAATTATGATTTTCTGTATTCTGCTCATCAATATCGGTAAAAATAGGATTTTTTTAATATTACATCCTTAGGAGCTGTACATTTTAGGACAAAATGTATATAATTAAAGTTATAGGAAATCTACAACTTTTAATATTCGAGCATTTCTTCTACAGAACCTAGTTAAGTGTAAATTAGTAATTTCCGGATTTTTTAATCGACAATGGTTGATTTTCATTTTGCGTTATTCACTCATTATTAAAGTTAGATTATATTTTTCATTTAACATTGTTTACTAATGATTTAGCATATGGTTCATTATTTGCATTGGCAAGAAAAAGTCGTTTAAGTATTTCACACCAGTTTTTTTATATTACTTTATCTATATTATACACACGAAAGAAAATGCATAGAAATAAAACTAACCAATAACTTTTTAATAATTATTAGAATATCATCAATATTAGTTCTTTCCTGTAAAAATAACAATAGTAAATGGCCGCCTCCTTAGCGTACTAGCCTACGACACGGAGGTCCCGGGTTCGATTCACGTCCAGGGTCTGGAAATTTTCACAAGTTAAAACCCATTGTTGCATATCCCACCGTAGTCGCTAATGACGTAGCTGTTGATTAGACTTTAAATCAATTAAAAAAAAGAAACAATGGTAAACCTTCTTGCCATAAAGATCAATTTAGAACTAGTATTTTCACAAAATTATACCATTTTCATTTTTAGACCTTTTATGAAAATCCATTTTTAGTTTCTTTAACTCATGCTTTTAGATAAATCAGAATAAGTTATTTTTGTAATAAAATTTACAAAAAGAAAACTAAGAAATATAATTTTCCCACATAAAAGCCCCTTTACGGTTATTTCTTTATCCCTAATCTGTTTACATTGCAATCTGTTCAATATAAGAACAATAAGCACACCCGTGACCCATTAAGATGAGGATGGTATGTCTGACGTGCTAATGAGTCTCGTACAGACTCGGGACGAACATTCCTAAGAGAATATGGTTAATTGAACAGCAACCATCAAAGTACACCGGTAGCCACTATTTAGAATTCAAATCCCTATAAAAGTAATTAGGCTACCTTTACTAGGATTTTAACAAAAAACTTCGTTTGCAAAAATCAGTTGTTAAACAACTGACTCGTGGCGACGACTTTACCATTAGACCAACCCGGTGGGTTGGTTTATTAGATAAGCAAATCTCTACTTTTAGGTAAATGATTTTCTAGAAATTAACAACAGAATGCATTTTATTTAATACAAACTGTTTAAATATTTTGTGTAATTTGGTTGAGTTTATCTCTTAAACTGGTTGGTTAAGGAATAGTTTAATGTAGTTTAAGCCACAAAAATAAGTACCTAGTGAATGAATTTTGAAAAAATAATACTCATAAAAATAAAAACTTCAATTCTTTTATTAATAATTATGTTGCAAAGTTTCATAGAAAGACAAAAATTATTTCAAGGTTTCTCCCCTAAAGCATTTATTTGAATCTATTATGTAAGTAATAATAGATCTCGTAAATTATTTATTTATTAAGAAAATATATTTATTTTTAAATTTTACAGAAACTATTATAAAAACTAATAAACACATTAAGTTACATTACAAAACATATTATTTTATTAAATATTATTTTGCTTTGTTTGCAAAACATATATACGAGGGTAGGCTGATAAGTAATGCACACATGCTTGTAGAAGACAACTAAATAAACTTCAGTAGCGCGCCTGGTGGCATGTGGAAGTACTATTTCTCCTCTAAAAGCCTGCGCAGTTTGAAGGCGTTGCTTTCATTCAGTTTGTTTTGAGTAGTGGAAGTATGGCGTCGTGTTCTGGTGCTATGTCAACGAGAATTAAACAACGCGCTGTTATCGAATTTTTAACTGCTGAGAAAGTGAATCCTAGTGAGATTTATCGTCGTTTAAAGGCTGTTTATTGTGACGATACTGTTGATAGGTCTACTGTGAATCGTTGGGTAATAAAATTTCGTGATTGCCAACCTGGAAAAGCCTTAATTGTTGACAAAACACGCAGTGGACGACCAATCACTGCCTCAGACGATAATCGTCGCAAACTCATCGATGATTTGATTCAAAATGACCGGCGAATCACTCAACAGCGTATCGCAAACCAAATTGGAATATCTAAGGAACGTGTTGGCTTCATTATTGAACAATTGGGATACCGTAAAATCTGTGCACGATGGGTACCACGCCGTCTGACAGACGAGAATAAACAGCGTCGATTGGAATGCTGTGAACAACTTTTGAAGCGCTACCGTGACGAAGGAGACGACTTTCTTTTGAATATTGTGACGGGGGACGAGTCATGGGTTCATCATTACGATCCCGAAGAAAAAAGGCAGAGCGCTGAATATCGTCATCCACATTCTCCTGTTGTGAAAAAGTTCAAAACACAACCGTCCGCAAAAAAAATTCTTTTGACTGTGTTTTGGGATGCTCGCCGAGTTTATGTGACTGATTATCTGGAACGAGGGGCAACGGTAAATTCTGCTCAGTATATACAGACTCTGAAACACCTCCGACGTCGAGTTTGTCGTGTTAGAGGCAACCTGGCGCCAATAATTTTGCAACACGACAATGCTCGTCCACACACTTCGCGTGCAACTGGAGAGGCTCTGAGAAACCTGAAGTTTCAACCAATTTTACACCCTCCGTATTCTCCCGACCTTGCGCCTTGCGATTTTTATTTTTTTCCTCTACTGAAGAGAGACCTTAAGGGTAATCATTACAGCTCGGACAATGAGGTGAAGGCAGCTATTGCGTCCTGGGTTCGAGGAAAGTCGGAAGAATTTTTCAGTGACGGAATGAAAAAACTTGTTAAACGTTGGGAGAAATGTGTAATGCTTAACGGTGACTATATTGAAAAATAAATAGATAATTTGGTAGGTTAAGATTTGTACTTTAATTTGTTATTTACCCCATCTTGCTATTTCTTTTTGTTCGTCTTCTACAAGCATGTGTGCATTACTTATCAGCCTACCCTCGTATATATATACAGAAACTAATATAAAAATTCAATTTATAAAAGTAATGACTTGTCTGACTCAATGTGTTTTTTAAGAGCCACTTGAATTATATATATATATATATATATATATATCTTAATCTTTAGTTATCTCCAAAGAACTCAAAATACTCATTTTTTTGTGTTGTTGGCAAATAATCGTACTCATTTCATTTCTCGATTAGATACACTCTCTAGCTGTTCGCTAACTTGGTATAAAATAAATTGAACTTTAAAATTTTTGTACCTTCCAAAAAAAATCAAAGATGGGTGTCCATGCTTAACTATATTAATATTATAAAGAAGTAACATTTGTTTATTTGTACGAGTTTATCTCAAAAACTACCCAAACGATTTCAAAAATTCTTCCACTAATGGAAAGCTTAGAGCTTCCCTAGTTCCAAGGCTATATGATATTACGTAATTTTAGAATTTAAAAAAAATTGAGATCGGTAAAACGAAGTAATATTTTATTTTATTTATTCAGGATCTTTAGAAAGGTTAGTTGTTTTATACCGCCTTTTGGATACAATTTATTGTATTCTATAGTCGGATACAATACAGTCAGGTGTCGGGAACGGTACTGTACCAACCCTTCGTATAAAGTTTAAAGGATGACAAATCAATTTTACTCGTTCCTTTTTTCAAAATTCTTTAAAATTTTTAAGAGACATACCCAGAAAATATGGTCACATCCAATTTTTGCATAAAAAGTTATGCAAACTTTCAAAAAGACAAAGATCGTACTATATTTTTAAGAAATAAATTTTACCTACTTTATTTGTTAGAAAGTTTTAAATTAAATCTGTATTTAATTAACTTTATTAGATACCGTCTCCGTGGAGTAGTGGTTAGCGCGCTAGCCTACCAAATCAAAGAACCCGGGTTCGATTCCTGGCAAGGGTTTAAAAATAATTCAGCGTCAAAATCCAATGTTTCATGCATCAAAGTAGCTAACAACCAAGATGTTGAAGCAACTTAAAATAAACTAAAAAACAGAAATTCATTAGAGAAGCCATGAAGTGCACCGAGCGTGTGTGCTTCACTTGAAGAACTCTTTATTTTTTATTTTCAGAAGTTTTGTTTAATTTTTCAGTAATATTTAGATCGCAAACCTTACGTTATTGACAGAGTATTAAGAGAAAAGTCATTTATCCTCCAATTTACATAACTTTGTTTTGTTTTCTTAAGTTATCCAAGACTTTTTTCCTAGTTGTCAAAAGTTACAACAACAATACTTATGATGCTCGTTTTACCGATTATGGATCAGTAGCCCATCGATTTAACCGACCGCATAATCGGTTTTGGGTTAAACTCATCAGGAAAGGATAAAATTTTGACTGATTTATGTTGTAGTTACAACACTGAAATTAAACTGTGGTAAATTTAGTTCAAATGAATCAAATTGTCTTGAAGTAGCCTACATAGAAGCCGGTGAAAGCCAAAGTACAGAGTGATTTTTTAGTCCTGTTACCCAGTTGTTTATGCCTGGTAATTTTTTCTAAGAAAGGGAAATCTTGTTTTGTAACACGAAGTTGGTAGCCCTACTCAATCAATATAGATACGGCAGTGTGAGTTGATTCTCCTTGAGCTGTGTTTGTGCCGTTTCCGGTCGTGTTACGAACAGAATCTCTTTTACCCTAGAACGACGGGTTTTCAATCTTGAACAATATTTTGCTACGAAATCGTACGCGAGTGTAAAAGAACCATTTCAAATTAAATTTGTTGGTGTTCCTCCAGCAGAAAAAGGTCAATTTCTAGACTAACAAACGGATTTCGAGAGACAAGTAGTTTTTGCGACAGAAAACGTAGTGGTCGATTAGCTCTCTTGACAGATGACGTTTTAGAGAATGTGAAAATAAGATTGCTCAATTCTCCACGGAAAAGTTTACGAAAACTTCCTTCGCAAGTTGGTTCGTCAAATTCGAGTGTTGAGAAAGCTGGTAAAAAATTGAAATTGTATCCGTATCGCGTACGATTAGTCCCAGAGCTTCAGCCTCCAGATTTAAACAAGCGATTAATTTAAACGTCATCTCTCAAGAGAGTTGGTCAACCACTACGTTTTATGTCGCAAACACTACCTGTCTCTCGAAATCGGTTTGTTAGCCTAGAAATTGACATTTTTTTCTGGTGGAGGAACACCAGCAAATTTAATTTGAAATTAATACTGCGTACGATTTCCTAGTAAAATATTGTTCAAGAATGAAACCCCGTTGTTCTAGGATAAAAGAGATTCTGTTCGTAGCACGACCGGAAACGGCACAAAATTTTACACAGCTCAAGGAGAATCAACGCACACTGCCGTATCTATACCGGTTGAGTAGGGCTACCAACTTCGTGTTACAAAACAAAATTTCCCTTTGTTAGAAAAAAATTACCAGACATTAACAATTGAGTAACAGGACTAAAAAAATCATTTTGTAGTATAAGTCTCTTTTTTTAGTTTTATTGGCAATTCTGAGCAGTTGGTTAAAAATATTATTAGGGATAGTGATATTAATAAAATGACCACGTGAACAATACGACAACAGGTTTTTCTTATACTTTTTAACGAAAATCTGTTTTATCATCTAGAGTATTAGTGGTACAAATCAGATTTCTACCACTTTGAAAACTATTTTTTTCATACCGGACTGACTTATATCTCTTTGACTCTCAGATATAGTGTTGTTCTAAAAATTGTGTTGTTATGTATGTTGAAAACGTTATTTCCTACATGAAAGTTTAGCTACTTTATTGAAATTTATATATTGTAACACCTAAACCTAGTTTCATTCGGGATCTGGGTATAATAAATAATAAACGGACTTCCAATTAAACTAAAATAATTAAATAATAAACTTAAAACAATTATTTATTGACACGACTAATAATTACAATTAATTACTAAGCTTAGACTACTAACAAATTACAATTGGTTTACTTCAATTAAATTAATTACAAAACTGAAAGCTTAAACTAAACGTGACTATAACTAAGATACTGTGACTTAACAATCAAAACAATAATTTTCCTGTCTACAAACCCTTGCTACCATCCGTAACACACACGCACTATTAACGTTATTCAGAACCGGTCCCGTAATATAATATTTCGAACGGTTTGACTACACTAATTCCATTCACAGTCCAAGTAATAACTAACTCACTACAAAGGAGCTAGATGTTTTTATATCTGCAGTCTGATAGTTTTTCCAAACAACCCTATTAACACTTTATCCGTTTTACAGGAGCATGGTAGAAGGAATCAAAATAAAAACAAACGTTTCTACTAATTTCGATTTCCGAGAATTCCTATTCAAAACATTTTATTCATCGTAATCCATTATTCTCGTTCAGTTCACTCCAACACATACAATGCACAATTATTTCCTTAATCATTTCTGGAATATCACTGAACAATGTCACAAAATAAATGAATACAAGTGATGGTAAATATAGTGCGCAATTTACTTTGGCATATCTAAAAATCTATAGGACAGTCAACAAAATAAAAGACGAGGCAATACAAATTAAATGTGACCACATCTAATTTGTAATTAAATAAAAGTTCGTAATATCTATAAAAATCTATTTAAACTCTGATAAACTCTGAGCTTGGAAATCAAGATTTCCAAGCTTAACATTACACTACACAAGAGAAACAACAAACCGAATTGAAAGTATCTTTTACCACGATTGAATTAGAGAACAATCTTTAATTCATAAGCGAATGTATCGCAAAAATTCAATACTAGGTACAACCGGCATTTTAAACACTCCTCACAAGCCGAAAACCCCATAAAAATTGATATAGTTAAGCACTCATAAAAAAATAGATTTAATCACACCTAGAAAATTAAATTATAAATGGCAGTAAAGTTTTTACTAAATGCATTTGTTTCTCAAAAATAGTTAAATGTGACTTATATAGCTTTGACTTTCCTTGCTCAAGTTACTAGCATATAGTAGGCTACATAATATTTTATATAGTATAGAAACCCATTCATAAGGTTTTATCTTAAAACAAGAAACTTCATACGTTTATCTGTTGTAATAATAATTTATATTTATACTATTATTAAGAACAATTCAAAATAATAATCAAATAACTGAAGATAATTGAAATTCTGTCCTTCAGTTTTTTGTAATTTCAATTTCAAAGTAACTCTAGTATATCATTATGATTAAATAGCACTAGAGATTAATCGTGCTTTTGTATGTATGTGTGTGTGTGTGTGTGTTTAGTTATAATCAAGTAAATGTATGTCAATACAGAATAGAGTTGATATCAGTTAAAAGATGAATTATTTTTCAAAGTTCGTAATATCTATAAAAATCTATTTAAACTCTGATAAAGATTTTTTTAGGAATTTCATTTGTAATAATAATTTTAAAATTTCTACAAAATAGGGGTTCGTTTCTTTTCTTACAGGCAGGCAGGTTCTATTTTTAATATTCTTAAAAACTTATTAAGTAAAATAATTTAAAGAAGATAATGTTAAAAGATAGAAAAATTTGAATTTTTAATTAAAGAAAAAGTTCATGGAATGATCTCAAATAGTTCCAAAGATATGTGTTTTTTAATTAACTTAACAAGGTATAGGGCACACCAGTCCCCTTAAAACAACCCCCGGGAGTTATCTTGGTGACCGGGTGTCCATCTTGTCATGCCTCACCGATACGCGAAAACATCGAAGGGGCGGTACCAGCGTACCAGATATATTTTTACTTACTAACTGTTCCCAAATACGAAATTTTAAAAATTTACTTAAAATTTATCACCTAGAAACATATATCAAAATATTTTTCTCAGACTTGTACAATTTGTGAGATTAAAACAACCACCGGGAGTTATCTTGGCGACCGGGAATCCATCTTGTTGTCATTCCCCACCCATACGCGAGTACACCGAAGGGGCGGTACTAGCGTAACAGACATATTTTTACTTACTAAATATTCCTAAATACAAAATATTAAAAATGTATTACTTAGAAACATATATCAAATCACTATTTATAGACGTGTATATTTTTTAAGATTAAAACAACCACCGAGAGTTATCTTGGCGACCTGGAGTCCATCTTGTTATCATGCCTTCCGATTTGCGAATACACTGAATGGGCGGTACCTGCGTAACAGACATATTTTTACTTACTAACTATTCCCAAATACGAAATTTTAAAAATTTACTTAAAATTTATCACCTACAAACATGTATCAAAACATTTTTAATAGACCTGTAAATTTTTTAAGATTAAGTTACTGTGAACGGTCAGCAGATTAAGATTTTATTTCGAAAACTTCAGTATTTCAACAATTTCAAAAAGAAAGGAAAATAATTATACATTGTTGTACAGATTTATATTGTTTATTAGTCTATAACGATTAAAGTCGAGCTTTACAATTATAAGGTACTTATTTTTACAATTTCAAATTACTGTAATTTGAATCAGTACTACACGGTTATGAAATTACTCACCACACTGTAAGGATATAATTTTAATTTTCATCACCACAATCCTCGAGTGCAACGTGACAAAATATATCTAAAACTATATTTAAAATATAACGCTTATCCCTTTCACACAGAATTACATCTTAAAATGGATCTACCAGTGATTACCAATAATAATTATTAACGAGACAAATTGATGTAGAAAAAATCTGGAGTGAAACACTCACACAACTTTCTCTTGCCAATGCAAATAATTAACAATAAACCTAACATTAGTAATAAAACATTAGAAATAAACAAAAAACCAACCTATAAAAATATAACCTTATTTTAATCATGACTGAAAGACGCAAAATGAAAATCGACCTCAGTTCAGCTTAAAAATACGGAAAATCACTCTTTCACACTAAACTAGGCTCTGTAGAAAAAAAATGCTTTAAATAAAAGTTGTAGATCTTTTTATTTACTATAAAATTAATCATATACACTTTTGTCGTAAAATGCATACTAAGGCCGAAATCTTAAAAAAAATCGATTTTTCACATGTTTTCGTGAGAAAAAAACAGAAAATTGCTAAACTAAGCGTTATACAAAAAAAATGTTTGAAATAAAAGTTGTAGAATTTTAAATTCTCAACAACTTTTATTATATACATTTTTTCGCTAAAATGCATATTAAAGCCGCAATCTTAAAAAAAAACAAATTTTTTACGTGAAAACAGCCTGACCAAGAATTTCAGCAAACATGGCGCCTACCCTATCTTGTAGAGCATCAAAATTAAGTAAATGAGACGATTTTAAAAAATATTGTAGGACCAGTTTTTAGAAAATCGCAAAAAAGTGAAAAATTACACGAATAAACTACTACTTCCGGTTGACCGATTTTGATAAAAATGTTCGTGTCGGGTCCGGTAGTGGTATGTAACTTAAGTTTCAAGTTTCAAGTTCGTACGATGTTCCGTTCTTGAGATATTTTGTACACACACACACACACACACACAGACCAATCGCTATAAACATGTTTTTTGGGTTCAGGGGTCTGAAAACGTGTAGATCCGGTGAAAACTCGATTTAGAAAATCGACATGAAAGCAATACTTTCCTTCCTATTCATATAGGCAGAGAAGTAAAAATTGAGCTGTGTGTTTCAGAAGACCGTCAAAATCACTTTACCGCTGATGCGTAAATTTTGATTTTTTTTTTGAGTTTTTATTTTGAAGTAGTGACAATATTTTTCTGCCCATATTAAATTGTTCGCACTTTTAACAAGTTACTTGAGTTTAAACATTTTTCATCCTAGGCTACTATTTCAAATGTTAAAACTTTTCATTATCGTTGAATGAACCGTTTTTTTTTATACGTTAATTTATCTCGTTAATTATTGAACGTCTCTCGTGTAAGAAGGTCTATATATTTAAAAGGATGAAAATAAAAATGAAATAAAATTTCTTTCTTTTTACATACATAACATAAGTACGTGTAGCTATAACATTTTAAGATTTATAATATTTTGATAATAAATAAAACTATAGTAAATATTTTGAAATAATGTCAGCAAAGGAAGCTTGTGCGCAGGATATTTCATACAGCATTTTAATAGACAAACATTCATTTTACCGAGGTGCTAAAAAAAATCTGCTGTAAAACACTCACACGACTTTTTCTTGGCAATGTAAAATGAAAATATAACCTAATTTTAATTATAAGTGAATGACGATAAATGAAAATCAGCCTCTGTTGGACTTAAAAATACGGAAAATCAGCAATTGACGCTAAACTAAGTTCTGTAGAAGAAAATGCTTGAAATAAAAATTGTACGTTTATTAATTTTCTGTTACTTTAAATATGTAGTCTACTTTTTTCGTAAAATGTATACTAAGACTGCAACCTTAAAAAAAACATTTTTACCAATTTCATTGAGAAAACACGGAAAATCACTAATCGTCACTAAGCGCAGTCAAAAAGTTCAATGAAAGTTGTAGTTTTGTAATTTTCTACAACTTTTAACCACTTTAATGTTCACTTTTGATACACTTTTGGCCATAAGTGCTTATTAAGGTTTCAATTTAAAAAAAGTATCCTCTATGTATAAAAATTTCTTTCATAACTATGTTGCTCTAACTACCCCATTTTATATTTTCAACCTCTCTGAGGCTAGCAATAAGCTTGCGCGTAGTGCAGGTGCAATTACTAGGAATTAATTATAAATTAACTCAAATATTTTGATGTTTTTAACAATTTTTTTAGATATACCAAGGTTGAATAGGAATAAATAATTATCAGCATGTAAGAAAATTTAATAGCAAAAAATCTATTGAAGTAATTTTAACAACCTTGAATTATTCGTTAAAAATAACTACAAAATTCTTATTTGATATAAAACTTGTTAGTCTAATCACAGATTTTTTCCAGAATTAATTGGCTTCAAACGGGAATTAATTAGAATATTTAGTTTTATCTAGATACGAATAATATAAATTATGTAGCTACAATCTAAAATGTTCTATTGACTAGTAACTCTTCTCGTTTCGTATTAATAATTGTATTAATTGATCCTGCAATACTGTAAATTGAAATATTTTGGAAAACCTTACTTGTTTTACAAACTTTTATGATTTTTAGTAAGAAATAAACATTTTCTGTATAAATTTAAAAAATTTGGGAAAAATGTGTTTGTTGTTTGGAAAAGTTTGTTTCAAAGGGTTAACAACCCTTTTGATCCCAGGGATATTTTAACTAAACTAGATCTGTACCAAAACTCCTGCTCCTTTTTCAAGATGTATAGGATTCAGTTCTTGCGTTTGGGATGGCTTGCGCTAAGCATTTTATGTTACGTCAGTTGGGCTGACAGCCAATAGCAGAGCAGAGCTTTTTCTCAAATCTAAGCAACTATTTATTCTTACAACTACAGAGATTCCCAATAGAATTATACCTACCTATTACAACACATTAGTACTGGACACTTTCTTACGCACTTCGATAAAAACCAAATTTAGCGCACGTTTTCATTGGTAGAAAATCATAAAATTCAACCAAATTAAGCGTTGAATGAATGAAAATTTCTAGAATTGTAAACATGCTTTAAACTTTTTCTGTTTGTATTTGGTCTAAATGATATTAAAGCTGGAGTTTTTAAAACAACTAATTTTAAAACTGAAAACAAAAAATTTACTGACATTGCATAAAAAACTGCAGTAAGTTTTCTTTGTTTTTATTAATACCAACAAGTTTTGAATAAATTTTAAAACTATTTTTGAAAGAAATCATAAATTCGCTAAATAAACACTGGATGAGAAAATATTCAGTAAAAAGTTTGCAGCGTTTTTATTTCAGTTAAATCTTTCCTTTATGCATGCCCAAAAAAGATCCTAAAGATAAATTTTTGAGGAAACAAATTCCTTACTACAATATTACAAGTTTTTATAGTTTCCTCTTTCAGAAGTAGTTTTCAAAATCCATTTTTAGCGAATTACTGATGTAGATCACATAACATTATATTAGTTTTAAAAGACTACTCCACATAAAACATTTTGTTCATATTTATTTTTATGATAAACCATTTTGTTGTAATTACAGCCTCAAAATTGGTTAATAAATGAATAAAATGTATGCTTTTGCTTTTAGATTAGCAAGAAAGTCACGTATTTAACGCATTTTTAAAAATTAGTTGTATACTTGTAGTTGTTTGTAATGCATGTGTATAAGAGAGTTACAATTTTTATTTTTATCTTAGTAGCCTATTTATTTAGTAATTGCACCGAGTAGATTTTTTGATGCTGTTTTCATGTAAGTGTATTCGTATTGTGTTAAATTTGCCTATTTTGATGACTATTTTGTTAATTTTGAATCGAGGTGTTCGATAAGTTTTGTCGTACCGAATTACCTACAAATTCATCTTTTTATCTCTAAATGATTTTTGTATTTGCTAAGTAGTGTAGATTTATATTTTTTGTATTATACAGCTTTAGTAGATTAGTGACTGCAAAAGCTATATCTCTTCAGAATGTAATTCTTTGTTTAAGAGGACATGGTTAATCTACCTCGCATAGTGTTAATAATGTATTTTCTCAAAAACCTCCCAACTCAATAATTTTTAAATTACGGTCACAGGAAATTTCCAATTTTAGTGTAAAACGGACCTATACAATCCTTTAAAAAAATCCTGTATTAAAGTGAGACCCTTAGGGATTAAATAGCGCTGAAAATTATCGTAGATTTAGATTCAGTATTTTTTTAAAAGGTAGGGTAGACCGGGGCATGTTTACACAGATTTTTTTAATTTATCGTATTGCAGTTATTTACATGCTTTTCATGCTAAATGATTACTTAAGATTTAAGATCCACTTTGACACCTATGAAGAGCCTCTTACTATGATACTTTTTATGTAATTTAATGTTTTATAAAAGTAAGTCACCTGTGTAAATATGCCTCCTTTAAGAGGAATGTTTACAGTCCATGGGAAAAGTTTACATACTTCTTAAAATTAAAAAATTAAATGTTAATAGACTGTATTAGTAAGTTTTATTAATATAAAATATTACATTGAGATCTGTGTATACATTTTTACATTATTATAAATTACTACAATGATCATGTTATATACGATCTAGAAGTTGCTTACAATCGCCTACAATGATCATGTGCTCATCTCTACTCTCAGTGTATCTATCCACTGTGCACTAGGTTTTGATTGTTTGAATCGTTTCAAGCTGTAAGACAAGCACAGTTTTCTTCTTCATTTCCGCTATCAGATTCACATAAATCGTCATTTTTTCCTAATTTTTCCTTATTTTGTTGTGCTTCTTTTGTAGTGCAAAACTTCTTTTGCAGAGAAAAACAGTTTTTTTAGTAGCTTTTTATTTCTTAATATTGCTAAAATATATCTTTATCTGTTTTGCTTTCAATATATCTTTGACAGGTGTATCTGTAAGAATAGTAGTTTGTCTCTTCTTCCTGCCTTTATTAGTCCTTTTTCTAGGACCTGCTTTTTTAAATGCCCGCACATGGGATCCATAGAGGTTCTATTGGTCTTCTTTTTGTACGTTCACACCATTGTTTACCTGCAAAAACAATATATAGCCATTAGAAACCCTTAACAAATGATATAAAAACGAATGGAGCACGTTTACACGGCTTGAAGAATATGTAAACATGCCCCGTGTGCCTTATGTAAACATCCACTTTCGGCATGTTTTCGACAAAATGTAACCTGTAAGCTTTGTTTATGAGGTATAATTCAACGAATATCTTAAAATAACCTCAAAAGAACATTCTACCAGGATAAACTATAATAAATTAAAAAAATTAAATGGTACAGTTACTACTAATGCTAATATAATGGTGTAAAAATTGACTGACTAAAACAAAAAACACAAAACTGCTCTCAGTTCGTTGTTACTCATTCTACTGGCTCCAGACAAACGTCAATGCTAATGGCGGTCTCAGAGACTCCGTTTGACGTGAGAAGTGCTGCGTTCCGACAAACGGTTTGTGAGCTCTGAGCACTGTGTAAACTTTCCCCTTTTCCATACTTGCCCCGGTCAACCCTACATTATGTGGAAAAAATTATATTGTAACATCTAAGCCTAGGTTCATTCAGGATCTGGTTATAATAAATAATAAATAGACTTCCTTTAAACTTATAACAATTATTTGTTTACAAGACTAAACTTTACAATTAACTATTAATCTTTGCCGACTAACAAATTACAATTAAATTACTAAATTGAATCTATTCCAAAACTTAAACTAAAGTCGACTGTAGATAAGATACTGTCATTTGACAATCATAACGATAGCTTAACTGGTCACAACCACTTGCTACCACCCCGTACTACATACACATTACCACACGCACTATTAACACAATTATTCAGAACCGATCCCATAACGACACTTATTATATTTATTTAAACCATTTTAGTAAATTTTTTAGAAACCTGCATTTCTGAAACATACTTTCAAAGTTGGATTAAGCACAAAAATACATATTGTTATAATTTGAAGCCGGTTTTTAATTGGTTATAATATATTTGACATGACAAAAATATTAATTTGGTTTCTCTTTCTTGTTACAGTTAGCCAAATTAGGTTTAGATGTTGTTCTCATCAGTCGTACCAAAAGCAAATTGGATGCCGTAGCTGCAGAAATTGGTAATTTATACTTTACTAATACGTACTTTTAAATATAATGTATTTATAGAATTTAAGGTTACTTATAACCAAAAATTTGAAAAATATCAGTTTTTGTTGTTTAACTAGAAATATTCTTGTACACTTTCAAGATAAAAGATAAAATAAAAGATAAGATAAAAGAAAATATCTGTAGGGGAAACCGGGGGAATCGCGCCACACTGGGTAATTCCGCCACCCCATGTATAAGCCAAGCCTTGAGTCGGATATTCACAGGAAGGTGCTGGAACCTAGCAGACAACGCCACAAGCACTATCTGTTGTGTCCACAGTTGCGTGAGAACTGTAGGTGATTCAAAAAGAGCGCCGGTTTTGATATATCAAATTAAGAGATTTATTTTATTGAAAAACTGAAAATAAATACATCAACAAGTTCATCTTACCTTCCGATTTCATGTATGAAAAATGATGTCATGCATGTGTCCTCCTCTACTGCGCTGGCACGCATCAACTCTGTCCATGAAATTGGATATCACTGCACGACAAGTTTCGACTTCCATTTGCCCGATAACCCGTCGAATTAAACCCCACATACGGCAGTTCTGTTTATTAACAAAACCGTTTAAGTGGAAGTGCGCCTCATCACTGAAAATGATTTTGTTTGCGAAGGTGTCATCATCCTGCCGTTTTCTCAATACCCAGCCAACAAACTGTCGTCTCTTCTGGTGGTCTGCCACTTTCAAATGTTGCGTCAACTGAATTTTATACGGGTGATATTGGAGATCGTACCGAAGAATTCTCCGTACAGAAGAACATCGTAAACCCAATTGTTGAGAACGGCGACGTATTGATTTTGCTGGGCTAACAGCCACACTGTCACGAACCAACGCAACGTTCTGCTCAGTTCGGCCAGAACGACGACGTCCAGAACTTTTAAGGTCGACTGTTGAACCCGTCTCAAAAAACTTTTTCATGAGCCTGCGAACTGTTGATTCATTCGGTGCTTCATTACGTACCAGAGTACCGCGAAGTCGCCTGACAGTAGCCGCATAACTCTCTCCACTCTGGTAAAATGTTTTGACGAATAACACTCGTAGTGCAATAGTAAACTTCTCCGTGGTTAGACACAGACTGCGAGAGTACTACACTGCGAACAAGAGAAACTACAACTGAATCGTCAATCGGAATGTTCTCCGAAATAGAAATGAGGTCTAACAATGTTGCCAACCGATAAGCAAAAATTTACCAGCCGTTTAAAAACCGGCGCTCTTTTTGAATCACCCGTTAAATTAGTGTGTAGAACAATTTTAGTTTTTATTGAAAATTTTATCTAATTTTTAGCTTTCAAACTATTGAAATATGTAAAAATTGCGTTGATAATAGACTTGTATGAGTATTTTATATGTATAGTGTATTTATTTAGCCACATTTTAACGTGATTAGATCTGTTTGTTCTGATTCCTTTTCGGTGCAGGTTACCTATGTTTGCCATGTTGTCAAGTCGGGGTAATGACGCCACCCTAAGACGGGGTTATGCCGCCATCCTGGAAAGGTGGCAGCTTAACCTAAGTCATAGTCTCATTATGTTTATGCCATTTCCATACAATTTCAATTGTCTCGTGTATCAAAACAGACCACAGAGAATCCAAAATGGACTCAAAAAGAGCTTCAGGCTGCTATGCAACAGGTTGGTGAAGGGAAATCTATTAAAAGTGTCGCCATGTTATTTAAAATTCCTAGGACTTCGAGATAGATTGAAGAACAACAACAACACATTCAAAGTTTAAAGAAGATGACTTTGCACCACCTGAAGCTGTACAGCCTTTTATTATTGATAACCAAGTTGATGAAGAGGTCAATTGTTCCAACACTATCACTGTATCTGCAGATTTCAATCTTAGCTTAAATCAAACAATCTTAATCTAAAGCACTTGAAGGAACATTTAAAGCGTAAAGGTCACGCAGCTATTTTTCCTCCCACTCGTATGAAATCGATTCTTGAAGAAAGTGAATCTAAAACAAGGGTAAAAATTGTGAAGAAAGAGTTTGCTGCCTATGAGGGCTTAAGATTAAACTTTAACCTTTTTCTTGTTAAGTAATTCTTGTAAACATTAAGTTTATTAAAATTTAATACCCTTATTCAGTAAGTTTTCCTAAAACGTTTTGTTTCATTTCATTTCCCACTAATTCATTAGTTTTATTGGAGATGGCGACATTACCCCAAGTGAATGGCGGAATTCCCCGGTACCTGGGGAAATCCTGCCACTGTGCAGACAAATAACAAAAAATACATTTAATGCACTTAGAGTTGCAGGAAAAGCAATCAAAAAATTTAGTAAAATATCAAACATCTATAGAATGCAATTAAATTATAAGTATTGAATTATAAACAATTTAACATGAATAATAAAATATTTTCCCTTAAGGTTGCGTGATTCCCCCGGTCTCCCCTACCTACGAAGTAAAGGGTATTAACTCCATTTTTGTGATTTTTCACAGGAGTCAAAAAGTAAAAATATTTTCTTTTCATTACTGTAACAGAATTTCAGTATCTAGGTATTAGAAACTTGAAATGTACACCCAATTTCTACAGAAATTGCTTCGTATACATTCTCCTTCCCTCCTACAACTGGACTACTCTTTACTGCTTTCTGCTTTTTGTAATATTTTTACATTCTGTATAAATTTTTGTAACTCTAATGTAAGTCGATTTTACCAAAAAAAAAAAAAAAAAAAAATAGAACAAAATTTTATAATTTTATAAATTTTGTAAAATTTTAAATAAATTTTACAGTACTTTTATAAAGAAGCAGTATTTTATACACAACGTTTGAAAACATTTCATAAGTTATTCATTACTGTTCAGTAACAGATAAATGAAATACCAAATACAACAAAAATGCAAGCAACATTTGAGGAGTGTCAGCAAAACACATTCACTAGTGATTTTTCAGATCTTGTACTTAAACTACAAAATAGAAGTTATGGTTATTTCAAGCTGTAAAATTGTATGTTTAGGCATGAAGGAGTTAATATTATATACCATCAAATAGAGCATTTTCTTTCTCATTTTAAAAGTAGTTTCAGCTCATACCCCCGAAAATTTACAACAGATCCAATCTTTACAATGACTTTTGTTATTTTATTTTAGAAAGGGATCTTTTGTAAGTGCATATAGTTTGTTCATAACCAAATAATTAGGTTACCTAAAAGCCCTTATGTGATTTATGTTGAAGCTTAAACTTTGACGCAAGATTTTTAAAAATTAATTTTTTTAATTTTAGTGTCTCATTATCTCAGAAATTGCTGGATTTATCATGCTGAAATTTTGAAAGCACAATACTTATGTTCATCTTAAATTACTGTAGTTGTGCCCTTTGCTGAATTTGCCACTGCTTGGCAGTACAACAATTTTTCAATATTTTATTTCCTTCTTAGAGTCTACTGCAAGGACCATATCACTGTATATTATATTTTTTATTATATGGTTTTACATCTGTTTTGCAATTACAGTGTGAAGTAGATTATCCGGACCAATTGGGGATTTGATCGTCCGGTAAATTGATTTGTCCGGATAACAGATTTTCCGAACTTATTTTACGTTATAGAAGCTAGAACTGAAAACTGTGCTATAATACGTTCACGACACTATTGTACTTGTAACTTAATTTTTATTAAACACACAAATTTAAAAACACATAAATGTTATGTACTCATACAATTCACTATATCGTACTTTACAAAATAAATGAACATGTAGTACTTCTATAAGTTAAAAACACTAAAAATCATAATTATGTACAGTATAAATGTATCACACAAAATTAGTTTTAAAAAAAATCTTTGTTTAAGGGAAGCAACTCTCTTGCTAGCAGCCAAATCTCAAAGTAATTTTAAAATTAAAACTGTAGCGGCGTCACATTCTGGTTGCTGTTCCAGCCATTTCATTCCATTTTCTGCGTAGTGAACAAAGCATTTATACATTATCACATATGACGTTTTAATACGATAACGGTATTTTAAATTTGTATGTCTATGAAATTCAGAAATAAATTAGTACATTCATAAATGTACATAGTACATACGTACAGTATTTTAAAAAATTTTCCTGAAGGGCATCCGGATAACCGATCGTCCGGTTGATAGACGTTCGGATAATCGACTTCTTACTGTACTACTAATGCAGATGATAAGAAGGGTGATAAAATGCCAGACCTGACTGGAATTGAACCCGGGACCCCGACATAGATGCCAGTTGTGCTGACCCCTACACCACAGGCTGGCCATATGGCATATTGTGCTGTACCATTTCACTTCCATATAGCATAATATATCACTTGCAAAACTGCGATACACAGTAATAATATACATACAACATATAATTTAACTGCAGTAACGTTAATTTAATAAATAAAATTAGATGAATTTATTTCAAAACTATTACATATTTCTTAAGATTATTAAAAAATGTGCAATATAAATTCATTCTTGAACAGAAAGTATATTAAGTATACCCGGCTACACATAAATGCATTTACAAAAGTGAATATTTATTCATTTAAAACAGAAATGAAGTTGTGATAAACATAGCATTTATTATAAATTTCTGCAATATATATGGCTGGTGTTACCTTATTTCTTCTGGTGAAAGTTATGCGCTTCTTCTGTGTTACTAATTCTTCACTTCATCTTATAAAACCACAAATGTATTAGAAATTAAGTTCATAATCAAGTTCCTTATTGTATACGTACACAATTAGTGTTACACGGTATTTAAAATAATTATATTTCATTACAATAATATAATTATTATACTATTGTTTTCAGAGATAATAATATATTCACCACAATACTATTATCTCTAAGAGGTATAAATCATTTTGAAATTAATACTTTAGTGAAGTAGCAAAATCAATTACCTGTATCAAAAAACGAATGAATTTTTTTACTACCAAAATTTAATTTTATAAAATACTGGCATTGCTCATTGCACTTTATGGCAAACTTAACTTTTAAAGTGTTTTATTTGTCATACTACCTCACATGTTAAAAGCCTGATCACAACTGAACAAATGCTAAGAAAAGTAAGTGAACCAAGTACTGATTATAAGGAGTAAAAATCCAATGGATTTTGTGTCTATTCTGGCTAAGCAACCACAGACTGACTACCTTTTTACTTTCTCTTGCCTATATGAATATATAGAAAGGAAAGTATTGTTTTCATGTCGATTTTTCGAAATCCAGTTTTCACCGGATCTACACGTTTTCAGACCCCCTGAACCCAAAAAACATGTTTTTAGCGATTGGTCTGTGTGCGATTTTCTCAAAAACTGGTCCTACGATTTTTTTAAAAATCGCCTGATTTACGCAATTGTTTGTGCTCTACAAGATAGGGTACGCGCCATGTTTGCTGAAATTCTTGGTGAGGCTGTTTTCACATAAAACAATTGTTTTTAAAGATTGTGGCTTTAATATGCATTTCAGCGCAAAAATGTACATAATAAAAGTTGTAGAAAATTTAAAATCATACAATTTTTATTTCAAACATTGTTTTGTATAACGCTTACTTTAGCGGTAATTAGCGATGTTCAGTTTTTTTCTCATGAAAACGTGTGAAAAATCGATTTTCTTAAGATTTCGGCCTTAGTATGCATTTTACGACAAAAGTGTATAATCAGATTTATAGAATATTAAAAGATCTACAATTTTTATTTAAAGCATTTTTCTCTACAGAACCTAGTTTAACGTGAAAGAGTGATTATCCGTATTTTGAAGCCAAACTGAGGTAGATTTTCATATTGCGTCTTTCACTCATGATTAAAATTAGGTTATGTTTATTGAGGTTAGTTATTTTGTTTATTTCTAATGTTTTAATACTAATGTTAGGTATATTGTTAATTATTTGCATTGGCAAGAGTAAGTTGTGTGAGTGTTTCACACCAGATTTTTAAACTTTATGATGTTTGGCAAATTTCTGATATCAATAGACATAAGATTTAAAAATTTAGGAGCTAAATAACTAGGTTGCCTGTGGAATAATTTTGTGGAAGGTCGGTGGAGCAGAACTAAGTGCCCATTTCAAGTATTGTCACTACAATGAAATTATTTTTTAATGCCTGAATAAGAATTTCTCATCCACAAAGCTGTCATATATCCAGTAGTTGAAAATCCTTAATTATCTCATCAGATGAAAGCATTGTTGTTTATTGGTTATTACTTTCAATATTTTTGTATGCTCTTTTAAAAGCGGTACTTTATGATAATAATAAAAATAATAGAAGCGTCATATAATAATAATATATATTTATTTTTTATTCCACTTTATACTAATACAAAATTGTATCTTATCTACTAGGAATAGATAACCACAAAATCAAGTAAACGTTGGTTATAAAAAAAAAAACACATAAAACATGTCTACAAATGAATTACAAATCAATGTCGTCATCCACTACAAATGATAATCCAAATTGTAGTGGCAGCTACAGTGCATGTTAACTATGTTATCTTTAATACTAAACATTAACTAAAATTATATTATATGATATTATTATAGTAGTCTTCAAATCAGATGTACATATACATCACCTGTACATGACTAACACTAAAATTAGGTTTATTATTATTATAATTATTACATTATATATTAAGATCAGTAAGTTACTTTAAGTACTGGATAACAAGTATTTGTTATCCATTTGTTATCCAGTATGCTACTATTATTTTTATTATTATCATAAAATACTGCTTTTAAAAGTGCATACAAAAATATTGAAAATAATAACTAATAAACAACAACGCTTCCATTTGATGAGATAATTAAGGATTTTCAACTACTGGATATATGACAGCTTTGTGCTTGAGACGTTCTTATTCAGGCATTTAAAAATAAATTTATTGTAGTGACAATACTTGAAATACTTGGATAACAAGTATTTGTTATCCAGTACTTATTCTGTATTTTACATCAGTAAAATACCAACAGAGTTATGCGTTATAATCACAGTGGATCAACAACAGTTGTGTCTTAGAGCCAGTCTTTAACCTTTCTTGAAAAGTTTAACATGTTTAAACTGTTTTTAATTTCAATAGGCAACAGATTAAAACACTTCAGACTTAAATAAATAAAAGTTTTAGCAAAAAAGGATTTATTAACTTTCAGTCTTACAAAAAGTTGTTAGTTTGAACCTCTAGTTGTGTGATATAAGTTTTAGATACATCTGTTGCTTCTTTTTTTTATAAAACAATTTTAAACTTTAAAATAAATAATTTTTTAATAGGCAAGATTCATAAATTTTTAAAATAAATAACAGTACTGTCTCTCTGACTTTTAAATAATAGTTCTTTAATGAATTATTTTCGAGTTACAAACAATTTTTTGGTTTAACGTCCAACTGTTCTATAATTACTGCTGATGCAGACGGTGAAGAAGGAAATGATTTTTTGTATCGTATGAAAATATGCCGTACCTGAATGGGATTCGAACTCAAGACTGCATGATGAGAGGCAAGCACATTACCAACTATGCCAACATTATTAGTTTGCCAACTACGCTGGCATTATTAGTTTCTCACGAGTTTAAGCTCCTCCCCAAGCAACAATGTCGCAGCAAAGCACTGATTGAGTAATTGAGTAGTAAACCACTTTTAATGTTTTTAAATCTAAAAACATAAAATTGCCGGCCGCATTGGCATAGTTGGTAACGTGCTTGCCTCTCATCATGCGATCTTGGGTTCAAATCCCATTCAGGCACGGCATATTTTCATACGTTACATAAAAATCAATTCATCCTTCACCGTCTGCATTACCAATAATTGCAGAACAGTCGGACGTTAAACCAAAAAAAAAAATCTAAAATTGCTCAAAGGCTTTTAAACGTGTTTATAAGTTTTCTTATACGTTGACATAGCCCATGTAGCCTATGTGCTCATCCCAGCAAAGTGCTCGATCTATTCTTATTTTTGGATATTTGAGAGAATGTGATCTGCAGATATTTTGGCAGCTGCAGTTAGTAATCAGCCAACAGGTATCTATAGTTAAGTTCTGATAGTCTGGAAGTAGCCTACCTGAGGAGTTAGGCTGAAACAGAGAAAGTAGGTTTTCTTCCCGTTCATCGTTAGAAGATTCATATTCAGCCAAGCTCTTAACTTTTGGACCCCATTTCAGCATTTATTTTTGCATCTGTCCATTCTGATCCAGAAAATAGAACTGCAGTGTCATCTGCAAAGCCATTGCAAATTTACCCATTGATATCTAAATTGCAAAGATGGTTCATGTCAATAAGGATTAACATTGGACCTGAATACTGAATTTCCAATGATATAGTTTGTGAGACTGTATTATGATATGTCTCAAAAATAAAATACCTTGTGTATAACTTCTACAACATTTGTTTTTGTGGACAATTATTAAACTTTGAATATAATATTTTTTTTTTATTTACAGGTGAAAAATACAAAGTAAACACGAAAGTAATTGAAGCAGATTTCACAGAAGGACACTCTGTATTCTCCACAATTGAAAAACAATTATACGGATTGGATATTGGAGTTCTAGTTAACAATGTAGGACTCAGTTATCCACATCCAGAATTGTTCCTCAATTTACCGAATCATGACAAAATATACAATGATATCATTCAAGTAAATGTCTCAACTACATTAGCTATGTGCCAGATTGTAATGCCAACTATGGTGGAAAACAGACGAGGAGTCGTTATCAATGTTTCATCAACAGCTGGACATATTCCGTCACCATTATTAACTGTATATGGTGCATCAAAGGTAAGTTTCAATAATCTCTGTTTTATAAGGGTTTCCAAAAATGTGTATTACTACACATAGTTTTTAAATCCCTAATGTGTGTATATTCTAATGTGTTCAATTTAAGAACAATAAGCAACCCCATGACCCCACGAGATGAGGATAATATGTATGACATGTAAATGAGGTATAGTCTTGTACAGACTCAGCTCAACTATTCCTGAGATAGTATGTTTAATTGAACCCAAACCGTCAAATGACAAATATGAATTTAAAATTTGAAGCCTATGTCTTTATTTTATTGGCTGCTGAGAAAATGAGTTAAATGTTAGTATTAGTATGACAGGCATTGCAGCCCCCTTAATAGATATCTGGGGTTTTCATATTTCTCTGGTCATTCACAAATGATTCTAGACAATCCAGGAATCTTATAATTTGTCAGGTTTTCTCATAAATTTTAGTTATCGTATTACAATTCCTACCTAGATGAGTTGTTTAGGTCATCAGCCGAAAGGTTGGTTTAACCCTCTAGAGGATTTACTAAGGAAAATGAAGAATGAGGTGCTTTACCATTGCCTTCCTCACTGAGTGGAAAAGTATCCTTATCAGCATGCCAGGCCCTCTGAAAAGCATCTATTTTCCACCCTACTATTTCCACCTAGTAAAGGTGTCATTCCTTTACTTCATTCACCACAAGGTCTGGCTGTATAATGATAAAATTCATAACTCTCAGAGGAGATAACTCTGACTAGTGTCTTTTTGTCTTTTACACCTCTACCTCATATATTCTCTACCTTATCTGTTCTTAAATGCTTCTGTTCTTAAATTGGCTGACCATGTGATAAGAAAATAGAACTATTTTTTGTAGCCCTGGAACTAGTAGCAGATTGAGTGCAAGAAATTTAACATCCCACCTTCCTGTTACAGGCATTACATATATGTATATGCTAATACAATTTCCTGGTTAAACCTTTAAAAAGAAAATAAATTACTAAATAAAATTCTTAGTGGCGATATAAAAATCCAGAATAATTTTTATTCAATACTAGTTCGTTTATATTTATTTACATTGAAATTATAGAATTATTTATCAAATAAAAACAACTAGATAACCTTGGAAAAATAAAAAAAACCTTGTTCAACCACAACTTTGCATTTGCCTCATACTCATAAAAAATCACTGTAAAGAGCTGTAGATGTAATTGCATTCAGGTATTTTAATATTTTCTGAATCACCATCTTCAGAATAATAATATTTAAGTATAATGATGTATTAATACGTAATTCTTATTAGGTGTAAAAATTTTAATTTGAGTAATTGTTAAGTTTACGTCACATGTATCTAAGGTTACCATACATTCTAATTTCTGACCACATTTTCTTAATTGTATGCTCCAGTGTCCATTCAATCCTTTCAGGTTAATTCTTAGTCCTGTTTTATGTGTTGTTGTTTAGGTCATCAGCTGAAAGGCTGGTTTGAACCTATAGAGCCTTTACTAAGTAAAACAAGGATTGAGGTGGTTTACCATTGCAAATGACACCTTCACTTCACTCACCACAGGGTCTAGCTGTGTAATAATAAAATTCATAACTCTCAAAAGTAGATAACTCTGACTTGTGTGACACCTCTCCTTCTTCTGTCCTTAAATGCCTTAGTCATATAATTAGCTGACCATGTGATAAGAAACAACATTATTTTTTTGTAGCCCAGGGCAGGGCCTAGCAAGTTGATACCAGATCCTGTTTTATAATGATCTGTTTGTTGTTGGTTGAAAGAACAGTCTAATAAATTATAAACAGAAATTAACTTTGCAAAAGTATTGTTTATTTTAATTTTTTCTGTTAGGAATGAGAAGCTGTACAAGCCTGCCCAATAGCATCTTATTTAGGGTGCCAGGAAAAATTTGTATAAGTCAAGTAAAAATGAGACAATTCAGTATTTTGAAAGTGGAATTTTTTCTCTTAAATAAAATATAGATGTGGGGCTTGTTTTCTTGCATTAAAAAGAGTTTGGAATGGTCAGAATTGGCAAAAGCTTCTGCTCGAGACGGTCAGATTTCTGTCCAGATTTTGATGCCCTCTATGCCGTTGGATAGATGAAGCAACTGCTCTACTGAACTGAAGAATAGAGATCTAAGGCTTACAATCATAATTTTATTCTAAAATCAGATGGAGTAATTGGTCCAACTTTTTTTATTTTGATGCAACTTTAGCATGCATGATGGAATATCTCTTAAATAGGACTACCTGGAGTGGTAACTATCCTCACAGAAAAGAATCCACCATTGCTTTACTAGGTGCTCACAGGAATTCCTTGTTCTGTGGCCATAACAAGGCAGGTGGAGTGTTAAATTATTTGAACTTGATCTGTTAGTTCCAAGGCTACAAAAAATAGTTGTGTTTCTTATCACATGGTTAGCCAATTATATGACTGAAACATTTAAGAACAGAAGAGGTAGAGGTGGTAAAGACACTAGTCAGAGTTATTTCCTCTGAAAGTAATGAATTTCATTATACAGCCAGACCCTGTGGTGAATGAAGTGAAGATTTCATTTGCAGGGTAGAAAGTAGATGCTTTTCAGAGGGCCTGGCATGCTGGTAAGCATACTTTTCCACTCAGTGTCCACTCCTACATATTTATACTTAGTAAAGCCTCTAGAGATTCAAACCAGACTTTCGGCTGATGACCTAAACACAATTTTCCTATAAAAATATTATGTGCCTATATTATACATCTAATCTTAGAAAAATGTAGCAATAAAAATAAATTACACTTAACAAAATTTGTAGAACAATTTTTCAAAACTGTAGAAAGTGATTGAAGAGTCCCACAAGGAAATTGAAAACGCACAAAGCTTAAGAAATTATGTTATTAAGTAGACTTCTCACATACAAGGAACACAAGAGTGAACCGGCCTTCCCAGCGAAGAGAATATTGCAGACAATGGAATTGAAAACATAAGGGCAGTAAATACTGTGCTCCACACTCCAGGATTGGATACTGACGACTGTATGTACAGTGCTCCACACTGAATGTATTAAATAAACTAAAACCTGTAAAAATTAATCAGAATTTTATAAATTTCTGGGCCCTATGTGATTTTTTTATGTGATCATCATTATAGGCCTATACCTCCCTCCTTTATCATTCCTTCTTTCTCACAAAATTTTGAAAATTTTTGTAAATTATCTTTAACACAAATTTATTCTTTATGAAAATTCATGATTTTTGTTTGTCTGGCATAGACAGTTCAAAAAAAAAAAGTTACAAAAAAAAAAGTTACAAAAAAAAAAGTAAAGTTACAAGTACTATATATTTTACTTACAGATGCTCATCTCTTGTTCAATTGAATGGCTCTCACCAGTAACGCTCCAAGCGACAAATTGAAATTTTTTCAGGAGACAATAAAAACGAATTATTGCAATAATAATAACAGTAGATTAATATTTTTTTAATGACTATGTAGTAAATGGTCTACTTAGTCATGAAATGAAATATTATAATGTTACTAAATGTAATAAGAAAGTTATCAAAATCAGGAATTTTAAATTATAACAATGTTATCAACGACAGTCGTTTGCAATGTTTTTACAACTTTAAAAGGGTGAGCCGTTCTACATCAGATTGCGCAGACCAAAGCACAGCGAAGTGGACATCCTTAAACACTTAGAACGTTACTGCACCATAAGACCCAAAACTTGCGGTATTCCACCGGTACTAGTGCTGCCAACTTGAGGCATTTCAACTTATAAAATATCCTACACTAGTTGATTTTTTTTTTGGTTTAACATCCGACTGTTCTGCAATTACTGCTAATGCAGACGGTGAAGGATGAAATGATTTTTTTGTAACGTATGAAAATATGCCGTGCCTGAATGGGATTCGAACACAAGACCGCATGATGAGAGGCAAGTACGTTACCAACTATGCCAATGTAGCTGGCTACACTAGTTGAGGATATCGATGCATAAAAAACATGACTCTTAGAACGTGACAAGTGGAGCCATTCAATTATTTTCCTTTCTTCAGCTAAAACAGTGTAAATCAAACTTAGTAAGTTTACAATTAATTCAGTAGTATAGATGAAAGTATTATATAAAAACTATACCATAATCCTACTGACACAAGAGGGATTAAAGATTCAATCTATTGTAAGATGCAATGAAAAGGTGGTTTAGGTAATCGACATTTTAACATGTAATATATTAAATTTTCTTATTTTTTTCCAGATGTTTGTATCTAAATTCAGCGCTGATCTTGCCACAGAATACAAGAAATATGGAATTGTTGTTCAATGTTTGACTCCTGGTTATGTAGCAACTAAAATGGCTAAAATCAAGAAGGCATCATGGATGGCACCAACACCAACAACTTATGTCAGGAAAGCTCTTACAACAGTTGGAGTTGAAAGCCTTACAACTGGATACTTCCCTCACAGATTACTGGTAATTACTTTAACATAATAATTTAATGCTACACACATTTATAAATGAAAAAAATCTAAGAATTCACAGTAAATAAATAAAACTGTTCTAGTTATTTAGTGACATAATCAAAATATTATTCTGGGTGAGGAGTAGATAAGTCATGGAGGATTAACGACTAATATTAGTCAAATTAGTCATTTACCAAAACTATCAAACCATTCGAATGATTTTGAAAATTAATTGAGTAGCCTTGCTACTCAACTTTATAAGTTTGACTATTACACCTAATCATTAGTCAAGTCAGTAGTCAAATATTTCTACCAACCACTTGATTAAGGGGGTTGTACATCTTCAAAAGTGAGAAAAAATTTTTTTTAAGCTATTTTAATTCTCTGAAGTTTTCTAAACAAGATGGTATATTCATTTCCTTGAGAAACAATACCAAAAAATAAAAAAAAATAAAATATACATAGACGTCAAGGTGGGAGAACTGAAAATCCAACAAAAAAATTCCAATTTTAAAATTGCTATTTTGAAATAATACAAGGTGAAACTCCTGGTAGGCATAAAAATAAGTTGGGAACTCCAATAAATTTAACAGTCCTAAAACATATAGGGCCAATTTATAAACGGCTAATAAATACAAATTTGTTAGAGCGTTGTTTGCGAAAGCAATCACAAAATGTAAATGAAAGCCTCCATAGCCGAATATGGAGCAAGTGCGACAAGCCAAAAAATGTTTCTAAAAGACTCGTTGATAGGGCTGTACCAGAGGCTATAGGAGAATACAATTTTGGGACAAATGTGATTACTCAGTCTATGCAAAAACTTGGCATGTTACCTAATTGGAAGTGTAATATTTTGGCAAAAAGAAGAGACAAACTGAAAAAAACAACGGATGATAAAACAAGCATCAAAAGAATATATTGAACGTAAAAAGAAATTGAGGAGTAAATTTAGAAAAGAAGAAGAAAAAAAAAGAAGAAATAACGTACCATGTAAGCTGCAGGAGAATTTTAATGCCGAACAGGAACTTTGAATACAATAAAATCTTTAAACTTGATTTTCCGAAAGTTTTAATTTTTTGTGTTTCATAAACTTTAAATTAGCATATCTCAGGTTCTACTAAGGTTAAACTTACAATTTTTTTTGAATTGTGGGAAATTTAGTTCTTCATATGATTTTGCATTTACATAAGTTAAATTCTGTTTAGTTTTTTTTTTAAATAATATGTCCCTTTGTAACATAATTTTTAGGGGTTGTTCAAAGAAAATTTTTTTTCAAAATCAGTGATCTACAAATTTGCAATATTAATGCGGATTCACGTAATCTTAGAAATTAGCTTTCATTTCATGCTAAATTTAAGTAAATACCATTAATATTACCTGAGATATTCTATTTTTTGCGAAACCTGACTTTTTTATCATCCTATGAATATTTCAGAGGGCTGAAGCTGAAATTTGCATGTTTGAGTGGTGGGATCCTTCTTTTATGTTGTTATTTGTTATTATATATAATATAAAAGTCATAGAGTTAACAGAAGAAAAAAAATTTTTGAAGGTGTATGACCCCCTTAATTCTACAATGTAACCTAAAGAGTAGTTATATAAAAAAAGAGTGTAAATGAATTTTATGATTATCATAATGATATAACAATTAAAGAAAATTAATTTTATAATTATTATTTTTATCAAATTAATCTTGTAAAAAACTATTAAGGAACAGATGTCTATTTCTAAAGACAATCGCAAATATTAAAAACTTTAGTTCAACTTAAATAAATTACTACCTGCTATTAAAGAAGAATTTTACTTTTCGAACAGTAACAACAATCACGAAAATAACACACAGTATTAACGATATATTTTCCTATACGAACAACTATGAAATGACAAAAAAATGATTAAATCAGTATATATATTTTGCATAATAAAAACTGATGCATGTTTGGGTTGTGTGAGCAGTGCGCACCTTTACTGCCAGTGTAGCCATAACACTACACAGACTAATTTATAATAGTCGGTCATCTCTGTTATTTGGTCTTGACTAATTAGTTGATTACTTCTTGGTCTGCCAAACAAATGATCTAACTAATATTAGTTGATTATAAAAATTAGTCATTGGGCCAACCAAGATATAAGTACTGAAGATTTCACAGTAGGAAATCTGAAGTTACCCCAAGATCTTTTTATATTTAAAAACAGAGCTGAAATATATCCTTTTCTTTAGAATTTTTAAATATCCACTCAGGATAAATCAAGGAATACAAATACCTAATGGATTCTAGGAATGACCAAAAAGACATTCAGTAGCTCAACAAAATGAATGTTTAAACAATAATCTAACTCTTGCTACAATTTTAGTAGCATCTGCAATTTTATTACATCAACTGCTTCATATTGTACAAATCTTAAACTTTCCTCTGATACATAAATAGTCTTTAATAAAGCCTTCAAACAAAATATTTATAAAAGTAATATCTGTACCAATATCATTTGTAATTAGGTAGTTGAAGAGTTGGCTCTCCTTTTTTAATCCTATGTCTAGCAAAAGCTACGTTCAAAAAATTGAATCATCTAAGCAGAAGTATGGTGCAGCACAGTCTATCTGATACATGAAATAGGATGAATCAAAAAATAAATTTTTATATAAAAATTACTTTTCCATTTTGTAATTAGTTTGTACAGTAAGATAGTCTCGTTAGTACTATAAAAAACAAATGTAATTTTCATCGGGGGTATAATTTCTATGATAAGCTAATGCATATTTACAACAGTAATGTAGCTACTGTTGAAGCAGTAATGAACCACAAAAATTAGATATCTAGTTGTTGTTTTAACCCTTAAATGCATACTGCTGTCGCTGACAATTAATCAGCATTTTATCGACGTCATCCACCTGACGTTCTCAATATCACCCCAAAATTGTTTGCCTTCTGATTCTGATTTAACTGTTACATGCATAAAATATTGTGTAAACATAGGCTTGTAGGTCAAAAGAAAGTTTTATTTCAACTTTTATTTTAGAGTAACTTTTCACCTTATTTCCATGAAAAAATTAGATATCAAGTTTATCTAAATAAAAGCCGTTTCACGAGAAAATACTATTTTGTCAACATATATGCTATAATCCTGCCCGTAACAGGCAGATGGAGTGTTAAATTATTTGCACTCAATCTGCTAGTTCCAGGGCTACAGAAAATAGTTCTGTTTTTGATGACATGGTCAGGCAATTATATGACTGAAGCATTTAAGACCAGAAGAGGTAGAGATGTTAAAGACACTAGTTAGAGTTATCTATTCTGAGAGTCATGTATTTCATTATACACCCGGACCCTGTGGTGAATGAATTGAAGGTGTCATTTGATGGGTGGAAGGTAGGTGTTTTTCAGAGGGCCTGGTACTTTTCCTCTCAGTGAAGAAAGCAACTGTAAACAACCACACTCCTCATTTCACTTTGATCCTCCAATATATGCTTGGATTAACAATCTTTTCTTGAAAAGTTCAATTTCCCATTCTCAGAATAACCTCCTTCAACACACATTTAAATAGAACAGGTGACGGTCCACCACCCTGCCAAACACCAGTTTTAATTTCAAATTTTCAAGAGACTTCACTTAGAAATTTTAATTTAGATTGGGCCTGTGTTAATGCTTCTTAAATTATTAAGGTCGCTTTGACGTCTACTCCAAATTCTCTTAATAAAGTAATAAACGCTAATATATATTAAGAAACGCTAGTGAATACACTAGCGTTTCTCTGTCGACTGAATCATAATTTCAGCTAATCTGTGTGTAATTAAAATAATAATGATAATAATGAAATGCCTTTATTGAATGTAAATGAAAAACAGAAACCTAATTATAAATTCTACGAAACAAACTCATGGTGAATGTACTGCTCAAGGGATTGGACTTGAAATCATTACTAATTATACAGAAAAAACCGAAACAGAGTCTCTGTTGTACATAAAATAAATGATTCTGTTGACTATTGCATTTAATCTTTTTTTTATTCTTTCTTTAAAATGTACATCTTGACCCCTTTTTCCTTTTCTTTTGACACACTATTTCCATCTGAACACTTTGCCATGTAAAACATCTTTGAGTGGACAGAACAAAAATGAAAATCAGATGAGATAATGTCTGGGCTGTAAGGAGGATGTGGCAACACCTCCTAATCCAACTTCTCAAGCATTTTTCTTATTATTTGAGTGGTGTGGGGTGTGCATTTCAATGCAAGAGAATCATGCCTTTTGAGAGAGCGTCCTCACTTTTCCAACTTATCAAGGGTCTCACTTTCTGTTAGATCTTGTTAGAATAGTACTCACTGTTTTGAAAATGTTTGAAAAATCTCATTGTCATTGAATGGACCGTTTTTTCTGTACAGATATCAGATGAATTAATGTCCCATAGCCGAGTGAGTGAGAGGGAGATATGTGGCATAACTATGCATGCGCCCAAAGGTCTTTACCGTTATAATCCAAATCTGATAACGTACTACAGTCGTTATCTTGCTTGTTAGCTTACTGCATGCATAAACGCTTGCTCACAACAATGAGTAAAATTGTACAATGTTATTGGAATGGCGCGTATGGCTTGTGCGAGTGAGAGCGTTATGCATTCTCTCACTCCCATTGCTAGGGGACTTTAGTTCATCTGAATACAGTACAATAATTTTTCTAATTAATTACTAAAAGTTTCTCATATAGACTTGCTTTAGAAATCATAATTGAGCTAGACAGAAAATTTGTAAATTATATCCTTACCTTGATCCCAAGAACCTAATTCATAATTAATTACTAATATATTTTGTTTGTTTGTTAAAAATAGGTCGGTACCATTCAATGCCTTGAATCAATCTCATCTAGCTTCACTGAATGGATGGTAATGAGAACAATGATGAGCATTCGCGCACGTGCTGTACGAAAAAATACAACAGGATAACAAAAAAATAAATAAAACAATAAGTGCAATTTGTGTATGAGTGATAACTTTAAAGAAAAAATATTTTTTTATTTATAACATAATTGTTATATTAATTAATTTTGTAAGTGTGTGTGTATGTGTGAGTACAAATGATGCATGTTTATAGAGATGTGTGAAAGACTGTCAGAATTTAAACGAAAATATATGAAACATAAAAAGTATCTCTTCCATTTTTTATAAGGTAATATGTTTGTTAACAATAAAATTGTTTTTGTTATTTATGTTTTATTTTATATTCCTTAGTTAATTATGTTAATTAGTAAATCAGCCTGAAGGCGGTTTTAAACACATCATTTTACTGAAGACTGCATTAATATTTTAACAAATATGGTGAGTTGTCAGGTTAGGTTAAGGGGTTCAGAGCTCTCTGATCACGGGTACCAAGTATTAGAGATTCAGGATTTAGATAGTCATGTCCCTAATCAAAAAATTATTAAAGAATTTAGGCGGGAAGACCAAGGGAATATTAATTGTTTGTTACACAGTTTATCCAAAGAGGATTGGAAGACTGTTTTCAATTCTTCTGACATTAATCAGAAATATCATAATTTTATTGAAACATTAAAATTTCATTATAATAATAGTTGTCCAATTAAAAAGAAAGATGTAAAAAATATTGTCAGGGAAACAGATGAGTGGGTCACAGGGGAAATTTTGAAAATGAGGTCTGAAGTTAGAGATGTATACTCAGATTTTCTTTCACATAGGACTACCTTTAACGAACAAAAGTACAAAACTATTAAAAAACATTATGACAGAGAAGTCCAGAGAGCTAAATGCAAAAAAACTGCTGAAGTCCTTCATAAATCACCAAATCTAAACTCAGCTATATGGGAAATAATAAATAAGAATCGAGGTGTAGTTAGCAACAAAGGTTTTACTGACATACCTATTATTGTTAACAAAAACAATGAACCTATACAGAATGGTGTAGAAATTTGTAATTATTTTAACAAATATTACCAGGAAGTAGATTTAAAACTTAAACAACAGATTGGGGAAACAGTGGGATGTTATGATCCAAAAAGTAACAAGGTAGTAAATCAATTATTATTTAGCCTAGTTTCAAGTGAGGAATTAGAATCAGTTATTGATAGTTTGAAAAGTAAGAAAACATGTGGGTTAGATGGGATTTCTAGTATAATTGTTAAAGAATGTAAACATCTTTTAATTACTCCTCTCCTTCATTTGATTAACTTCTCACTCGAAGCAGGTGTATTTCCAAACAAACTGAAGGAGGCTAAAATATTGCCTATATTTAAGAATGGAGATAGCCAGTTAGTTGAAAATTATAGGCCCATAAGTATTTTAAACACAATCAGTAAAATTTTTGAAAAGGTAGTATTTATTAGGTTAATTAGTTTCTTGACTGAAAACCTAATCATCTCAGAGGATCAGCATGGTTTCCAAAAAGGTAGATCAACTAAAACTGCAATTGTTTCACTTGTGGAGCAAGTAGTTGATATATTGGATGCCGGGGAGAAAGCATTGGCAGTGTTTCTGGATCTGAGTAAAGCTTTCGATTGTGTTGATCATGAAATTTTATTGAAAACACTAGAGTCATTAGGCGTTAGGGATGTAGAATTGAAATGGTTTCAATCTTACCTTATTAATAGATTACAGTGTGTGGAGTTAACTAGGGTTGTTAGAGGGAAACTTACAAAGGTTGTATCTGGAAAGCTTGAAGTCAAAGCAGGCGTTCCACAAGGGCCAGTTTTAGGTCCAATTCTGTTTCTATTGTACATTAATAGGTTACCAGAAGTCATACCTAATGGCAGAGCTTTGTTGTTTGCTGATGATACTTCAGTAATCAGTAACAGTTTACTGGTAGATGCTCTTGAAGTAAATACACATGTTAACATAGAGTCGGTAGTACAGTTCTTGAATCAAATGTTATTAACAGTTAATGGGAAAAAGTGTCAGTACTTACAGTTTAAAAATAAACATAACGTTAAAGAAAGTAGAGAAGTGGATGTATTTATTCATAATAATAGTTTAGAGCATGTAGAAACAGTGAAGTTCCTGGGCGTATCTCTAGATAGATCTTTGTCTTGGGACTTCTATATCAATCAAGTTTGTAGTAAAATATCATCTGGGGTATTTGCACTAAAACAAATTGCCAGATTAAATGATAAAAAATTACTAATGGCAGCTTATCATGGCCTCATTCTGTCTCATATCCGTTATGGTATTTTAGTATGGGGTAATTCTAGCATGGGTAATATAAATAGGGTTTTTAAAATTTAAAAGAAAGCTATTAGGTGTATGGTGGGAGCTAACCAGCTAACCTCATGCAGGCCACTATTTAAGGAGCTTAAATTGCTTACAGTTCCCTCCCTCTACATTTTTGAGGTGATTATGTATGTTAGGCAAAATAATTTTATGCAGAATTTCAATGTTCACAATCATAACACGAGAAACAGGAATAATTATTATGTGGCTAATCACTCCACAAAATTGTTTGAACAAAAACCTACTTATGCAGGGAGAAAATTCATTAATAAATTACCCCAATCTTTAAAGTGTTGTGAGGATTTGAATTCTTTTAAAAAAAATCTGAAAAATTACTTGATCAGTGAAACTTTTTATAGCGTACAAGAATTTCTTTCTTGATAGTAGTGATACATTGTGTGATTCTTATATGTATTTCAGGTGTTATATCTGACGACATGTCCTGTACTCCTCCTGGAGTCTCCAGGGCGCAAAAAAAAAAATACATTTAATGATTTACATATTTGCTTTCTTCCCTCCAAAGTTATTTTGGTACAACAAATGTGTACTTTTAGTATCTAATATTTTTAAGGTTTAATATTTTCTGCTAGAACACAAAAAAAAAACAAAAAGTAGGCTATCGGGTGAGGCAGTGAATCGGGCGATTATGAAAACATTAATTGAAGCCCTGGATGTGTGGCAGGTTGCACCGTCTTGTTGAAACAAGTTTTGGTAAGCCGGATTACGAACTAATTATTCCAGTTGAAGACAGTTCTCCAACATGTTAACAAAGCGCTGTGTATTCACTGTAACTGCACGTTCATTGTCATCCTCAAAAAATATGGTCCTACGATAGCCTGTGTTGATATTGCACACCAAACCGTCACTTTAATACTGTGAAGCGGCTTTTCGTGTATTTTTTGTGGATTTCGCGTGACCAATATCTAAAATTCTGCTTATTTACGAAGCCCGAAAGATGGAAGCGAGCTTCATCATTCATCCAAAGACTGTTGAGAAGATCTGCGTCGTCATTCATCATGTCCAATAATCGATTACAAAAAGCAAGGTGGGATGCGTGATCAACATTATTCAAGGTGTGCACTAACTGAATTTTAAACGGATGGAACTGTAGATCTTTGTGTAAAATGCTCCTCACACTGCGATTAGAAATGCCGAGTGATATTGCATTCCGTCGAGCTGAACGCGTAGGACTTCTTAACACAGCCGCCTGCACCTTGTCAACGTTTTCTGGTGTACGGACACTTTTTACGCTTCCATTTCGTGTCTTCAGTGTTGAGCCTGTTTCTTCGAAATTTTTAACCCATATTTTTATTGTATGGGCTGAAGGTATTGGTCATTACGCGGAATATTGAAATAATTACGAAATGCGTGCTGCGCGAACACATAACTATCATTATTTTTATAATACGCTTTAACAGCGTATGCTCATCGTGCACCGCTCCACGACTCCATTGGAACTAAATGGTAAACAGACGCTTCAAGATGGCGGTAGTCTCATTCTCCTAGCCATACTACAGGAGACTGTATGCAGTGTTGCCAAATCGCCCGATTCACTGCCTCACCCGTTAGTAATAATACTATAGCAGAAAACCATAGTAAAAAATTTACCATGCACATGCGCCAACAGAAGACTAGGGAAGAGTTCCCGCTCTAACTGCCCCTTTCTTATAGTTGGAGGAGCGTCAGCGATGATTAACAGCTGGATCGGCAGTAGAGGAATGGTATCGATGCACAGTGGTGGGAGAGGCGAAAACAGTAAGTTACAAGCAGAGCAAGCCACATCCTCAATTTTTTTAAATTTGTAAAATAATATATCGATCTCCATACATCGAAATTGTAGGTTCCTAATAAAAAAATTGATACATAGAAACTTAAAAAAAAGAGAAGCCTGTTTTTTCCATAAATCCTGCTACTCATATTATTACGCGACATTACTCGACCGTAACCATATTGCATAACATATAGAAGATTTATTCTGTACGTTATGGTTTCAGATTGACTAGTGTGTTATGGGAGGGCTACATGGAGTTCTATTTATATTTTCACTAAAATTAAGTTCGATATGTAGAATTTGTTTTTGATATACAGAAACATTTTTCCATTAAAATTTCAGGGGACTCAGGAAATACATGATAGATAGATAGATAGATAGAGAATTTCGATATATGGAAGTTCGGTTTATAGAGAACCGATGTTTTATATTAATAAATATGAACTCTGCAAAATACATGTGTTCTATATTTCATTTACATATCTAAATAAAAGTGGTTTTTGAGCAATTTTGGCAGTTTATTTCAAAAAAATTACTTTTTTAGAAATTATTGCCTTGATTATCCGAATTCCTGCATATCTGAATTATCCAATTTTCTGTGATTGGAATTTTAATGTTATTTCGAAAAATAATAGGCCAACACTAATGCTCACTACTATTTAACTAAACGTAACAATTTTTTCACATAATTAATTTTAAATTTAATAACAAATTTATCAATTTACTAAATGAATAATTGTATTGTTCGTAAAATTAACTCATCTGTAATATTAATATTATTATTAATACACCAGTTGTTGTTTACAAACATACAATCATAATTTACCTAAAGGCCCAATAAAATTGTTCATATGGCAATTTTTGTTGCAAGGCCTACATAATTCCAATTTAACTACTGTACCAGTTTACTTTATTACTTTTGTAGTTTTCCTTTAGTTTCCCAACTTTTTAAATTAAAAATGGAAAAACTATGATATATTTTACATTATTTTTTATGGAAGTCATGGATTTCAAAAACATACCTAGTTAATTTTTATAAGCGTGTTCAAGAACAGATTTAAATTTTTGAACTTACGGCCAATGTTTACCCAACCGTGGGATTACTTTGGCCCACTATACATTTTCATTCATTATGACATAAATTCGTAAACCAGGGCCAATATAACTTACTAAACTAATAAAACTAACTAATGTAACTTACTAAAAACGAAGTCACAAAATATCTTAGAAATAATAAATTTATTTTACGAATTGAAATAAAAGCTTACAAAAACTCAAATTGACCGAAACATAAATTATTCTCAAATAATTAAAAAAGGGGAGTAGGACACCAAAATCGAAACAAGTCGATTTTTATGTTTTAATTCTAAAATTTAGATTAGAATATTCTGCTTCTTTTTTTTAAAAAAAATATGGTTCTTTGTGGCTAGTTTTTTTTAACAAATATTTTCTTGGGCACGTGCACCGATTTTTATATTGAATTATATGTTGCTCTATTCTGATACTAAGTAAAAGAATACGTCTGAAATACCGGGTGTCCCATGAAGAGGTTCCTATTTTTGAATTAATATCGTATTTTTTGAATTAATATCGTATGTTAATAGGCGGGCGTATCGCACAATCTAAAGACTGGAAACTTTACAGTTATAACAAATAAATATGTAAAAAATACCCTCGAGTTTCATTTGCTTATCATTAATCAAAACAAAATGGCGGAAAGTAATTTTATTTGCATAACCATTTCAAATTGGTGATTTGTTACAATGTTACTTAAGTAATAAAATGAAAGTAATAAATTATTAATTGATACAATTTGTTTCATTAACCTTTATTCGAACTGATGTCCATCAATAGCTATGCTGATCGATTTGGAATGGCAAAAACAGCTGTTTTTTCTATTTAAATCCTATTGTATATAAGTGGTTTTATCCACACGATTATTGTTTATTTTTGATATTATTTTCTTATTCCGCCATTTTGTTTGGATTAATCATAAGCAAATGAAAGTCGAGGGTACTTTTTTATACATCTATTTAATAAAACTGTAAAGTTTCCAGACTGTAGAGTGTGCGATACGTCCGGCGTATTAATTCAAAAATAGCAACCTCTTCGTGGGACACCGGTACATCATTTAAACGCTTATTTCCGGAAATGCCATTTTTATACAAATGACCCATTTTCTCAGAAACCATTTAGGCGAGTAAGCTGAAATTTTTACTAGTTATTCTACTAATGAATAACATCAAATTCAAAGAACATCTACTGTTGTTATGGTACTAGAATTATTGTGATTCCTCAAAAATTGACCGAAATAAAAAATATTTTCCGCTGAAAAAATGTGAAAGTTTAACTTAAGCCTAAGTCTGAAGAAACTTAAAAGAAATTTAAAAAAATTGTAATATAAATTTATTATTCTAGTACCATAAAATTGACAAAATACCGGGTAATCGTAAAGTCGCGCAACCAAATGTTTGAAGCCGTGTAGGAATTGAAGATAAATTTGTAAAGTATGATTAGAATATGGGAATTTTTCGTTTAGTAGTACAGTATGTGGCAGCACTGCTAGATCACGCCACCGGGTGACAGTTAGCCAGAAACCAGTTGGTTTGTTCAGTTCGAGTCGCAATGTCTTTTACGCAAGAACAACGCGTCTCTATCGTTTTGAGTTACTGTGAATCGAAATCCTACGCGAAGTGTCAAGAACATTTCTCCAATGCCTTTCCAGATGCTAAAGTGCCCAACAAATCGACCATATTTCGTTTGTTTCATCGTTTTCGGGATACAGGAAGCGCGAATGACCGTAATCGTACCGGCCGACCAAGTGTTTTATCTGACGACAGTCTGCAGACGATAAGTGAAACGTTTATTCGTTCTCCAAAAAAGTCTCTTCGAAAACTTTCTACTCAGACTGGACTGTCTTATGGAAGTGTTCATAAAGCCACTAAGTTATTAAAATTACATCCGTACCGGATTAACGTAACTCATCAGCTCGAAGAGCCAGATAAGGAGAAGCGATTGCGGTATTGTCATTGGTTTAAAAATTTCATTCGAAATGACATATCTGTTCTGGACAAAGTTTTTTCAGCGATGAAGCTTGGTTTCATCTAAGTGGATATGTTAATAGTCAAAATTGTATGATAATAGCCTATTGTTGTTAAAATTGTAGAGTATGGTCTGCAGAGAATCCACATGAATTCCATGAACAGCCATTACATTCTCAAAAAATTGGGGTGTGGTGTGGTGTATCTCGTCGGAGAATTGTCGGGCCTATCTTTTTTTCGGATACAATCACAGCAGAACGTTACCAAGAAATAATCATGCAGTTCGTAGCACTGCTACATGTTGACGAACTTTATTGCTGGCTACAACAAGACGGAGCAACTTCACATACGGCAAACAGTACTATCCAATTTCTCCACGATTTCTTTGATGACCGAATAATTTCTCGTGGTTTGTGGCCTCCTCGGTCACCAGAACTGACTCCTCCTGATTTTTATTTATGGGGCTATTTGAAAGATAATGTGTACAAAAACAACCCGCATACAGTAGATGAATTTAGAAGAAACATTGAAGACTGTATATCAAATATTGCTACTGCTACACTCAAAAAGGTTGCGTGCAATGTAAGAAAACGCGTTGATGCATGCATAGCAAACCACGGTGGACATTTGCAGCACTTTTTGTGAACTTGTAAGTAAGTAAGTAAGTTGTAATTATAACTTGTATCGTTAACTTTGAAAGAAAAATAAAAAATACATTACAGCTTTCTAACTTTGACTGTTATCATTTTGGGTTGCGCGACTTTACGATCACCCTGTATAAAAAATAACATGCAGAAATTTTACCTCTGTAGCTTAAAGAGTTTCTGAGAAAATGAATCTTAAATCTGTAGTGATAATATGTATGAAGGTCTTAACTTGAAAATAGTCATTTTTTAGCAGAAGCGAATGAAAATTTGAGACAGTATAATTTATATATTTTTTAATATTTAAGGATAGTTTTTACAAATTGTCTCTTCCAACAATTATTTTTATAATTTGTTACACATTTCTTTTGTTTTCTACTTAATAACGAAAATAAAAATCCCTTTTACGTCTACGTTGTGGCCCTTTTTTGGGGAGGCAATTCACGAATTAAGACCTTTATACAGTTTGCAGTGTAACTTTATACCTTTTGACCTGGTAAATTCTTACTATAGTTATTTAAGTCACGAGTTTGCCTTTGGTTTCTTGTCATTTCGACTACTTCAACTTATTTTTTTCCAGTTGATCTCAGCAATTGATATTGGTGAAATAATAAACTAATATTGGTATAAAGGTCTTAACTCAACTTAAGACCTTTTGTACAACTAAAAAAGGCTGAGAAACTAAAATATAAAGGTATAATTTACAAATAAGACTTTTATACCGTTACGCGAAGAGAAAACTTTTATAAAGCTATTTAGACAAGACAACATTACTCACTTCAGGAGTTACCTACACCTAAGCCCTTTGTATTAATTAAAAGAAAAAAATTTTCTAAACTGGGTAGTGCACTTAACTCAAAACCAACAATTTTTGACTTAAGACCTTTATACCTATCACCACAGAAATATAGTAAAGCCATTTTAACATGGCAAATCATATGCTGTCCTACCCCCTTAACAATGGGTTTCTTTTTGGTTTTACGGCCGACGTTTTGCAAATTAAGTAAAATAAAATGTCCTCTTTTATTCAGTGGCGGTTCGTGCCTTAAAAATAGGTGAAGGGTTGCAAAAATCTAGTACAAATAAGTATCAGCGAGACTCCTAAGAGTAATAAAATGTAAACTACACACTACAAATCGGCTGTGTGACACCGCAAATAAAAAACAACTAACGCATACGTACATAGAACATGAAGGTGCGGTGGACTAGTCGACTCACCGCAATCGCTTCACTATTAATGGACGGACGGGTGGAGAGAGCTAGGCGTGCACTTTTACCGCTGAGTATTCGTTGTCAAGGCAAACCGTTCGCGCTGGAAGAGAAGCGGCAGCTAATCGTCAACTCGTTTTAAAATTAAATTTTTGAGATTTATAAAATTTTATTTTTCTGTTTCAATCCTTGGACATGACTGATAATCCGCAGGAGATCAGTTTCGGTAGATCACGAGGAGGAGATGTCTGGTGCCAGTGTGAATTATCACTACTTAATTCGTTCAATTAATATTGAAAATTATTTAGTTTTAAAAAAGTATCTTAATATATGTGAAATTATCCAAAGTACAATGAACAAAATCTTGCCAAGCGGATGAAAATGATGAAGCTGTTTTAAATGATCCAGAAATGGGGCTTACTGGGAGTAACACATTCATTTCCATTTTCTGCTTCAAAGTGGGTGGAAAATATATACAGTACTATTACTTATTTTGATATTCAGATATTAAAGATAGGCCTACACCTCAACGTTCTGTATTCTTGCAATGAAAATGAACCAAAGTGTTAAAGTAATTTTTATTTACAACTTAACCTTTTTATGAATGACCTAATTATTCAGATTTCCATATACAGTAGGTCCTCGATTTACCGGTCTGTTATTTACCGTGGCTCGGATTTAGAACTTGAAATCTCACCTACTTTAAGGGAACTATAATAGTTTCTATTAAGAATATATTGTAACATGGATGCGTAAAGTTAATGATGTATTGTACTACTCTGTTATTGCGTTGTGTTTTAACTACAGTTATAACAGGTATGAACTATTAACTATGAGTGGGTTCATTAGGCTGTTCAGCTTTTATTATTATTATTATTATTTTTAGCCTTTTTATTGCTATTCAGTTTTAATTATTCCACATTTTGCAGTATTTCTTATATCCTTATATTATTTGTCCAAGATTTCATAAGAATTTTTTCATTTATTTTCTCGTATAACTTATCCTTTTATTATTTGTTTCCAGATTTTAAGAGAATATTATTTTCTTTAGTTCACTCCATTTATCTTTGGAGCAGTTGTAAACAATCGCTCTGCTCTATTATTGGTTGGTGCGTATTTTAGTTACAGACAATGCTTAGCACGGGTAATGACGAGAGCAAAATTTCATCTAATTTGAAATCATATTTAACTATGGTAATTTTTATGATAAAGCACTGGGCTTTTTCTGTTATTCTCCTTCCAGTATAATTTTTCACATTTGTAGATATTTCGTATGTAGGTATTCTTGCACTATTTTTAACGGGAAAAATATTTAAAAAGATCGTATGTCAATATTTTTCAAATTAACGTTCAAGTTATTTTCCTTTTTCAAGTTAACCTTAAACTATTTAATGACAATTATTAATTATTTAATAATATTTATTTTAATTACGTTAAATTAATTTAATGATGTCATGTACTCAATGAATTTATTTTTCATTATTACATACAGTAACAATATTGAGAAAAACAATGTATTTACCCTACCAATGTTTAACCTTAACTTGAAGAATATTGGTGTAGGATTTTTTTAAATATTTTTCCCGTTTATCGTTAAAAATACTGCAAGGTTGCATACTAAATAGGCCTGTGGCGATGTATTGAAATAATAATTGATGATAATAATTGATGTATTTATGTATTTAATAATTGATTTTTGTTAATGATGATAATTATAATAATGATGACAGTAATGATGATTAATAATAATGATGATAATTTTATAATAAATAATAATTGTCTTGAATAAAGTGAGTTACTTGGATGAAGTCTTGATGTGTTGTGTTATGAAAAGAATGTTTTTTTGTTGCCTAGTTACACATAATTGATTTTAAATTTAGATCAGCTGGACCGTAAATGTTTATAAAATAAAATTGTAAAGAAAAAGAAAACATTTAAAGTATGGCTGGACGTAACATCCTCCCCTCCATGAAATAACCAGGGTTGGTTATTTCATGATGATGCATGGATTTGTAGCAAATAGTAGAGGAGAAGAATGTGAGGAACCAAAGAAAGAAATGAAATAAACTGAAATTGAAGTGAAAAAATAAACTTGAGAAGAATGCAATGGTAACATAGGCCTATAATAAAGGATGAAGTGGACTGTACGGATAATTGTGGAATCAAATGTAAGAAAAAATTGTTAATCAAGAGAACTGAAATAAATAGGGTTCTAAGAAATAAAATGAGTTGACAATAAGAAGATACATTACAATAAAATAGCAAAGAAGGAATATAATAGATGACTTATATAAATAAAATAGAAATAAAACAAAGGTGAACTTATAGCAAGCTAAGAGTTATTCAATTCGGAAACAGCAGGCAGTTTGTATAGTTTTATTACTGGTCTAATGTAAGAGCCAGTAGGTGTAGAGATTTCTGCCACTCTGACAACTCCGTCAGTCCCTGGGAATAATTTAGTTATTCTGGCTAAAGGCCAGGATAGAGCAGGTAACCCAGGTTGATGCACAACTACAAGATCACCTGTTTGTAAGTTAGGTGATTCTTTAACCCATTTTTTGCGTAAGTTTAGAGACAGCAGATACTCTTGTTGCCATTTGGTCCAAAATTCATGAGTTAATTTTTTTAATAAATAATAATATTTTACTGGACACGATTCAGTTTGACCAGTAGTGTCAGGCAAAGAACAAAGTGGTTTTTGCAATAAAAAATGGGCTGGGGTCAAGGCCTTTAAGTCATTAGGATCAGATGAAAGGGGAGTAATTGGCCGTGAGTTTAAAACTGCTTCCACCCTAGTAATAAGAGTTGTGAAAGCTTCATACGAAAGCCGGCTTGTACCTAAAGTACGTGTCAAAAGTTGTTTGGCTGAACGGATGGCTCTCTCCCACAGACCACCGAAATGTGGAGTATGAGGGGGTTTAACCTTAAATTCGAAACGCGTTGGAAGTAACGATGATATGAAGTGATCATCTTTAGGTAACCGTGTCAGAAAAGACTTTAAAATGGCGGAGATTCGTGTGCGGGCTCCGATAAAATTTGTGCCGCAGTCAGAACGTAAAAGTTCAGGACATCCACGTCGATTAGTAAAACGTTGAAATGCGTCTAAGAAAGCTTCCGTAGTTAGATCACGTGCCACTTCCAGATGAACCGCTTTCGTCACCATGCAAATGAATAAACATAAGTACACGTTAACATCTGGAGCTCTTTTTGAACGATATGCTTTAACTACAAATGGTCCAGCATAATCTACACCCGTGTTAGTAAATGGTGTCGCAATGTTGACTCTGTCAGACGGTAATTGGCCCATCAAGGGCGTATTTCCTACTGGATGTGCACGAAAGCACTTAATGCATTTCGTAAGAATAGATTTAACAGTTTTACGCGCTGACATTATCCAAAATTGTTGACTTAGTGCATTCAAAACTGTTAACGTTCCTGCATGTAGAAGAATTTTGTGATAATGTGAAATAAGCATTGAAACGAAACGGTGTTTAGATGGCAGCAAAATTGGATGTTTGGTACAGTAAGGAAGAGAAGCTTCCGAGAGTCTACCACCAACACGGATAATATCATCTTTATCCAAAAATGGCGTTAAATTCGCGTAGATCTTTGAACAAGGACGTTCAGACTTAAATTGAAGATAAAGTTCAGTAAAACATTCTCACTGAATAATTTTACAGATGCATAAAACCACAAAACTATATAAATCGGATTGTTTTCGGCGCTTCGGAGACCACTTTAAAATTATTTTGATGATATTGTTTAATTTTTGCCAGGATGAAATAAAATTGAAAGCAGTAGAAAACAAGTAGTTTTCGTTTACTGCTGATAAAACAGATTTTTCTTTGGACCTTTCTTGATTTATTTGTAACGCGTCAGTCGGATCAGTTATAAATGATTGCGCCTCAGAAATGGAAGGAGCTCCGGCAATAATGTCATCGACAAAAGTGTTGTCATTTAAAATATGGCAGGCTTGCGGAAGTTCTAGAATCTCATCAACAAGCTGCTTTAACGTACGAATTGCAAGATACGGAGCGCAGCTAGTACCGTAAGTAACTGTCGTTAGAGCGTAAACCTGAATAGGATCGGTAGGATTTTCACGCCACAAAATACATTGATATAAATGATCATCTGGATGAAATAAAATTTGTCTGAACATTTGTTTTACATTACAGATAAAAACATAAGGGTGTAACCGAAAATAAGTTATAATGTCAGGAATGAAAGGTTGGAGTTTGGGACCGGAATACAGACAATCATTGAGGGACTTACCATTAATCGATTTTGTAGTTACAGTTTGTGGTGTTTCAAATTGTTTTAGTTGGGTGTGTAAAGTTTCTGACTCTATAAGGGAAAATAGGGAAGAAAGTACGGAAGATTGTTCGTGTTCGTCTTCTGCACTGGTTGACAATAAAACACAATTGTCAGTTGCGATGGGAGCATGACCCATGAGTACATGACCCAGTGCAGTAGGTACTATGTATGGTAGGTTACAACCTAGTGAAATAGGTTCGCCTCTCATTAAAGCTAAAGTTGCTTGGACACCCAACAACAGATCAACTGGGGCACACTGATCGAATAAATTGTCTGCTAAATTGAAACCATTAGCAGCAACTCTAACCTCAGCTGAAATTGAAGAACGAGGCAAAGGTGAAGCTATTTTATCTAAGACATGAAAATTACAATTATTAATTTACGGTTTTCCCATTAAATCACAAATTGTTAGGGAACAAATGCCTTTAGTTTGAACAATGGCTTGTGATAAGCCTGAAATATTTATTTGAGAATTACGAATTTCTGCGTTAAGTTTTGATAAACATCGCGTAGTAACGATATTTATGTGACTGCCGGTATCTAAAACACCACGTAAAATTACAGTTTTGTTAGAAGCACCTTTGACTTGAACCAGGAAGGTACCTAGTAAAACAGTCATGTCAACATTCGTTAATTCAGAATTGTCATTTGCATTAGTAAACAATGACTTATTATCAGTATTTTGTTTAGAAGGCACTTTTGTAGGTTCTGGAACCATGTGATTATTGCATGACGGAGTTGTGTTAGTATTGTTATTATTATTGTTAGGGTTAGAATTAGTACGGTAATTATAATGGTGCAGCATGGTATGGTGAAATTTAGTACATACCTTACACCGTGATTTTAAGGGACAGCCAGATTGAATACTAAACTCATGCTTTGAGAGACAATTTTGACAGATGCGATTGGAACGCACGAAGTTCCATCTTTCCATAGTTGACTGACTACGGAACTTAGGACAAATATACAAAGAGTGATTCTCTTTACATAATAAACAAGTTACTGTATCATACGAATTCGATACTAAAGATACAGCATTGTACAATTTTTTGTTTCTAGTTGGTTTGTTTATATTTGTGTTACTTGCAGTAAATAAGGCTGCGTTTTCTAATTGGATAGCGCGAGATTCGAGCCAGCTGATTAAGTCAGATGGTTTCGGATAAACAATGTTATTGTTATTTGACTCAAACTGAATTCTCAGTTTGGGTGATAGTTTCTTTAAAAGAAACATTGTAAAAAAGTTTTCATAAAAATTAGCTTGAGGCAACAACTGCATGGCTTGCGTGTGTTGCATATAGGCGTCAAGAAATTGCCTTAGTTCCCTTGTTGATAACTCTGATATTGAAGGTAAATCGAAAATGTTTTGGCAATGGAACGATATATGATGACGAGGGTTGTCATATCTATTTGATAATATTCTCAGCGCTGGCGCGTAAGAATCATCAGATAATGGGAGATGGGAAATAAGTTTTAGAGCATCAGAAGATAAAGCCGAACGTAAATATTGAAGTTTGATGCTGTCGCTAATGTTAGGATCAGCATCAATTAGAGCTTTAAATGAATTGAAAAAGTTTGTCCAGTCTGCCATGTTCCCTGAATATTTAGGAAGATTTAATTTAGGAAGGCAAGCACTGTTTGAAAAAGGAATAAAAAGAGGCTGTTGTGGAACAGATGGCTGCTGAACCGGTGGAGGTTCGACTGTTAATAAATTTTCGAGCCTAAATAAAATTGAAGTTAGTTCTCTGAATCCCCCAGAGAACTCCTCCTCCGATAATGGCTCGGGGAGAACGTCCAGCTCGGCAAGTTCATTGTAGAGCTGCTCGTGCATCGACCATCTCGCTTTCACCCTTGCCAGTAAAGTACTGGCACGGTGATAGCTCAATTTGTCAGCTTCCTGGAAGCGGATGGCCTCTGCTTCAGTTTCTATCAGCACGTACTTTAAGTCTTCAAGACTCCTCCTGTAGTACCGTGCTGCTCTAGGCATACTTGCAAACTAACCAAAAAGAAAAAGGTAATAGTTAAATTTAGAAATTAAAAGTCAATTATGTGACTTTTACGGTCCAGCTTTACAAAGATGTTATGATGTTAGATTTGAAACCAAATGATAAAATTAATAAAATAAATAAAGTGTGTTGTTACTGCTTTTTCTTGAAGTATAATTGTATTGATCGTAGAAGTGTAGTAGCTCTTGTAGTCTTCTAGTATGTAGTCTGTAGTTCTTGTAGTGTTGTTTTGATCCGGCCCAATGGATGACCATAAAATGTGGCGATGTATTGAAATAATAATTGATGATAATAATTGATGTATTTATGTATTTAACAATTGATTTTCGTTAATGATGATAATTATAATAATGATGACAGTAATGATGATTAATAATAATGATGATAATTTTATAATAAATAATAATTGTCTTGAAAAGCGTGTTACTTAGATGAAGTCTTGATGTGTTGTGTTATGAAAAGAATGTTTTTTTGTTGCCTAGTTACATATAATTGATTTTAAATTTAGATCAGCTGGACCGTAAATGTTTATAAAATAAAATTGTAAAGAAAAAGAAAACATTTAAAGTATGGCTGGACGTAACAAGGCCTATTCACAAAATGTGAAAAATTATGTTCAGGGGGAAATTACAGAAAATACCCAAAGCACTAAACTACACACAAAAAGCACCGAGGTAGTCTACTAATGTGCCAGAAGCAAACATGAATATGTTGTAATTACATGAATCGTCACTGGTGCCTGGCCGTCCGATAGTCCGTTCGGTCCAATGAGGTAGGTACATTAATAACTACTTAAATTCACCTCAATGGTTCGGTAACGTTAGTCTCATTCATTCAACCGTACGCTCATATGATTTGTTTACTTTAGTTCCAAAGTTATTCTATTTTTCAGGGCCGATGAGCTCTGAATGTATGGATTGCCCCCAACCCACTTCATAGCTACCCAATGACTTGCCAGGAACGTTGCCTACACTTGCTCTCGTAGCTTTGTTATATATTTTGTCAGCCATTTTTTTGGTCTTCCAATAAGAATTATAACCTATGAAAATACAATCATCTGAATATATTATAAAGTATTGCATGTTAACGCGCTCTATAATCGATGTGTTCAGTACGAGATGCAAGACACGAGTGAACTACTGCGGCTCTTATACGGATGCGCGCGTAATGTTGTCAGGTTGAAACATTCGTACAATCTGACAACGCTGGCAAATGTTCTGATTGGTCTAAACATGTGGAACAGGAGAGCTCATCATCCATGAAAAGCATTATAAGTGGAATAAGGAATAATCTATTCCCTTGTATAAAAACACCCGCCTATTAACAAGTTTTGTAGAAACTCGGATGTCAAACCAGTGTGATTATTGAGTGATACTTTGTTAAAAACAGATCTGCGTTCAGAAAACATTTTATATACTTGGTTGGTTGTACATAAGATTAATTAATTATTCTAATTGTATGAAACAATGTTTTCTTTTTTTTAAATTTATTTATTTAAAGTCGCATCAACAGCTTGGTCATTAGCGACTACGGTGGATTATGTAACATTAACTATGGGATTTTACACGTGATAATTTCCAGACCCTGGCCTGGAATCGAATCCGGGACCTCCGCGTGACAGGCCAATGCGCTAACCACTAAGCTACGGAGGCGGCCATTTTCTTTTTTTAGTAAAGTTTATTTAAGTATTGTTAAGTAAGATGAATAATATTTCGTAGTAAATTTAGTCAACTGTTGAGTTACGCAATTTAATTGTAAATGACAAGTAGATTATTAGTAGGCTAATTTTTATTGTGACCTATTAATTGGTTAATGAATAGTTATAGGTTTAAAATGAAATTTATCATTTATTAATTACCAGATCCTTAAAAGAACCCGGAATAAACGTACAACATGTCATTTATATGATCTACTTGCATAACAGTAAAATTTTTTGACTCCTTTGTATCCGCTAAAGAAGGATGTTATTGTAATACCAATCAATGTTTTTTTTTAATTTTACCACATATTTGAAATCTGTATAAATACTATTCAATTTGTTGCAGTACGCTAATGACTGCAGTCAGTAGCATAATTTATTTATGATTTGACTTAAAACCAATTTCAGACAATTAATCTTGGAAGTTAAATGGTTGATGAACAATAAATCAGTTTTATTGTTTGTAACTAATAGTGTTTATTAATATTAAAAAACCACCGTAAAAGAACACTAAAAAACCAATAAATATACATATTTTTATTGGGAATAAGCCTGCATATAGTCAATATAAAATGGTAATTATACAAATGTTTTTTCAACAGATTTATTCATTTTCCTGTAAGATTTTAAGAACGTTACAGCAGTTACACCAAGAATTTATGCCATTAGACAATGATGATATTGAAATATGTATTCTTTTACGTATTTTGTATACAAACTTTTAGTTGCTTAAATACACCACTACCATATTTGCTGAAAGATGACAATGAAGAAAAAAATGCTGTTGATGTTCTTGAAGAAAGAAGGCCTCTTGGCCCAATAGATGATAGAAAGTGGGTGAGTAATAATATGAATTTTTTCATCAATGTGGGTCTTTAAACTCTAAACACTAAACAACATTAGAGCTTGTTAGATAGTACATGGTGTTTGTAGCTAAACCTTTCCAGGTTGCTATAAAATATAAAATCTTTAATAATGGAAGAAGTTTCTGATACAGTGCTAAATCTACAGTAATATAGTAAACAGTGTTTTCTTTTACAAGGAAATCTCAAAAACCGATTTACCCATTAATTAATTTTATTCTAATTTTATTTTATTTTAATTAATTAATTTTCCGATTTAGGAATTACCGATTTCAAAAATTCTTTCACAGCTCGAAATCTTAGATCTTCTTGAGTAACATATGCGTATGTGGGATCACCTAATTTTTACTTTGAATGAAGAATTGTGATTCGTAAGAGGAAGTCATTTTTTATTTTTTATTTCTCGTTTGATAAGATTAATTCTTCCATTTATTCCATACATCAATAATTATATTCTAATCTACCATCTATTACGACGTATAAAAACAAGAAAAGAAATCCCAAATCTAAATAAATGGAATGAAATCCCCACCAAACCTGTCCTAATATTTGTAACGGGTAAAATATATTCATACAAAATATATACATACAAAAATGAGATGTTAATATTTGTGGCAGTTAAAAATACAAATATTCCAACAAAAATGGGACCAATATTTGCGACATTCAAATTGAGAACAAAAAATGTAGAGAAATCCCCACAAGGGAACCAGCCACTATTTGTAACAAGTAAAACAGTAAAAAGTTATCCCCAGAAGGGATGACCAATGCCAATGGTTCTAGGATTGGATGACTTTATAAAAGAGTCAGAGAAATACATACTACAGCATACGCTAATTTTATAGATATACTGGATAATTTAATACTATGAAATAAAATAAAATAAGTTCACGATATAAAATCATATGTTTTTGTTTCTTAAAAAGAAAATCTGGAGTGAAACATTCACAAGATTTTCTCTTGGCAATGTACAGTCTATGTAAATCAATAAACAGTATAACAATAAAGTAAATTAATCATGAAGTAAATAATAAAAAAATGAAAAACATAAACTAATTTTAATCACGAGTGAATGACGCTAATAAAAATCAACCTCTGCAGAACTTAAACATACACAAAATCACTAAACGACGCTAAACGTGTTTTGCTAAACTTTCGTCTTTTATCTTTCTAAACGTCTTTTTTTAAACGTCATTTTTTCTACTCTGTAGAAAAAAATGCTTCTAATAAAAGTTGTAAATTTTATATTTTTATACTATATTCACCGAGCTTGTGCAGTAGCCTATGTAAACATTTCGTTTATGTGGGTGTCTACTCCAGGAATTCTGCTAAATTATACTGCTGTAACCTTGCCTGTTCAAAGTGGAACCAGTTCAACTGCTATTTGTTCAGTGATGCATGGTGTGTGCGCTCGCTCCGGTTATTTGTAATAAATTACGTATTAGTCGTTTTTCGGTATTTTACAGTTACTAATTTTAAATATTTTTAAGTACCTATATTTTTAAATGTTTGACATTAGGTTTACCTTTATGTTATAGCACAATTAAAATAATTTTCTAGTTCTCCGAGCTAGGTGTAGGGTAACTGGGGGTAATATGGGCAATTTTAACTAATTTGTTAATAACAACACATAAGCTCTTCTAAAATTTTCATTTGTTTTTATAAGTTAATTCTTTACGCCTTTCTCTAGCAGTTACCAAAGTTTCATATCGTTAAATTTCTGAATTTATATACAAATTTATTAATTTGCAAAAACAAACAAAATATTATGTTCCATTTACTTTGTTTATTAGGAATAATTAAGTGGTTTAATGAAAAAAATAAACACAGTTTTTTTTGGATTTCAAGATCAAAAAAGTAAAATAATTATTTTATAACAAAAATATAATTTTTATGACACATGTGTTGTAATATCTTTTTACGCTATAGTCATTAATAAAAGCATACGTTTGTTTACGTGTTTAGACACTTTTATTCTCGTTCATGTCCGTTATGTGAACCTGCCTCTTTCATTTACGCACGCGCGGTTTGCATTGCCGTACTGCACAAACTCGATGAATAACTATTGTTATCTTGATAAAATACACCTGCACCTTTGTCGTAAACTGAATACTAAGGCCGCTATTTTAAAACATCCCATTTTTGCATTACCTGGCTGCATAAAGTCGTTTTTCTGTCATAATGCCGAAACCTTTATGATGACAAAATATTTCGCCTCATAAACATAACGTCTGTGTGCGTGCTTTGCTGTGCTACGTACTGCAGTGCTATTTCCAGTGCTTTTTGATTACTTAGCTGCTGCATTGTTAATTTAGCTATTTTTGTAATAATTTTTGTTATTATGCTAATTACTTTCGGATAATTCGAACATTTCAAAATCCGAACAGGTCCCGGCCCCAATTAGATCGGATTAATAGGGTTATTGTGTAATTAATTACCATAAAGTTAACCTATCAACATGTACACCCGAACGATGTAGTTGAACCCAGGTTTCAGAAACTGATTTTAGAGGATATAAAACTAATTTATTAATAGGCCTACTTTGTATTAAAAAAATATTTTAATTTATTTTTAAAACTGTGTAGTTGCAGATCTTTTAAAAGAGTTGGTGGGTTTGTTCCACGTTCTTTCGGCATCTAGTTATTACTAAATGATAAAACTTCCTTTTAAACTACTAACTAGTATTTATTAACAAATAAATCAATTACACTGATAACCGTAACCAATTACGGTTATTACTACCGGTAAATTACAATTAAACTACTTAGACTAAATCAATTACAAAGTGTTATTAACAACTTAAATATAGTAGGCTTATAATTTAACTAAAGAGAAAATACTATAATACCACTCACAATTAAATAATTAATCAACTCGTACTTGCAAAACTAAACAATTTTACTCTAACTACTGTATAACGAGAATCTGTTAACTTAAAAATAGCTAAATGCTGAGCTATTACATTTGCTGTACAATTAACTTAAATTGAGTTACAAATCGAACGGAACCGGAAGGAAGGACAGACCGAGGACGCCCGACGAAGAGATGGACAGATTTTTAGAAGCTCGGAACAGGAAGGGATGCCTAATCCTTGAAGGGCAGAACAAGAAGAGTTAACTGAATGTATTTTAAAATACAGTGTAGTATTACACTCCGAAATGAGCCAGAAACAATTTTGAAATTACATGGGAAAGGATTTCTCAATTTCGTTTACGAATAAACTATTTTTCTAACTGATGCTCGGTACAGCAATGATTGAGTACATTCTCTTATCCGATATGGTATTGACGGTTATTCTACTAAAGACATTTTCACAGAGAAATTTCAATTGCCTTCTCGTTTTGATAAATATTTACAGTTGTAAAAAACATGACAGGCTCTTACGTAAAGTGATACTTTACTGGTCAACAAATTAAGGTATAATAATGCGAGCAGTACAAAGAACGGACTCTAAGCTAAATGCATTCGTAATTTCATAAAAAGAACACTTGTAAATATTCTGCAATAACAAAAAATATAATTCCAATTTCGTTCAGTACGCGGAAGATCTTTAACACGTGGTAGAATTTATTTGATAAGTGATAATATGCTTTTATAGTATGTATATAGTATGTAGAAGTATTTTCTGATAAATTCTGCCGTATCGTTAATAATTAGACGGTGGCAATGGGCGGACCTTTTATTCAAAAATCCCTCGTCGTCACTTCCAGTAAAAAACCAACCAATTAGAAAGCAGCATTTTGACAAATTACATTACACTGAATGAAACCATTTTCATTGGTTGATATCGGTCTAACGTAGTGCAGCACTATAAGCTCTCTGATTGGAAAATAAAAGCCAATCAAAATGAAGCATAAGAAAATTATCTGATCGGTTAGATTTGGGGCTTGCTCATTGGCCAAGGATACTAGACTCTGATTGGTCCGATATTATCTCTGCGTTTGCCGACACACGCCCATCACTGTCAACTTGACCCGCCTTACTCATACAACCCAAATAGTTCGTTTATTGAATATCATTTTCAATACTATTATTTTGGTTTATATATATATTGTGTTCTACTATCACTTTTGCGTCCGTACATTGACATTTTCCTATCAATATGGAGTTCAAGTGTATTTGGCGTCCGTAATTAAAATATTTACGGACGCAATTACAATAATTACAGTAATTAATTACGGACGCCAAATTACAATAATCTTTACAAAAATGTATTGTGACATGGTTTTTGGACTAATTTATTTCAACTAAAGTAAATTGTTACGGGCGACTATATTTATTTTGTAAGAATTTTATTTTTAACCAGAGAAACATAAAAAATTAATAAATAATAAATAAATAAATTTATTAATAAATTAATAAATTTTTTGTTTTTGTTTTTATTAAAGAAGCTGGCTAAAGGATGTCACAGTAATATTATTTTCAATTTAAATTAAGTTATTTTGTTATTTTAAATTTAAATAAATATATTGTAAATAAATAAATAAATAAATTTATTAAAATTATTCATAAAACTACACTTGTTTTTTTTATGAAAATATAAATATAATTAATATTTCTGGGTGAAATTAATTTTAATTTTAATTCAAAATCACATGAAGTACGTAAGTCTTTTGTTGAAAATTGAGAAGTCAAAAAAATTGGTATAATATTTATTTTTTAGAAATATGGTGCTAATATAAGTGCTGTATAATAGTAAGCTAAGTGAGCTAAGTAAGCTAAGTAGAGCTAAGTGCTGTATAATATTTTATTATTTTTTTGAAAAATTTTATTGTATTATATTTTAAGATTATTATAAATTAAACTGTTATTAATACATTAATATTTGTAAATGAAATTATGTACAGAAATAAAGAATTATTATTATATTTTGGTATAGGATGCGAAATTGCGGTCTTTTAAACAATTTTGCACACCGTACCTTGGAGAGTTTCTCACCAGAGTACTCTAACATCGCCCCTATGTAATAATATAGGCATACGTATATTATTTATATTGTCACAGAGTTGTCAATTTCTCATTTGCTATCAATTTCGCAACCACCCGTTAAGAAAGTAGATAAAACTTCTTATAAATAAATATTGTATTGTGTTAAAATAAAGCTTAAAACAGTAATAAAAAAAGATTTTTATTAATAATATTAATACAATTCTTTCAAAACTCGTATTCACAATATAATTTACTTATCATTTTAATAATTTTTAGCCCGCAAATATTTGATATAACTAAAATAACTTTCTGTCTTCCTCCCTCACCGCGGTTTATTTGTCTTACTCCTTCTTTTTTCTGTCTTAATTTTTCACCGCGGTTTATTTGTCTTCCTCCTTCTCTTTTCTGTCTTCATCCTACACCGGGGTTAATTTGTCTTCCCCTTCTCCTTTCCGTCTTCCTCCTTCACCGCGGTTTATTTATCTTCCTCCTCTCCTATCCGGCTTCCTCCTTCACCGCGGTTTATTTGTCTTCCTCCTTCTCCTTTCTGTCGTCCTCCTACACCGTAGTTAATTTGTCTTCCTACTTCTTCTTTCTGTCTTCCTCCTTTAACGCAGTTTATTTGTCTTTCCTTCGCCTTTCTGTCTTCCTCCTTCACCGTGGTTTATTTGCCTTTCTCTTACTCCTTTCTGTCTTCCTCCTTTACCGTGGTTTATTTGTCTTCCCTTCTCCTTTCTGTCTTCTTCCTTCACCAACACAGAAGCATGCTTACGCTATCTATCGGACTTCATTGGAACTAACTTTGCAATAAGTGTGAACGCTTACGCTATCTATCGGATTTCATTGGAACTAACTTTCCAACCGGTGTGGACGCTAACGCTATCTATCGGATTTTATTGGAACTAACTTTGCAATAAGTGTGGACGCTTACGCTATCTATCGGATTTCATTGGAACTAACTTTTCAGCCGGTGTGGACGCTAACGCTATCTATCGGATTTTATTGGAACTAATTTTACAATAGGTGTGGACGCTTACGCTATCTATCGGATGTCATTGGAACTAACTTTCCAACAGGTGTGGACGCTAACGTTATCTATCGGATTTTATTGGAACTAATTTTACAATAGGTGTGGACGCTTACGCTGTCTATCGGATTTCATTGGAACTAACTTTCCAACAGGTGTGGACGCTAACGTTGTCTATCGGATTTTATTGGAACTAATTTTACAATAGGTGTGGACGCTTACGCTATCTATCGGATTTCATTGGAACTAACTTTCCAACAGGTGTGACCTTTACGCAGTGGGACATAACTGACGTAACTGATGTGTCGAGACATAACTACTGGAATTAAAGAAACAATTAATTTTCCAAAAAAATTTCCTTAAAATTACTTTCAGTACTAATATCGGAAATGAAGACTCTGACTGAGATAATAGAATAACTGAGTAACAGGGTGAATGTCATAATGTCCTACAAACATTCTTTCACATGTAAAAATGTTTGAGTTAATAGCTGAAAGGATGAGGCGTAGACAGATAAGGGTGAAAACACAAAGAAACAGGTATCTGGTTAGATTTCCTGCAGGCGCGTACCTGCGTTAATCAGCGCTGGGTCATGGCCATAAAATCCGCACGCAACCGCTGGTTAAATTTCCACTCGCCATGTCCAGGCTAATCGGATGATGACTATTTATTATCAAATTTTTGGCTTTAAAATTAAAAAAGTAAAGTTACAAATAGATAGTTGTGCTGTAGCTCATAATCGACAACCTACTTGAAAGAAGGTATATTGTAAAGTTAGTTCCAATGAAATCCGATAGATAGCGAAGCACTCTTCTGTTGTGGTGAAATGGAAACCAGAAAGGACAGGGAGGAAGACCAATAAACCGCAGTGGAGGAGAACGACCGAAAGAAGAAGGGAAGACAAATAAACCACGGTGAAGGAGGAAGACAGAAAGGAAAAGGGAAGACAAATAAACCACGGTGAAGGTGGAAGACAAAAAGGAGAAGGGGAAGACAAATAAACCACGGTGAAGGTGGAAGACAAAAAGGAGAAGGGGAAAGACAGAAAGGAAAAGGGGAAGACAAATAAACCGCGGTGAAGGTGGAAGACAAAAAGGAGAAGGGGAAAGACAGAAAGGAAAAGGGGAAGACAAATAAACCGCGGTGAAGGTGGAAGACAAAAAGGAGAAGGGGAAGATAAATAAACCACGGTGAAGGTGGAAGACAAAAAGGAGAAGGGGAAGACAAATAAACCGCGGTGAAGGTGGAAGACAAAAAGGAGAAGGGGAAGACAAATAAACCACGGTGAAGGTGGAAGACAAAAAAGAAGAAGGGGAAGACAGAAAGGAGAAGGAAAGACAAATAAACCACGGTGAAGGTGGAAAACAAAAAGGAGAAGGGGAAGATAAATAAACCACGGTGAAGGTGGAAGACAAAAAAGAAGAAGGGGAAGACAGAAAGGAGAAGGGGAAGACAAATAAACCACGGTGAAGGTGGAAAACAAAAAGGAGAAGGGGAAGATAAATAAACCACGGTGAAGGTGGAAGACAAAAAAGAAGAAGGGGAAGACAGAGAGGAGAAGGGGAAGACAAATAAACCACGGTGAAGGTGGAAGACAAAAAGAAGAAGGGGAAGATAAATAAACCACGGTGAAGGTGGAAAACAAAAAGGAGAAGGGGAAGATAAATAAACCACGGTGAAGGTGGAAGACAAAAAAGAAGAAGGGGAAGACAGAGAGGAGAAGGGGAAGACAAATAAACCACGGTGAAGGTGGAAGACAAAAAGAAGAAGGGGAAGATAAATAAACCACGGTGAAGGTGGAAGACAAAAAGGAGAAGGGGAAGACAAATAAACCGCGGTGAAGGAGAAAGACAGAAATGAGAAGGGGAAGACAAATAAACCGCGGTGAAGGAGGAACACAGAAAGAAAGGGGAAGATAAATAAACCACGGTGAAGGAGTTTTTCCAGTCATTTCTATAAAAAAATTCGTTTGTTCTGCTTACGTAAGCGAGAAAAGGAAGTGAAACTGGATGGATGTACTTTATTCTACCTTTAACACTTTTTCCTTAAATCTGTAGTCACTGAATTTTATAATGCCAGAAAATCGGTGCAGAATAAGTATTAAAATAGGCCTCCTTAGTTCAGGTCTGACTAGTAAGTGTGCTGTTTCCCTAATTTATAAGTTTAATTTTTTATCGCATTGTGTTCAACCGTCCAACCTTAAAGAAAAGTTGAAAATTAAAGAAAGTAGAAAAGTTTTAAAAGTTAGAAAAGTTGAGGTAGTCTTGTACAGACCCAGGCCTATCATTCTTGACAGAGTATGGTTAATTGAACCCCAACCATCAAAGTTGTCCATATTTAATTTTTTTTATGTTTTAGAAAAAGTTTTTCTCTTAATCGCTTTATTTACTATAAACTGCTAAAACTATTAAATGAGGTGACAGCTAGTTAGATGACATGAAATAGTAGAATAGAAGTGCACTTAAAATCATTTTGCAGAGACAGTGGACAAAAAGCAAAATGCGCATTCTTCTTTCATATCGTAAGCGAAATCAGGAAATATTCGACGATTGTTTGGCGGTGTATTGTAGAAAAACTCATGAAATTACATGTTAACAAATTACTAAATATGACAAATTACTAAACAAATATTTTTTTATTTCATCCCTAATGTGTGTACGTTGCAATCTCAATTAAGAACAATAAGCAACCCTATGACCCAATGATATGTATGAAGTGTAAATGAGGTAGTCTTGTACAGACCCAGGCCTATCATTCTTGACAGAGTATGGTTAATTGAACCCCAACCATCAAAGTACATCGGTAACAACTGTCTTAGTATTCAAATCCGTATAAAATAACTAACTTACTAGGATTTGAACTAGGAACTTACGGCTCCGAAAATCAGCTATTGAATAACTGACTCGCGGCGACGACTTTACCTCTAGACCAACCCGGTGGGTACTAAACAAAAACCGTAAACAAATTATACTAAAGATATTGTTCATGGAATCTTTAATGGTTGGTTTATGTCTAATTTGAAAAAAGAAACAAAATCGGCGTGAGATGGACTCATGTATGGAAGCCGACAGAACGACGGAGAACAACTCTTCAAAATGATCTTCTGTTTACAACGCGTTTACAAAGAAAACTGCCAGCCATAACATAAAAAATTTAATCCTGGTACTACTATTCGCACCGGTTTCCTTCCAGAATAGTTTGTCAACCCAAAAAAAAATCGTCAATCAGAAAAGAGAATTTTCTAATTCTATAAAAAAATAATTAAACCAATAACTTAATTATATTATATTAGTTATATCAAAAATTTGCCGGATAAAAATTATTCATATGATAAGTAAATTAGATTGTGAATACGAGTTTTTGAAATAATAATTATTAACTTATTAATAATTATTAACTTATATCATTAATAAAAATGTGTTTTTATTACTGTTTCAAGCTTTTTTTCTTAACACAATACAAATTTATTCATAATATGTTTTATCTTTCTTAACGGGTGGACGCGAAATTGATACCAGATGAGATGTTGACATCTCTGCGACAATATTCATAATATACTACATTATTACATAGGGGCGATGCTAGAGCACTTTGGTGAGAAACCCTCCAAGGTACGGTGTACAAAAATTGTTTAAAACACCACAATTTCGCATCCGGTACCAAAATTTATTTATTCTTTTATGTCTCTCTGGTTAACAGTAAAATTCTCAAAAAATAAATATAGTTGCCTGTAACAATATAGTTTAGATTTAAAAAATTACGTTCAAAAACCATGTCACAATAAATGTTTATTAAGGATTCCACTCACTCGGACTCCAGATTGATAGGAAAAAGTCAATGTAAGAGCGCGAAAATGATAGTAGAACATATAGAACATTTATGTATGTATGTATAATATGTAGGCTATATTTTATCATTTTTGAATGTAAAGCACATTAATAACGTAGGTTAAACGATATCGTTCAGCGACATTTTGAGATGTTTATTCCTTACTGATTCCGGATCTGGTTGTTAACAGATAATGAATGAGTAAAATTGATACTTTCTGCATTATCTCTATAAATAAAAAAACCTTTCCTTTAAATAAAAAATTGCAGAACAGTCGGACGTTAAAACAAAAAAACATTAAATAAAAGAAACACACTAAAGGAGAGAACACTAAATAGTTACTTCGGCCGATGCTATCACTTAATTGCAGCCAAAAAATTACAAGCACAGATGATATAATTGTTATGCCATATAAGTATTAACATATAAGCATTATAAGTATTAAGTGTAAGTTAGCATATAAGTATTATATAAGTATTATGTATATGTATTAACACAGTATATGCCTACAAATGTATGAGATTAAGATGGTCGCCCGTTTGACCAACCCAATTTAATGAACTATTACCAGCATCTCATCGTAAAGTTCTGCAAATGGAAACTGATGCGTTCTTATAAGAACAATAATAATATTTCTTATTAAAAAAACCAATTTTTCCAGTTAACAATCGCACCGCGTTAAGTACAAAACTGGTTTAACAAACTAACACTCCGTTTCGCAACCGATTTACTACTGAACTGAACCTATGAAGAGTTCAGCTATTTTATAATAAGGTCATAGAACTTCGAAAATAGTTACGAATAATTGAGAACAAACAGAGTAAACTTAATAATAAGTACTTCACACTTACATTCATATAAATTTTAATGTAACACGCGGTTATTAGTTATTTTTTATATGATATTGTGACACTTATCGCTAAGGTCTGTTTCGGAATCTAGGTAATTAAATAATTAATACACTAAAGTTTACAATTACAAATATTTATTACACTAAAAGATTTACAAAATAAATAATTAAACTAATTATTATGAAGTAATACAATAAATGACTAAATAATTTACTTAAAATAAATAATAAACAATAAATAACTTAATAATTTACTTAGTACTACTTACAATCAATTTTATAGAATACACATACAAAATGAAACTGAATACACAAAAACTGAATTTAATACAGATACACAATAACTTTTCACAATACACACACAAACAAAGACAGTATAACAATCGTTGACCAACACAATGCTCGGAACGCTCCTGCACTACGCCCGATAGCCACTCGTCAAAGATCAAACGAATATTAACTCACTGACCGCGCTCGGGGGTCTATTTATATACGCGGGGTTCAAAGAGACTTCTCGAACGACACAGAGATTCGATCAATAATCTTTTTATTAGTTCTCGAAAAGTCATAACTGATGAACTGATGTAAACAAGTAACAATAGATCTATTGTAGAAAGTGTTACAGGTCGACCTTTTCACAAATAGTTGCACAACAATAACACAATAGCGCAGTTATTTCAAACAATTTTTATGAATAGGCAAACCTTTTATAGCCACCTCATTGTTACTTTTCCACTCTATTATCTACCCTTTACCATGAAATGCTAGAGATTTCGCGAACGGTCTTCGATATTGTCACAATATTGTAAACTTGATTATGTAAACTTGTCTGACGCAGTTTGAGTCTTAATAATAAAAGAGCCGAAAATCGCACCTCTTACACTTTTCTAGAAAAAACTAAAGATTGAAATAGAACTAAATATAGAAATAACAATAGGTAAAGGCCGCAACACGAATTTCCATGCAAACCGTTGTTCCGAGTCATCCGCCAGCCGTCATTCTACTACCTTTTTAGTATAACATATTTCATTTTGAGTTGTTGGAAATATAAATAATGATTATAAAAATCATAAACAATGATGTATTTGGCCGGGTACAGACGGACGTAGCGTTATACCGGTGATGAGTTACATACATGAGTCAGATGGTGAAAGACAGGATGATAGAACGGTAACATGCCGGTGAAACAACGTCGGCCGATGTTGGATATTTAACGGTTTTTAAGGGAGCACTATACCTCCTATCTAACCCATGTTAAATTGACCTCTTTGTAGGTACACGTTTCTAAGAAACCGTTAAGAGTTAGAGTTTTAATTTTTTTGTGCCTTTTCTATGACATCTTTTTAAGCTCTGGTACTAGAATTATTAATATAGAGCTAGCGATGCCATTTCGAGAATTTTCTTTAAATGTAAAAACAATTTAATTTATTTTGTAGAATTTTTTATTTTATTTCGATCTTAGTAAAAATACCGTATGTCACAATTATACTGGGAAACATGCTCACAAAATTGCAACCTTCAAAGTCTCAGTTTTTGAGAAAACTGTACCTTTATGGAAAAAAGGGAATTTGCGGGAAATGAGCTGTAAAGTTTTACTTCCCTAAAATCGGCCTGCACCATAATATTGATCCTCACCAGACTGTTCTTTTTCGTCAAGTAATTTCCTCTTTTTTTCTCTTGTCTTGCTTCTTTTGACACACTTTCCATAAAGGCCTTCTCAGCTATCTGTGTTCTTTGAATATCGCAACTCTTAATTGTTTCCACAGATTAACTCAATTAAAAGAAATTCTGGTCAAAACAATACTTAACAAAAATCTGCATAGCTTCCGTAATTTCTATCGTACAGTTATAATTTTTATATGTAATTACCCAAAAAAAGATGCAGAAGGCAATGGCGCCAAAATTAGAAAAATCGATTTTTTCGATTTTTGAGGTATAGTGCTCCCCTTAATACACACCGTGGTTCGTGTGCACAACCGCTCAGCGTTGGCTGCGTGGTAACGGTGCGTTAACGCGCCATCCCTATTACCCTTAATTAATTACCCTTAAATTAATGAATAACATTTTTATTATTTATAATAACAATTACTAATTCAATGTTAATACAAAGAGACAGAAGAATCCCCTTAAAGCAGTGGAGATGGATTTCTGGAGGTGGAGCTGTGGTGCGTCGCGGATCGATCGAATTCCAAAATTAGGAAAAGAATCGGCGTTCAAGAAAATATCATGGATACCATATCCCGGAAGCAGTTAAAATGGTTTGGGCATTTGCAGAGAATAACCCGAATGGTCCGATAATAACAGACTCTGAATCAATAAAAGACTCTAAAATTATTCAGATAATAACTGTCTGCTCTTATTATGATTTTCATAATAATTTAATGTAATATCGAGATTTTAATTTTATGAACAATGCTGTAAAACTTATAATCATATAAGTTTTTATTATTAGACCTGTAATTCTTATTTGAGGTTGGTAGGTAGCCAGGGTATGGGTGTGGACGCCTGCCAGTAGAAGAAGGAGGGGTAGGCCGGAAAATGACATGGTTGGATAAGGTGCAGGAGGCAATGTCTTTGCGGCGGTTATCCGATGGAACTGGTGAGACAGAGAGAGGTGGTGCTTAGGAAGCGAGATAAGGCTGGGGCTGTAAATTCTCGCATGAATATATAATAATTACTAATTCTTTATCTTTATTTAGATAAACGTATACATTAGGCCTATTTACTTTATTTTAAGGTTTATTTATAGAAATTAATGTAATATTTCTTTATGCTTGGTTGACAAAGTAAAAAATTAATAACATTTGTAAAAAGTTTTTAATCGCTCGAGCATATATATGGTTATATGAAATAAACATGAGGGAATTTTTTTTCGCTTTAGATAGTATGCACCGTAATACCGGTCAGACGGTAAGCCTAAAAATTAGTGACGCGGCCTATATAACAAAAACCTTTTTCAATCCTATTCCAGAAGATAACTGATTCCAGAAAGATCTCATTCCAGAAGAATGAGATGTGACTACTATTGGAGAAGGACTAGTAAAAACGTATTCAAAAGGCACTTTTTATATCCTACCATTATCATTTTTGTTGCAATATATTTTGACAGAAGCTTTTTCGTATCCGATTGATCTACGATGAAAATCTCTAAAACAATATTTTTGTATCTTGTCGTGTACGAATAAATAAATATCTTTATTTAAAAAAAAAAACGTCCATTCTTTCTCAGAAAATTACAGTCACGTAAATTTAAATAGGCTACATGGAAACGTTAGTAGTAGTGTAACCTCGATTATCCGTCAGTGTCGAGACCATGACCCTGACGGATAACCGAATAGATGGATAACAAAAAATTAACAATTCACATAACCACGGTATGGTTTCACTAGTGTTGAGGACGAAAATGCAAAAACGTTTACAAGTGGGTGATACACATTTGTATTTGTACAACTAAACTACAAAAACCAGGTTCAGAATTATAAACTGTCAATAATAGAAACTTACTCTAGAAATTTTAGATCTACGCTTAAGATGTTCTAGGTTTACGCTTTGAATAATCTGTCATTTTCTGTTTCTTTGAGGCTCAAGCTTTCTTGACAGCGGCAATGTTCCGTATTTTTGATGAATTTGTAATGCAATGTTCCGTATTTGCGATGTTCCATGAAACTTGCACTTCACGAAATAGGTACTGTACTGTAAAGTAATAAACTTCTTTTTTTCTGGGGCGGGGGGCACTGACGGAAAACAGAAAGAAATAGCCTAAACGGTTGTAAGAATGACGGTTGATCGAGGTTTTACTGTATATGTAGTTCTATATAAAAGTTTTACACAAAAAACGTCATTTTGCTTATAAAATGGCTCTGACAGCTCAGTGTTCATCCTAAAGATGTCATCTGTTTTACCTGGAGATTCCCAAGAAGTAACAATGTACTCTAAATGAAAGAAGATTTGAGCATAATACGTACTTATTCAAAAGTAGGTAATTCTTATTTGAGCATTCTAAGACGGAAGAGTAAGGTTTCATTTTATTGCAAACAAGTTCAATAAAACTTTGCAGCAGGATAGCTTGTTGCCTAATATTACTCCTAAATATATTTTTACATTTTACATTAAATACTGAAATTAATGGAAGTATTCTTACTTTGTTATTTTTATTGTATGTCAGTTATCTTGTACGCAGTTTGACTTTTAATTTTTGTGATGGGCACCATAGATGAAAAATATCGATGTTATCTAATTCTCATATGTTCCCAACCTGGGAGCACAGTGGGGAACACGCAAAGGGAGCGCGTTTCGAATACCGCCTCTAACTCAGGAACGGTTAATAGTTGAGTAACGATTCAAATGCTGAGTCAAAAACTTATGCTCTAAAACGTTTTACGTAAATAAAATGCGTATTTCTAACGGTTGTCACACAATATTAATTTTTAGCGAGAAAATAGCACATATTATTAAAAAAATAAAGCAACAAGATAAAATTTGTTTCATTGATTGACCTTTTACTTGAAATGGGAAGCGTCCCAGATTTTCCGCTTTTAAGTCCAGCTTCATGGAGGTTTTCTCTTCCCCTACATAAATATAGAGAAGGAACGTATTGTTTTCATCTTGACTTTTCGAAATATATATATATATAATATTTTCACCGGATATACACGTTTTTAGGTCCCCTGAACCCAAAAAACGTTTTTAGCGATTGGTCTGTGTGAACAAAATATCTCAAGAACGGAACATCGTACAAAGTTTAGAATTGTAACTTAAGTTAGGTATCACTGCAAAACCCGATACGAACATTTGAATCAAAATCGGTCAGCCAGAAGTATTAGTTTATTCGTGCAATTTTTCACTTTTTGCAATTTTTTCAAAAACGGCTACTACGATATTTTTAAATCGTCTCTATACTACATTTTTTATGCTCTAAAAGATAGGGTATGCGCTCTATCTGCTGAAATGCTTTGGGGGAGGGCTGTGCTCTCAAGGTAAACAATTGTTTTTTTTTCAGATTGCGCCTTTAATATACATTCTAGAGCGAAAGTATATAATTAAAGTTGTAGAATATTAAGACACCTACAAATTTCATTTCAAACTTTTTTGTACAACGCTTAGTTTAGCGGCAATTAGTTATTTTCTTGTTTTTCTTTTCATCAAAATTGGTAAAAGATGGGGTTTTTAAAATTGAAGCCTTAGTATGCATTTTACATCAAAAGGTACTATATAATCAAAGTTATAGAAAATTAAAAAAACCTTAAACTTTTATTTAAGCATTTTTCTTTACAGAGCCTAGTTTAGCGTCAATTATTGATTTTCCATATTTTTAAGTTCGACAGAGGTTGATTTTCATTTTGCGTCATTCACTCATGATTAAAATTAGGTTGTTTATTTATTTTACCTTGTTTACTCATGATTAAACATAGGTTATATTGTTCATTATCTACATTGTTAAGAGAAAGTCGTATCAGTGTTCCACACCAGATTTTTCCCTTAAACTGTTTCTTGTTCCTTCTTGTCCCAGACACCATTATTCAATCGAACCAGTTACAACAATTTTAGATTAATTTCATAAGTAGTTGTATACAGTAAACTCTACGTATTCGCTGGGGTTAGGTTCCGAAAATTCGCCGCGAATACGGAAATTGAATTAAATGAATAAGCAATGCCTAAACTTAGTACATAAATACTGTAGTGTACATTATATGCTATTTATATAAACATACTTAACTTACCAATTTTAAAACCAGCAACTCGATGTTTCGTAGGTACTGCATTTATGTACGTATTAAAAGCGCGTTATTTAGGAATGATGTAGAGAACATTTTATTAACATGTTACTAATCGCTAATCTAACTAACCACTCTATCACATAAATCACAGCGGACAAGATTTTTGCAATTGTTCTTTCGGTTTCGTTAGTAATCAAATCAGTAACGTCATTAGAATTTTTCCAGAAAGAAAATTAATGTAGACTGCTTCAGTTCTTCAAGAGAAGATTTAATGCATGATACACAATCAACTATGTTAAATTGTTTCCAACACTTAACAAGATCTAGCTCAGTATCTGCAACCACATCGTCTAAAATTATTTTGAATGTACACCTTACATAATACAGTTTGAATGCATGAATTTTTCTTTCATTCCGTAGTTCATTTCTTGAACGTTTAAATTTGTTTTCATTCGGAACAAACCGTGAATATTGAATTTAGCTCACCGCGAATAGCGCGGTAACAAAAAAGGGAACCGAGAATATGGAGAGTTGACTGTATATATTGTTTTCTTTTGTAACTTTTAAATTACTATACAGTTAAAGAAAAATAACTTAAACTAAAATTAAAAAAAAAATAGTAGGCGTAGTAATATTTCCTCCTGAGAACTACTACTGCACCAGAATGGATGGGGGGAGCTAGGTTAAATTGGTTTCGGAATGTAAAGCAAATGAAAGAACAAAAAATTAGCATCATGAATGTTAAGGGGAGATTGGACGATGGTGTTAACTCAGAATTTCGATTTTGGGTTTTTATGTTTTTCAATTGTTTAGGCCTAGATCTACCAGAAAAACATATTACGTCAAAAAATATTTTTTTATGAAAAAAATTAAGTTTTTATCAGGTTTACATAGAAAAATTATCATGTTACGAAGAACTAACATTTTTTAAATATTTTATACTGCTCGTTTTAGTGCAAAGAGAATTTTAGTTTTAAAAATATCTGCATCACGGTTTTTAATATTCTCAGCTGCTGGTTCAGCTTTCTAAACAACTGTTGATGGGAAATTTACTTGTTTGTATACATATTGTTTTTGATTTGTGCCTTCTTGTTTCTTACTTTTCCCGTAAATTTTTAACACTAAGGTATTTTTCTCAGAAACCAATAAACCTCCCAGGCTGAAATCTTGGATATCCACATATACCGACATTTCTCAGAAGCTCCAAAAATTAGTAATATGCAAAACACGTGGAAAACAATTTGTAAAAGTTTTATGTTATTCGTAATTTTAAACAAAAATGGTATGGTCCATAGATTAAATTGAAAAAATATCAGTAGCTTGAGAAGAAACCAAACACCTATAGTGTGTAAAGTTCCATTTCCCTGTCTTTTACCAATCCTATGAAAAGTGTACCTAAAAATAGCAAATTTAACATTGGCGGGATACAAAGTACAGTCTCCCCTTAAAACTGGTGGAAGAGGGAAACAATAGGTAGACCCAGTGAATAGATTAAAAAATGGAGGATATTTACGACTGGAGCACAGATAAGTGATCAAAGAGCGATGATTGATGGAGGAAGACTAGTTGGTAAAGACAGAGATAAAAATTTTTTAGTTTGAGATACACTGTCTGAACTAAGGGAACTAGATATAGATGAGGAAGAGAATCTTATTCTTGATCTATGTTCAACACTGGCCTGAGGTAAATAAGGTAAAGCATTATTGGTAATGTAACAGTGTCTACTAGCCCTGTGTCGAAATAGAATGTTTCTATTCCTGGCGCAATTTGGTACGCGTACTGATGCAAAATACCTGGAGTCTGTGGCAACTTGAGGCTTCAAAAATTGTTGGAGTTGCAAAAAACCGAGAAAAACTATTAGTATACAAATAAGTATGTATCCACTAGACTCCTGGGAGTATAAAAATGTAAAACACATAAACAGAGTGTATGTATGTATGTATTTTATATATTGTATGTCACACAAATACAAAACAACTAATGTAACACGTACATAAAACATGCAGACGCAGTAGGCTAGTCGACCCGCAAAAATCTCTTCACTATTCAGAGATGGGTAGGGAGATCTAAATAGGCTTGTTGCTGCTGATATCTCTGTTGTCATGGGAATCCTCATACTGTACAGCCCGTCTAACTCTTCACTTGGGCATTTATTATGTATATTAATGCCATTACAAGGGCTACTTAAAAAAAAAGAAAGCACTACGCAGACATAATAATTTTATGTACTTTTTTACACGACACTTCTTCATTTATTATAAAACATAAAATAATTATAACAGAAATTATACTTATTTTGTGAGAGAAATAAATCTCAAACTATCGAGAAAATAGGTGAAGACGCTCTTCACCTACTTCACTTGAATAACCGCCCATGCCTGGTGTGTTTAATAACGATACAGAAATAATATTAGGCTGGACTCGTACCATCAAGAACTTGTGATATCATAGGAGAAAAGTGCTTTAAAACCGGATACAAGCCACTACTAGGAACAGAAGAGTGTATTAGTTCTGGATCTGGCATAGTGCACTATCTCAATGCAATCCAGTTGTTGTTACCACTAAGACCACGCCCAATGAAAGTGCAAGTTTAATCTGTAACTTGCTCCTGATACAGAATGCACCGGATAATTTTGCTGCACAGTACTCAGTTACTGTGACTAGTACCTGTACCATCACTAGTGTTAACTTGAACAAAAGACACAAGTACATGTAGATATAATAAAAGGGCTTGTAAGAAATTCTTGGAGATCTCCAAAGAGTCATATAACTGAAATGAAGTAGCTCGTTGAAATGAAAACAGTTATTTGGTAATTTGAGCAGAAAATTTTTTGCCAACAGTTTATCTAAAGGTAAGGTTATATAAAAGATATAAACAAATAAAATCGGTAAGAATATAGCAATCAGTATTTTGAGTAGATTTCCAAAAAATGTACTATTACTTTAATGACTCCAAAATTTTAATGATTTTGTTAATATTTTTAACGAATTGAATTTTCTTTTTTATAGTGTATCTTTGCTTCGTCACAATGTCCGAGACACATGGTTTGCATCGTTTTCAGATGTGCCTTTGCAAAAGTAAAATTCAACCCGTACACGTTAGAAAGAAAGAAAACACCAATGTTTTTGCGTAGTATGGACAGTTATGATGATTATGATAATGATTCAATGCCAACACCTAACGAAAAGCAACAATTTCTAGACTACAACCAACACAGATCAATACCAATGGAACAACTGTTGGACCTCAGCTCTGATAATTTAATACAAACACAGGATGGTAAGGAGAACTTATGTGATGACTGCAGTAATTTATTACAAACTCATGATGAAAGGAAAGCTTCGTATAAGAACTCTGATAATTTTTTACAAAAACAGAACCTGAAAAAATCAATTAAAGATGATTTTATTAATTTAAGATGGATACCGAATAAGACCGAAAAATTAAATGCTAGCTTTGACATTTTAATAAAAGCTCGTAATGGAAAGGATACAGTTGATGAAGACTATGACGATTTACCACAAGCACGAAAAGAGAATACAAGTTCTGACTATAACTTTGATAACTTAAAGGCACTGTATAGAAGGAAACTCTTTGACAAAAGCTTAGACGATTTAATACAAGCTCACAGTGGAAAGGAAACCTTTGATGCAGCCTTTGAAAATTCTTCACAAAAACAGAATGTTGATGAAATTCATGCCGATAACCTTGACGACTTATTGACAACAAATAAAAAGGAAACCTTTGACGACAGCTTTGATAATTCAATACAAGCTCACAGTGGAAAACAAATTCTTGATAAAAACTTGGACAATTTGCTACAAGTACAAAAACAGAATAAAAGTTTTACAGATGACGTTCATAATTTAATGTGGAAACCTAATATAAAAGAAAAATTTGACAATTTAATACAAACTCATAATGGAAAGGAAACCTCTGACAGAAACTTTGACAACTTACCAGACGTACATAATCGGAATAAAACTGAAGAACAAGAATTCATTGATGCAATAGCGTCACTGTATGGTAAAAAATATTATGACAATTCAATAAAAATTCTTAACGAAAAGGAAATCTCTGATAAAGGCTTTGATAATTTCCCAAAAACACATAATCAGACACAATCATCTAAAGATGACTTTCATGATTTATTATGGACTCCGTATAGGAAGGAAAACTTTGACAATTTAATACAAACTCATAATGAAAAGGAAACCTCTGATAGACACTTTGATGATTTGCCAGAAACACACAAGCAAAAGAAAACTTTTAAAGATGATTTTAATAATTTATTATGGATACCGCATAGAAAGGAACACTCTGATACAAGCTTTGAGAACTTTGCAGAAACACATAATCAGAAGAATACTTCTAAAAATGATTTTAATGATTTAATCTGGACACCGCACAAAAAGGAAAACTTTGAAGAATTAAAACAAACTCATGAAGGAAACAATATCTTTGATAGAAACTTTGACAATCTGCCAGAAACACATTATCAGAATGATGACTCTCATGGTCCAATATGGACACCGCATGGAAAGGAAGGCTTTGACAAGTCACCAAAAACACATAGTCAGAAGAAAACTTCTGAAGATGACTCTCATGATTTAATATGGACAACACATACAAAGGAAAACTGGGGCGATAGCTCTGATGATTTAATAAAAACTCATAATGGGAAGAAAGTCTTTGATAGAGAATATGCCAATTTTCCACAAATACAGAATCAGGAGGATACTTTTAAAGACAACTTTGAAGATTTATCATGGGCACCGACCAGTGACGAAAACTTTGTCAATAGCATTAATAATTTAATACAAAATCAAAATGATATGAAAACCTCTGATAATCAATATGACAATTTGTCAGAATTAATAAATCAGAAGAAAACTATAGAAAATAAATTTGGCAATCTAAAATGGTCACCGAATGGAAAGAAACAATTTGACAATAGCTTTAGCAATTTAATTCGACCTGGTAATGCAATGAAAACCTTCAATAATAACTTCGACAGCTTTCTACAGACGCAGAATGAGAAGAAAAGCATTGAAGGTAGTGTTGAAAATTTATTACAGAGACCAAATAGAAATCAATTCTTGGCCGATACCTTTAATGATCTAATACATACTCAGAATAGAAAGAAAACTTTTGGCCCTGACTGGGACCATTCAATAGACAAGCAGAGAGCGATAAAAATGGTAGATGATATCAATGATTACTTGGTATGAACTCAGATCATGAAAGAAACTTTTCAGGTTTTATTGTAACAATTCACCAACTTGAATTTATGCACTATGATCTATTGTAACTAATTTTTGTAGTTTTTTTAAAAATATTTTAACAGTATTTGTAAATATGACACATACCATTTTAAATATAAATGTTTAACATGACAAACCAACAGATATAATATAGATACAAATAAAAATTAGAATAAAATTTGCAAGTTGATTTTAAAAATTATTTGAATTTCCTATGTATGATGATGCTCAGTAAGAAAGAAGACAAATTGATGTACAGAAAAACTATTTATTCAACGACATTAAAATTTGCACTTCTTTTCAGAAGAGTTTCCAGCATTATGTGATCTCTCTTGATTGCTTCTTTGTCTTGAAATTTGTGTACAGATAAAATCTGTAGTAAAATAACATCTGGAGTGGTATTGTATTAAAACAGATTGTCAAATTAAATGATAAAATAAATCTAATAGCAGCTTAACAAGGTCTAATCCTATCTTATACCCAGTAATCCAATATCATACCCAGTACTTATTTATTTATCAAGAACAAATACACAAAATATAAGTCTTTTATAAGTAATAATCCACCTCTTGCATAGGACTAGCCTGTGCGTAGGAATGGAGTTGTATGCTAAACTAAATTGTTAAGACTATACTGAACTTGCAAAAACCAAACATTATTATAGTGCTAAAATCTAAATTTTTTAATCTACATAATTATTAAAATACCAATTAAATTTTTTTTAAACATATTTATTTATTCAAAAATCCTATTTACTCTGATAACTGATCAAACATGCCGTTTGATTTAGAATATTATTAACTTTCTTAGACGAGTGGATGAATGAAGAAATATATGAAAACATTTTACCAGAAGAAGGGAGGGATAGGCTAGTCAGACATATCTTAACCCTGTTCACACTGGTAATCTAATTCTAGATGATGTCGAATGGATTGTGGTTGGGGTGATAAAACGTGCTTCTGCAAGGTCAGTATACGTTGGAAACCAGTAAATATTGTACTTTTCTAGAAGGTAATTCTTTAACGCATCTAATAGCGTTTACAGAAATAGAATAAGATCAGAGGGAAAATTTTTATTCCCTCTATAGTGTGTAGGTAGCACTGATGGTTTGGGAATTGTTTGTTTTGAATGGAAATTCGTGTAGCTCGTGTGTAAGTCAACGTACATGCATGTTCTTTAGTTCGTGTTGAAGCTATGACGATTCTTTTATGGCGTTTGCCCTTGAAAAGGGAAGACGAGTCCATTTTACTTTTCAGGAGGGGGTTTACCATCACAGAGGCAAAAAATTTGACACTTTGCTTGGTTGCAAAGGGCGTGTAACGGCTTCCTTCTAACCACAACAACAGAATTTTTCAAAACACGTGGTTGTAGAGAAAAGAATTTTCTACATTCCTTTGCTTACAGCTGTAACCTAAATATAATAGTGGCTCTGTGACATCACCGTAAAGAATGTAAAATACCATCCCTTCATGCTTCCCTGTGATGTGGAAATAAACTCGTGTTGAACATTTTGTAACTTCGTCAAATATTTACGGAAATTTAAATAAAACAAAAACATTTATTCCAGTAAACTCTCGTCTACAAAACATGTTTTATAAATGTTTTTGCTAAATTGAAATTTAAGCCCGTTATAGTAAAAAAAAATATAAAGTAAACACAAAAATTTTCCCAGTTGAAAATTTCGCTCGCCTAAATGCAAAGAATTATCAAGCGATTTTTGTTGTAATTATATTTAAAAGGCACGTACATATCATATGAATCAGCTGTAATATTTTCAGAATTTTTTATCAGTAGTGACGTTTGATAAAACAGTTGTTTTGAGAGCACGTTTTGAAATTTTGTAATTCTTCTGTTTAGCGAGTAACAGTCCGTTTTCAAAGGGTTAAGACATCCAGGTATTGTTCTATCAATAATGGAGGGTAATATTGGGGGAGTGAATTGTAGGGGGAGGCAAAGGTAAGAATATTTAAAGCAAATTACAAAAGATGTATGGTGTTGCAGGTATGTAGATATGAAATGACTTGTGCAAGATAGAACTGCTTGGAGAACTGCATCAAACCAGTCGAGAGACTGTTGACAAAAAAATAAGAAGTAAAAATAAGGACTGGCTATAAATATCTACCTGATAAGAATACAAAAGCATGCTTGCATAAAAATATATGTGGAATACACAGGAAAAAGAACAGAACCACAGGAGAGAGGATCTGGAAAGGATGTAATGATTTTTCAAAAATACACCAACATAAAAATAACATTAACAATTTAATATATTTTCATTGTATACATAAACCAGTATAGTAAAAAATACATGCATATAAAAAAAATTGAAACAATTTTACATTTTATGAAACCAAAAATATTCTGTGCTTGAAGAGTAGTAAAATTTTAGAACAATTACATTCGAAATAATCCAAATTTTGTTTCTGGAATAGGTGCATTGTTTATAGCTGCTAAACTAAGTCCTAGAACATGGCGTGTATTCGCTGGATCAATAACACCATCATCCCATAACCTAAGTTCAACACACAAACACATTACATATATTACAAACAAACCTTTATAAATACAAGCTGAAGCCTATAAAATTAATCCTATTGTAAAAATACAGAACTACATCATTTATTCAGATGTCTGAGTTATCTGGAACAAATTTAGATCAGAAAAAACATTTTTACATATAAAATCACAATTATCCCACATCCAGTATTTGAACAACACTGCAATCTAATTACAGTACATTATACACTGTACAACTCGTACAGTACAGTACACTTATCAAAGTTTAAATATTCAAACTGTACAATTACAGTATGTACAGTACCGTTAAAGCATTAATGCTAAAGGTCGCAAGTATGGATCTGTATTTGCTTAGAGAGTCTTTGCTAGACATCATAGTGTACTTGGACTATTGGAGTAGCACCAAACTGGCTGAACTGGTGTGTGATGGAAGGCTTCTACTTTTACCAAAGAAAAACTTGGCACTGGGTTATACTTTGTTTCAGCTGTTCACCAGTGAATGTGTCAATTGTAGGCTGAGTAGTGTCTCCTATCTTTTCCTCATCCAAAGATTCTCTTTCTTCAGTTACACTGGCGGCAATTCATGGAATTTCAGACAATGACTTGTCTACCTGACAAGTGGTACGAATCATGTAACACATCCATGTTTACACAAAACAACACAACAATCGATGTTTAATCACTTGCTTGGAAATGTAAAATGCATCAGATATTACAATTAAAGAACATAAGGGAAGACCTTAACACGTCAAATATTCATTTTTTTAATAAAACATTTTTAAAGAGTCTGTAATTCATTAATAATGGTTTAATTTAAAATTTTATGATTAATGTTGGTACACACATGCGTTTATTATACATGTTTCAAACATATTGATTATGTCTCTACGGTAATTTTTTTTGTAACTGCCCACAAGGACTTATCATGTTATTCCCCTGTTATGAAATGTTATATTTTTTTGGTTTAGCAGTAAATTAACCAAATTTATTTAACTTAACTTTTTTTAATTTTGAAAGAAACATTACTTTTATTTTATCTCATTACTGACAGAGTAAATCAGATGCAAATAGTTAGTCCAACAAGACACAAAAAAATACCCTACTTTTCAAGGGCCCGGTCTGTTGGCGTAGTAGTTATTGTTACTAGCTTCTACACTGGGGTCCCGGGTTCAATTCGCGGTTAGGTCTCGCATTTTTTCATCACTTATTTTCATATATCCACAAATTACAAAACTACAAGACGTAAAACTGAAAAAAAAACTTTTAAAGAACTTTTTATCTTCTTCCCATGTTTCACATGACTTGTCAAATTATTCTCCTGTACATGGTTTTTCTACTGCTCATATCTAGTGAACTACCTAGATGTTTGCTTGACTGCCTTACTGAAGAGAAAAAATATGAAAGTCAAGCTACAATTTAGCTGGAAAATTTCAAAAATGGAAAAATGGACTATCAAGTTATTCCCCTGTGATCTACAGTTATAAGCATTATCAGATTATTAGTTTTTTTCAACTGTTTGTCACAAAAGTGATGTCTGTTATAATAGCAACATTACAATGCGATTCTGCTGTAACAATTTTATTAAAAAATACAAGGCATATACTGTATTGAAACAAAAATACTAAATAATTTTTTTCAAGACAATTTTATTTTTACATGAAAGATTATAAAATTTTCCACATAGTTTCCACCATTGTTTAAGCACTTGTCATTGCAGGTGACCAGCTTATCTAAACTTTCCTCAAAGAAACATCCCGCCAATTAAGACAGCTATAACTTTACAGCAGTTTTTGTGTTGCCAACACATTCAAAGTGCTTACCAACAAGCTTGCATTTCATTTGTAGGAACAAGTGGTAGTCAGATCATACAGGGTCAAGGACCATGGTATTCAAGTGTACCGGTTAAGAAATGTAAGAGCACTATCAAGTCACTTTGTTTTGAGCACATGTGAGCATTTTTGGAACCCAGCCAGAACACAGCTTGTAATAACCCAAGCGGTTGGCAACAATCTCATCCAAAACACAGTTCTTGAAACTTGCGGAAATCGACCTGAAAGCACTGTCATTGTGAATCGTCGGTTCACTTTAATTTTCTCATCCACTCTCCCGATCAAGTCATCATTGACAACAGAAGGCCACCCACTTCGTGGTTTATCATGGACATCTGTTCCTCCTACATTGAATTGCCTAACCAACTTTCCCACCATTCAATCACTCACTGATTTTTCACCATAAATATCTGTAAACTGCCGATAAATTTTTGCTGCCTTAACATTCCTTGTATTCAAAAACCAGATAACAGAACGAATCTTACAGCCGATGAGTTTATCAATTCTTTTAAATATACTAAATGACCATAGTAAACATAAAACACTAGGCTATTCAACCATAATGCCATCAGCATGGAGCTAATGAACAAGGAAAAGCACAGAGCATGCACAATGTACCGACAAGTAGCACTGCAGCGGTGTAAGAACAAAATGGTGCTTACTATCTAAACATCCCTCTAAAAAAAATTGTTTATTTACCTGGCACTTCCATAAAGAGGTTTGCTCTGCTCATCAAACTGTAGTTCAATTGTTTCTCTGAATTTTCTCTCTTCTTCTTCAGGCCACTACAACAAAAGATAACACAAATAAATTTCTTATATAAACCGAACAAAACTTCAGTATCACTATACATGTTGCCTATCATACAAAGGTAGAATATTAAACTATTGTACTTCTTTATTTGCAGTCATTTTTATAAATGACCATCCAATTACATCAAAAGAATGTTAACTATACTAGCTCATATTCTCAGTGTACAAGTATCTCTTAACACATTGAATGCAGTTTAGTTATTTAGAAAGTCATGCTGTGATAAACTTTTTCATGCCAATTACGAAGCCTGCCACCTATCAGGTGTCAACAGTCACCACGATCAAATCAAAACTATTACGTGGATTTTTATTAATTTATTTAATTTATTTTTATATGAATTATAACTTTTTAATTGAATTAAGATTCAAATGTGTTTGTTATTTATAATTTACCAATCCTTGTGTACTTCCTCTGTATTTGTGAAATAGCTTACAATAGTTTTGAACACTACTTACATTGAAAATAATAAAGAAATATTTCAATACGCTTGCAGTTTTTGGCAAACAAAGGCTTAAAATGATTAATTATTAATTATACTATAATTATTAAAGACAAAGTAAAGAGATGTTCATTAAAATTTAAAAAAAAACAACACACGAACCTCCTCCTTCATTTTTAATTTCTGGCTCTTCTTAAGCTCCGTTAAAACCCCAGCAGCTTGTTCTCCACCCATTACAGCAATTCTCGCATTTGGCCAAATATACAAAAAATTTGGACTGAAAACAAACAAATAATAATAATAATAATAATAATAATAATAAAACTTTATTTATTTCCTTATTTATTACAATATTTACCCATACACATTCTTTCCAAAAGCTGTAATACATATTTTACAACAATAAACAATGAACAAGATGGAAGAAATATTGACCTACCCAACTATGAATAAAAAGCCATGTCCTAAAGTAGGTGTTTTCTTCTTTTATTTAATCGACGTTATAACAAAGATTTAAAATTAGGCTAGGACTTCAAATAATGACATAAAAAACACTATAGGATTTCTAATAATTAAATAAAGAAAATTATTAAAACAATCTAATAAAAGTCTAATAAATCTAATTAACTAATAACCTAATTACTAACTATTTATTAACTAATTAACTAATAATCTAATTAACAATATAGGGCTTTAAGAACATCCGACTATTAAAAGTTATACGACCATTTAAAAAAACTACAATCCAAAATTATAATAAATCTACAAAACCAAACAATATACTTTAATGAACAAAAAAAAAATATATATATATGACCCAATGAGATGAGGATAATGTGTATGACGTGTAAATGAGTAGTCTTGCACAGACCAAGATCAACCATTCCTGAAAGAGTATGGACAATTGAACCCCAACCACCAAAGTACACCAATAGCCACTGTATAGTATCAAAATCTGTATAAAAGTAGACCTTTACTAGGATTTGAACCAGGAACCTTCTAGTCATGGGACGGCGCAGTAAAATAGGTGAGCTAGCACACCTCGCTCCGCACACTTGAGTGAATGGCACAGAGCGTGCTGTACAATTGAACGATGAGACGAAGTGAACTATGGGAGCGAGCAAGTAGATTCTAATACGTACAGCACTGAGCTGAGCTATATGAATAAACAGACAGTGAGTCGAGCCGAGGGTGACTTTCGCTCACTCCTTTGCACATAGCGTTGTGTTTGCGCATGCGTCAACCTGAATGTTTATGCATCTCTTTCCACAAACAAATTTTTGTCATGCGTCTATCTTTGTTTCATACACACATGGTAAAATAGTTACAGTACAGTACAATGGTATTTTACAACAACTTGTCTCAGGGTTGTTGTAGTATAGTATGAAAGAATAATAAACCCCTCTCCGCACCTGTCTCCTGCAAACAGAGGCAGAATTTGATACGACATGTATACTTTCCATGCAGCGTTTAGGTAGCCTTTGCTATGATGCTACTACAGAAAAGTGGTTTAGTCGTGGAGGGGATGTACAAGTCAGCTCTGTGCGGAGAGCGTGCTGCATGGGGAGAAACGCTCGGTGTGCTGGTCGTTCAAAATAAAAGAGGTGGTAGCTCACCGCTCAGTTAAAAGTGCTAGCTCTCATCATGAGCGTCACATCACCAGAAACCTTTGTCTCCAGAAACCAACTGTTAAACAGCTGTTAACAGTGACGCTTTACCTGTAGACCAATCTGGTGAGTACCAAACATCCTAATCAGGTATTATTAACAGCCATATTATACTTATAATTAAAATGAATATTTCCAAACCACTAGTTATACGGTAACAGTTAACACTTACTAATGTTTATAGCGCTTCCGTACACTTCATATACATCTTCAGTAATGAATTTTCAAACGTATAAATAGTTACAATTTAAAACTTCAACTCCTACCATCTTTGTAGGATGATGGTAAATTTATAAATATGTTTTAATATTTTGTTTTTTATAAATAAAAATCTTTATAATTTACCTTATACTGCTTTTTATAAATCCTTCTTACAAGTACTTTCACGGTGCGCACCGCTTCTTCAGGTAATGTTAATAAAAGTTCTAGAATATTTTATGAAGATTGCATCTTCCTTTGTCAATGGTTTGAATCAAACTGAATATAAAATGGAAAAATCTACTGCTATTGCTATCTGTGTCATAAATTGGAAATAAATTTTATTACATATAATTTATGATAGATTTTAACCAACTACCATTGTCAAACTGCAACTGTTCATTTATCAAATTATTATAATAATTTTTTTTTTCAAGTTTGAATGTTATAATTATTGTCATTTATTTACAGAACAGTAATGTCTTCTAATGTAGAAAATTTGTAATTATTTAATCGAACATGTTCTGCATAATTAGATTTCTGTTTTCCATATTTATACGCTTGCAGATGTTCTTGATAACGGTTTTTAAATGATTTAAAACCATAAATAAACTAATCAATAAAATAATAAACTTTTGGTGGAGTATAATATTTAATTACAATATAATTGTAGTGGTGAACTGTAACCTTAACATATACAGAATTCAAATCTTTTTCTCTGCACTCAATCCATTCTTCCTGCAAACTATATAACGAGTGAGGCAGTGAATCAGGCGATTTAGCAACACTGCATACAGTCTCCTGTAGTGTGGCTAGGAGAATGAGACTACTGCCATCTTGAAGCGTCTGTTTTACCATTTAGTTCCAATGGAGTCGTGGAGCGGTGCACAATGAGCTTATGCTGTTAAAGCGTATTATAAAAAAAGATAGTTACGTGTTCGCGCAGCGCGCATTTCGTAATTATTTCAATATTCCACGTAATGATCCGATACCTTCGGCCCATGCAATAAAAATATGGGTTAAAAACTTCAAAGAAACAGGCTCAACACTGAAGACACAAACTGGAAGCGTAAAAAGTGTCTGTACACCAGAAAATGTTGACAAGGTGCAGGCGGCTGGGTTAAGAAGTCCTACGCGTTCAGCTCAACGGCATGCAATATCACTCGGCATTTCTAATCACAGTATGAGGAGGATTTTACACAAAGATCTACAGTTCCATCCGTTTAAAATTCAGTTAGTGCACACTTTGAATAATGTTGATCACGCATCCCGACTTGCTTTTTGTAATCGATTGTTGAACATGATGAATGACAATGCAGATCTTCTCAACAATCTTTGGATCTTTGGATGAGTGATGAAGCTCACTTCCATCTTTCGAGCTTCGTAAATAAGCAGAATTTTAGATATTGGTCACACGAAAATCCACAAAAAATACACGAAAAGCCGCTTCACAGTATTAAAGTGACAGTTTGGTGTGCAATATCAACACAGGCTATCGTAGGACCATATTTGTTTGAGGATGACAATGAACGTGCAGTTCAACATGTTAACATACACCAACATGTTAACATACACAGCGCTATGTTAACATGTTGGAGAACTGTCTCCAACCGGAATTAGTTCGTAATCCGGCTTACCAAAACATGTTTTTTCAACAAGACGGTACTACCTGCCACACATCCAGGGCTTTAATTAATGTTTTGCGATGCGTGTTTCCCAATCGCGTCATTTCTAAGAATGGAGACATTTCATGGCCAGCCAGATCACCAGATCTCTCTGCATGTGATTACTTTCTATGGGGACACTTAAAATCATGTGTTTTCCAATCTCCACTGCCTCGAAATGTACAGGAACTTAAAGAACGGATACGTGAAGAAGTGGCACGAATTCCTACAACCACATTACGAAATGTGATGAATAACCTTTGTGCACGAGTTCAGAAATGTGTGCGACAAAATGGAGGACATCTTTATGATATGATTTTCAAGTAATTCATAAAAAATTGTAAATAAGTAAGTATTACTTGGTATATTCTAAATTAATTAAACTACATTTTTTAACTTCCTCACAGTGTTTTCATAATCGCCCGATTCACTGCCTCACCCGTTATAAAAACCTATATTTTTTAATTTATTGAAAAAAATCAAACATTTTTAGCCAAATTTTTTAAAAAAATGTACCTGTATGCACGGCCACACATCCCGTAATTCCCTGCACCAAATGATCCTCCAATAATTAAGGTTATTTTTGGAACTTTTGCACTTGCTACAGCAGTCACCATTTTAGCACCATGTTTAGCTATACCTCCAGCTTCTGCTTCTCGACCAACCATAAAACCTGTGACATTTGAGAGGAATAAGTCTATTATAATATCTTGTCTAGATCTATAGAGTCTAGATAATATTTTGCAACTAAAATCAATTAAATTATGAACTTGTATACAACATAATACCATGTTCATTATATTGTTTTAAAAAAGATCTTCGTAGATTAAATTTCATAACATGCATGGCTCCTGAGAAACTCTCTTTCAGGAAATCACAACATTTTACCTCTTCTGTGTAGTACTGCATAAAATTATACATTTTTAGATTAAATTTTAATTTTTCTGAACGGAAAGTACTCCTGCTTGTTGAGGGTTTTCAAGAAATAATATGTACTGTGGCAGTACAACAGTATTTCATAGTCTTATTTAACTGTAATTCTTCTCACATTAACCCAAATTATGCATACCGACAAATACTAAAAAAAAAAATTAGCTGGCAATAAAAAATTTCAATTCAACATTTACCATAGTAGAAGGTGGATAATAGAAGATCAAGAGGAATGTGTCAGGAGAGGCAAGGGATAGAGTCAGAACTCACGTATGGTGGGAGTTTCAATTTTTTTTAGCTCACCTCCATTCAGGCCAATATTTAAGGAACTTAAATTGCTTACAGTTCCCTCACTCTGCATTTTCGAGGTGATCATGTATGTTAGGCAAAATACTTTTATGCAAAATTTCAATGTCCACTATTATAATACAAGAAACGGAAACAATTATTATTATGTAAAATTACTTGATTGGTGAAATTTTTTATAGTGTACAAGAGTTTCTTTGTGAACAGTAATAGTAGATCGATGTGTGATTGAATTATAATTCAGGTGTTATTACTTTTTGGCACATCCTATACTCCCTCTGGAGTCTCCTGGATCCAATTAAAAAAATCTGGTATGAAACTCACAAAACTTTCTCTTGCCAATGCAAATAATGAACAATTAACCTAACAACAGTAATAAAACATTAGAAATAAACAAAAAAATTCACCTTAAAAAACAACCTAATTTTAATATGAGTGAAAGATGCAAAATGAAAATCAACCTCAATAACTTTTAACCTAAATAAAAGTTGTAGATCTTTTAATTTTCTATAAATTGGATTATATACACCTTTGTCGTAAAATGCATACTAAGGCTGAAATCTTAAAAAATTGATTTGTTTTACATATTTTCGTGAAAAACACCCAGAAAATCGCTAATTACCACTAAACTAAGCATTTTACAAAATAATGTTTTATATAAAAGTTGTAGCTTTTTAAATTCTCTACAACTTTAATTATATACAATTTTGTGCTAAAATGCATATTAAAGCTACAGTCTTAAAAAAACAATTTTTTTACGAGAAAACAGCCTGCCCAAGAATTTCAGCAGACATGGCACCTACTTTATCTTATAAAGCATAAAAAATGTAGCAAACGAGGTGATTTTTAAAAAAATCATAGGAGCCATTTTTGAGAAAATCACAAAAAAGTGAAAATGAATAGACCACTACATTTGGTTGACCGATTTTCAAGAAAATGTTCATGTCGGGTCCTCTCATAGTAACTAACTTAAGTTTGTACAATGTTCCGTTCTTGAAATATTCTGTTCACACACACACAGACCAATCACTAAAACATGTTTTTTGGGTTCAGGGGGTCTGAAAACGTGTAGATCCGATGAAAACTCGATAACTAAAAATCGACATGAAAACAATATTTTCCTTCTTATAGATTCATATAGGCAAGAGAAATTAAAAATAATAATATATAATTAGGAATGGATAGTCTGACAAGAGCTGGACAAACATAGCTATGATAGTTTGGAAATTTCAGTATGGTGGAGGTTAGACTGCTTAAAAGGACTAAAGGTTGAAGGAAAAATACCAAAGAGTAAACCAAGATTAAAGTGGATAGGATCCAGTTATGAATGAGTTGGAAAAATTGAAATATGAATGTCTTGGACACCAATATAGGAGAGATGGTTCAATAATAGAGAGAGGCCAAGAGAAGTCATGTTGGTCCAACTTGAGGAAATTTGGAAGAGGGATAATAAGGATGGTAATGATGATTTAAAGGTATGTACAACTTTTAGAACCCTAAAATAAACACTGATGGAAAAACTCAATTTATTTACAGCTGAAAGCCAGTTTTTAAAACCAACTGCAAGGCATAACAATAATAATATCTTTACAAACCTGTTATATTTTGTATAAAAATAAGTGGTATCTTCCTCTGACAACAAAGTTCTATAAAATGAGCACCCTGAAACACAAAATATAAAATCACAGAGCTAAGTACAAAATTTTAAAGTTTTCTTACCTTACTGTACTCATTACATCAGTAATATATAGGTAATATGTATGAGTAATAAAAACCTAATTATTTCACACCAATTCAGAATGAATGTGTTTCTAATTAATTTCTGGCCAGCAAAAAAATTACTGTGTTGGAGCATCGAACTTATTCACCTGATTTGGCTCCCTGTGACTTTTTTATTTCCTAGTCTTTCATTGTGACGTGTCACAAGAATTAGAACCTGAATAGCTAAAGCTAAATCCGCTGTTAATAAAATGAGCCAACTTCCCGGAGCCATGATTTATCAATCACAATTAAAATGAGGCTCATTAAATGCTACATTTTCTCAGTACTTCTGTATGGAGTAGAATCATGGACTCTAAATGAACAAAGGATAGCAAAGTTGGAAGCTTTCGAGATGCGGGTGTCACAAACAGAATGTGTGAGGAATGATTAGGTACTACAGGGACTGAACAAAAATACAGAACTCTTAACATTATAAAAATTAGAAAGCTGCAATATCTCGGATACATAATGCGAAATGATCAATGGTACATTCTGTTGCAGTTTGTTATCCAGGGTAAAGTAGATGGACGAAAAGGTCCAGGATACCATCGCATATCATGGCTGCAAAATCTCAGAAAGTGGTTTGGAAGAACATCAACTGAGGTTTTTCATATAGCTGCAGGGTGAGGATTGTCATTATGGTCGCCGACATCTGGAACAGATAGGCACTAGAAGAAGAAGAACAAGTCTTTCATTAAGGGACCCCATTTTTCCTCAGTTAAAGATGTTCAGGTGAAAACAGAGACGCTTGCAAAGGGCCTTCCAAAAACAGTCCCAAAAATGTTACCAGCAATGGCAGCATTAAATGCCTTAGTGTGTGAATATTCAAAAATAAATCTTTATAATGCATCCTGCAGTTTGAAATTTTTTCTATTTCATATAATGAATTTATATAATAATTTCACCAACCTTCTTTTTAAACTGCGCCACCTTTATTTTTATTCTTACTTACACGTGTTTTGGTGGATCCACCATCATCAGAGTAAATAAAAAAATTGAAACTAAAAAAATTGTTATCTCGCTTATTTAAAATTTACAGAAGATTTTACATCTTCAGTCATTTGTATAAAACTGTGTGAATATTACTTTGAAAGTGTTACCATAGCAGGTAACCAATCATGTAAATACACTGATTAATGGAAACAGCCCAAATTATTTGTCAGATCTTGTAGAATAGATACATACTATTAACTGATACAGAACCACAGGATAAATACTACATTTTATTTGTTTTTATAAACTAACAATTAGAAACAAAAAAGGTACATTAACTTACATACAAATAAAACATAAAATCTAACCTTGAGAGCAGATTCAGAAAAAAGTACACCATTATTTGCAATAATCCCCACTGGATAACCACAAAGTTGAGCAAATCCAGTAACTAATGTTTTACTATAATTTGCTTTAAATTCTAAAAATCTTGAACCGTCAACAATTCTTGCGATAACCTGAAACAAAAATATAAATTACGTCTGAGAAATAAAACTATCAAAGACTATAAAACTGCATTCATGAAAACCAGAAACCCATATACCAAAAACCCCTATCATGTGATACAAAAATTAGGCACTATCAGATGGTGGTACAACATCAACATTATTAATAAAACATTATAAATAAACAAAAAACTAACCTCAATAAACCTAACCTAATTTTAATTATGAGTGAAAGATGCAAAATAAAAATCAACCTAAGTTGGCTTAAAAATACAAAAAATCACTCTTTCACGCTAAACTAGGCTCTGTAGAGAAAAATGCTTTGAATAAAAGTTGTAGATCTTTTAATTTCCTATAAATTTGGTTATCTACACTTTTGTCGTAAAATGCATACTAAGGCCGAACTCTTTAAAAAATCGATTTTTCACACATTTTCGTGAGAAAAAAAACAGAAAATTGCTAATTTCCTCTAAACTAAGCATTATACAAAAAAAGGTTTGAAATAAAAGTTATAGGATTTTTAATTCTGTACATTTTGTATCATATAAAACTTCGCGCTAAATGCATATTAAAGCCGCAATCTTAAAAAAACAATTTTTTACGTGAAAACAGCCTCACCAAGAATTTCAGCAAACATGGCACCTCCCCTATCTTGTAGGGCATAAAATATTTAGTAAACCAGGCGATTTTTAAAAAAAATCATAGGACCAGTTTTTGAGAAAATTGCAAAAAAGTGAAATATTACACGAATAAATTACTACTTCTGGTTGACCGATTTTGATGAAAATGTTTGTGTCGGGTCCGGTAGTGGTATGTAACTTAAGTTTCAAGTTTTAAGTTCGTACAATTTTTCGTTCTTGAGATACACTTTTCACACACATAAACACACACACACACACACAGACCAATCGCTAAAAACATGTTTTTTGGGTTCAGGGGGACTGAAAACGTGTAGATCCGGTGAAAACTCGATTTCGAAAAATCAACATGAAAACAATACTTTTCTTCCTATATGTTTATATAGGCAAGAGAAAGTAAAAATACAACCAAAATCTACACAGCAGTAATTTTTTTTTCTTTATTGGTTTAACGTTAGACTCTTCTGCAATTGCTGCTAATGCAGACGGTGAAGGATGAAATGATTTTTTGTAACAAATGAAAATATGCCATGCCTGAATAGGATTTGACACAGCAGTAAGCCTCTACGAATTCTTAAAAAGACAATTACATTACATAATCAAAAGAAGCTATTTACCTGCTTAATATCAAAACTCTTTCTAAAATTTGTGCCTACAATCCCATATAACTGATCAGCATCAAACAATGGTGGTTCCGGTACAGAATATTGTTCTGCTAAGCTGTTACATGGTTGCCTATTTAAACTGGCAACTATGTTTCGACTTAAGGCAATAGCGTGTTGATCATTGACAGCATAATGGTCAGTCACTCCAGAATTTCTGAAACCAATTAAATAAATAAATACCAAAAAATCAAATATCACAAAATTCACATAAATTGATACAACTAAAACAAAATAGCTCTTTAGTAATGGTAGGCAGTATATGAATGAAATGATTACACCTTTAAATCTCTTAGCTAATATATTTTGATTCTGGATGACCTGATTTTTTAAAAAGAGGCACCATATGGACCAATTATAGGACAAGTGAAACCATAGTTGGATCTACATTAATTTTTCACCTTGTGGATAAATTTAACAGTAGAGATAAGTAAGGTTATTCATATATAAATTTTATTTTTTTAAATAGATTATTATTACAGTAAAACCCCCACTTAACTGAGATATAGGGGACGAACGGAATTTTGGGTGTGTGAAATACAATATAATAAGCAAAGACATAATTTTAATTTTTTTTTTTTTTTTGGTTTAACGTCCGATTGTTTTACAATTACTGCTAATGCAGATGGTGAAGGATGAAATGATTTTTTGTAACGTATGAAAATATGCCGTGCCTGAATTGGATTTGAACCCAAGACCGCATGATGAGAGGCAAGCACGTTACCAACTACGCCAATGCGGCCAGCACATAATTTTAAGATTTAAGAACAAATATAATATAGTAATTTCTTGCCCATAATAGCCAGATAGAGTGTTAATTATTTGCACTTAATCTGCTAGTTCCAGGACTACAAAAAATAGTTCTGTTTCTTATTACATAGTCAGTCAATCATATGACTGAAGCATTTAAGAACAGAAGAGGTGTAAAAGACACTAGTCACAGTTATCTCCACTAAGAGTAATGAATTTCATTATAAAGCCAGACCCTGTGGTGAATGAAGTGAAGGTATACAGTAGATACTTGCATCAGAACAGATAAACGATGGTTCAATGTACGCATCAGTAAATGAATTCCCAGAATAGTGAAACCTTAAATTCATAATTAATTTCATTTTACACTGTTCTGTACCTTAACTTATACTACATATTTAAGTCCATATATACAGTATTGAGATTAGGCGTTTTATTCATAATATGTGTACGTTGCAATCTGTTCAATTTAGAACAATAAGCAACTCCATGACCCAATGAGATGAGGATAATATGTATGGCGTGTAAATGAGGTGTAGTCTTGTACAGACTCAGACCGACCATTCCTGAGAGAGTATGGTTAATTAAAACGCAAATATACAAAGTACACCGGTAACCACTGTATAGTATTCAAATCTGTATAAAAGTAACTACCTTTACTAGGATTTCAACCAGGAACCTTTGTCTCTGAAAATCAGCTGTTAAACAGCTGACTAGCGGCGACGATGTTACCCCTAGACCAACCCGGTGGGTTGTGATTAAGTAATCACCAAAATAAGAAAGTTTCTCTGTTGTTTCGATTAAGCTGGGTAATGGTTGAGCAAGATTCAGATAAACAGAGTTTTAGTGTATTTAAAAGTGATGACAAATCATACCAATAAAAAATTTACGACAATTACCATCACAATCCTCATTACCTCATTCTATTTTTTTTTACACGTTTTTCATTATGTATGATTATATACATTTAATACTATAATATAATAATATAATAAATACTATAATAAGCACAATAAATTTAGGCGGGTGTGGGAGTTTGGTGTGTACTTCTCTACTTACTAAAGTAGATTTAAAGTTTACTTCACCCTTTACGCTCAAAAAATGTGTTCCGCCTATAATATCTAATACACATCCAGCGATAAAATTATTATACTTGCGACATATACGTTCAAAATAAATTAAGATAATTTAATATTTTTGCTCTACCTGCTAGATTTTCTGGGTAATGCTTTGCATAGATTCGGAAAATGGGAATATGGATTTACTCTGCCAAATCCTGTTTCTGTTTTCCTTAGGCAGAGTGGTGGAGGTCTATCTATGCCCCTGTAGTACCAATTCGGCTGTGTTTTCATTTCAGTGTCTGGTGAAACACAGTTGGGCCGTTACTTCTTTTTTTTTTTTTAGTCTCTTGCTGCACTAAATTTTGTTTGTTGAAGTTTGCCATGCTTGTACCTCTTACATAGTTTGGTGGGTGTCACCTGCTTCGATAGATATTCCATCTTACTTAGTTTGATGTCTAGCACCGTATTTTGCTGTACGAAATCTGGTGGACACTACCTTACATAATCTGATGGAGGTCGCCTCTTTCGGTTACCTCAATCGTTTTACCACATAATCTGGTTTGAAAAATTTAAAATTTGAAAAATTTCAAACTGTTCCATTTTCGTGTTTTAAAATTAGCTTATCGTATATAGTTGCACAGGACTACTGCTCGTACGTTTTATTACCTGTAAAGTTTATATTTCGTACGAAAATTAAAACAAAATGTAAATTACATAACAATTTATGTGTAAATACAGTTTATATGTTAATACATTACAATTATATTTATATTAATAATATATTATCCAACTGCAGTAAATAAATACAATAAATAACAAATACAAAATGAAAAAATACTGTGAATAAACTACGTTTATTTAATCTAATAATACTGCAAAGAGCGTAGGGGAGTACTAATAGTACATAGGAGGTTGTGGAAGGGATACACAAGCGAGAACTCGACCCGCCTAAATCTTTCGTTCTTAGTATAGTGAGTATTGTGTAGAATAAAAATGTAAAAAAATATTTTGACAGTTGGAAATGACCATGAATTCATTCTACCATGAATCATCAAAACACAAATGGTAAGAGATTAACTATAAATTCTACATAATTCTTTTACATTCTCGCACAAAGATGCCAATTTAGGTAAATATAAAAGGAAAGAGAAAGAAATACTTACGAACAATGCAAATCTGCACCACCTAATTCCTCAGCAGAAACTACTTCACCAGTAGCAGCACGCACAAGAGGTGGACCTGCAAGAAATATTGTACCTTGTTTCCCTACTATAACAGTCTCATCCGACATTGCTGGTACATATGCACCACCAGCTGTACAGCTCCCCAAGACAACTGATATCTGAAAAATATAATATCACAAAGTATAAGTATTTAAAAAAATACATAATATACTTTTTCTCACTATATTCAATGTGATACTCATCCCACATTCTTGTATCTACAGTAAACATCACATTTTTTAACGCACACAAACACTACTAGAAATAAAAATTGGTATACATAAAAAAATCTACGAAAGTCAGTCAAATATTTACTTTTAAAATGTTGGTGTGGAGACATTTTTGAAGATTTTAGAGAAAATCAAATGGACCAACAGAGTGAGAAATGTTGAAGTTATTATGAAGAGTTGAAGAGAAAAAATATTTGATGGTAACCACTTGATGGAGGGGAGCTAATTGGCTAGGTCACATAATGAGAGAACATTTAATTAAAACTATGTTAAAAGAACCAGCAGATGGGGAAAAGAAAAGAGAATGTCAAAGGAATCAGTAAAATAAATAACTTTCAAATTATAAAAATGACTCACTATGCTTTGTGTCAGCCGATCTTGACATATGGCTTGATTGTCTGGGGTGCGGCCCTTGATTCGCATATCCAAAAATTATTTCTTATCCAAAAATTTATAGTGATAGCAGCATTAGATAAGGATAGATTATATCCTGGAAGATTGCTGTTCAGTGAATCTAAAATTCCCACCATTAGACAGCTGTAAATTATTAATTTATATACCTATACTAATATAATAAAGAAGAAACGTCTGTTTGTTTGTTTGTATGAGGTAATCTCAGAAACTACTGAACTGATTTTAAAAAATCTTTAATTTTTGCATAGCTTAGAGCTTCCTGATCAATATAGGCTATTTCGCAACTTTAAGTAACTTTAATTAAGTGAGTTAAGCAACTTAAACTGTGACGATGTCGCATGTTTTAGTCCATCGGGTGCATAGCACTTTTATTTTTTCTAAGTCCTATGGATGGTGTATTTTTTGGGCTCGAAGTACGATTCGACTTGTATATTTACTCGAAAAACGTGAAGAATAACAATCGATTCCAAAAACATAAAAAATTCGGAAATATTCAAAACATTTTTTTTTGTACTGTATTTCATATATTTTTTTCATTCGACAGGTAGTGAATGAGTCATATATTTCCAATTACTTTGCGTACCGCACTCACATATTACTGTCTCTTATCTCAGCCACATATCAACTATCTCTTTCTTTTCCATCGGTATTCTTCTATGCATTCTATTCAATTCTGTTAAATCGCAGGGACATACCTTTAAAACGGCAGGCATCGATTTGAGACAAGAGTGGTACCTTCACTCATGGACAACTTTATGTCAGACTTTCTAGAGCTGTAAGTGCAGAAAACAATTTATTTTGCTGCCACAGGGCAACAAAACCACAAATATTGTTTATAGAGAGGTTTTAACATAATTTAATGAGGCCTACATTAGCTGCTGTGAAGTGAAGCGAGCGGGGGTTGCTAGTATATAATAACATACATGATTTTGAAACCCATATAAATGAACACCAACTTCGCGATATTTCATTCAACAGATATAAAACCTAACACAACTTTAACGTTAAATACTAGACAATTTGAATACGCTGCTTATAAACAGATAAAGTCACTGATCAAACCTCCAACAAATCCAAACCCACAAATTAATCTTCTTCTTCAAATTATTAAAAAATGGGTACCAGAAAATATAATATATTTTCTGGTACCTCGTATATTATACGAGGTATGTCCAGAAAGTATGTTCCGTTTGGTTATAAAAAAAAATTGTGTACAGATACAGAAAAAACATTTATTGCACAAAAATGTACAACTCTTTAACTACTTTTCCACATAACTGCCGAATTTTTGCAAGCATTTGTCATAGCGTGGTACAAGTTTTTCTATGCCTTCTTCATAGAAGGTTGCCGCCTGTGTCTTCAACCAGTTGGAAACAGTTTCTTTCAGCTCTTCGTCATTATTGAAGTGTCGACCGCCAAGGAAAGACTTGAGATGTAAGAACAGATGAAAATCGCTAGGAGCGAGGTCAGGGCTGTACGGAGGATGATCAAACACGTCCCAGCCAAATCCCTGTAGGAGGTTTTTCATTGCATTTGCAGTGTGTGGTCGAGCATTGTCGTGAAGAAAAACAACACCTTTTGACAGAAATCCTCAGCGCTTATTCTGTATTGCGCGGTGCAATTTCCCAAGTGTCTCGCAGTAAACATCTGCATTGATTGTTTGACCTCGCTGTAAGAAATCAATCAGTAAGATGCCTTTGCTGTCCCAAAAGACTGTGCACATGATTTTTCAAGGTGTCAACATTTGTTTCGGCTTAACCTTGGCTGGGGATGAAGTGTGCCTCCATTCCATTGATTGCCGCTTACTTTCAGGGGTGTCATAAGAAACCCAAGTTTCATCTTCTGTGACTATCTGTGATAGAAAATCTTCGCCGCCTTTATCATAACGGGTCAAAAAATGAAGTGCACTGCCCATCCGTTTGGTTTTGTGTTGCTCAGTAAGAATTTTTGGTACCCAACATGAGCAAAGTTTACGAAATTTCAGTTTTTCAGTAACAATTTCATGAATTAAACATCAAACAACATTATATTCTCATGAATAAGCATAGAAATTAATTTTATTGCATTCATACCTATCATTTTCAATTCATTATTTTTGTTTTTTTATTATTTTTCTTTTTGGTTGATTGTTGGGGGGTTAAAATTGTTCTGAAGAATAAGTTTGTTGCAAGGATTATTTAGATAATTTGGTTTTTTGTTAAAGTTTATTTATTTTTATTTTTTTGACTCCTTTATGTTTTTTAAATTTTTTTTAGTGATTTTGAGATTTGTGGAAATTCAATAACGAGAGCTCTAATTGTAAACTTACGGTTTTCCTTGATCTTCTCATCAACCGCGTGAACTAGTTCTTCTGTACACAAAGATGGACGCCCACTTTGTTCTTCATCGTGCACTTCACTACGTCCTTCATTGAACTGTCGGACCCATCTTCTCACCATTGAATCACTTATCACATTTTGTCCGTAAACTTCGCAAATTTGCCGATAAATTTCGATTGGTTTCACTTTTTTAGCATTCAGAAAACGAATCACAGATCTGATTTCACAAGTGGAGGGATTTTCAATCAACACCGACATTGTAAACAAGCACAACAAAGCGTAGGCGGCTGACAGCGATCTCAAAATGGCGCAGGTTTCTTCTTCTTGAAACAGAGCGTCTGCTGGGCATGAGCGGAACTGCGATCGCAGTGCTGCAGCGGATATAAATAGAAACGGAACTTACTTTCTGGACATACCTCGTAATTTGATTTAAATTTTCTGGAACGACCTTCTTAAAAATAAAAATCTTCATTAAAGTCAACCCCTATTTCTTGGTTTCTTTTTATCCTTTACCTTTTCCTTGATTTGGTTTCATATATTATTATTAGTACAAAATAATGGTTATGACCCACAATGGATTAATGAACTCAGCAGCCATAGCTTAAGCCTCGCTTCTGCTGGTTGCCTATGATGCAGGATTAATTAATGTTATACGAGATTATGTATTCTGTTAAATTGAAAAAGTCTGTATCATTGTATGAATAAATAAACAAATAAATACTGTTATTTAATACTGATGATTCAAAAAGGAGTTTGACGTGTCAAGAAATTAAGACGCTGGCGATAAACAAAACACGTTGGAGACAAATATGTGAAAAGGACAGGCCTAAAAGCACATAATCTTATGATCATGATATTGAAATTATGACTGAAGTCTATATTGTGTTATTGTGTACCAGTGCCAATGTGGGCCGGCCAGTGTTATTGTGCCAATGCAGGCCGCCGCATTGCTCGCCTTTCATCATGCGGTCTTGGGTTCAAATCCCATTCAGGCATGGCATATTTTCATACGTTACAACAAGTCATTTCATCCTTCACCGTCTGCATTAGCAGTAATTGCAGAACAGTCGGACGTTAAACCAAAAAAAAAAAATATTGTGTACCAATGCTAATCAAATTACCTGAGAAATCCCTTCTGCAGACATATTAGCTTGATTATAAAATATCCGGCCGAAATGATCTCTGTCAGGAAAAATATTCTCTTGATATGGTAAAAACGCACCACCTGAGTCTACCAGATAAATGCAAGGTAGTTTATTATTCCAAGCAATTTCTTGAGCTCTGAGATGTTTTTTAACTGTTATTGGATAATATGTTCCACCCTTAACCGTAGCATCATTGGCGAACACCATACATTCTTGACTGAAATAAACAGGAAAAAGAATTACTTTTATAATTATGATAAAAAGTACAGAAGATGAAGTAGTCATACAAAAGCAGAATCAAGTAGGTAGATGAAAACAGAAAATGGAAAAATGAAAATACCTCGAGAAATTAAATGGAAACCCCCATTATAAAAAGAACAAGCAAGAAAATATAAACTGCTTACCATTTTTCCCAAAAAAAAAAATTTAATACTTATCACGAAAAAATTAGACAAGGCTTATTTTTTCTGTTTTCAGCCTTTTTACTTTCTCTTGCCAATATGAATATACAGGAAGGAAAGTATTGTTTTCATGTTGATTTTTCAAAACTGAGTTTTCACCAGATATACACGTTTTTAGACCCCCTGAACCCAAAAACATGTTTTTAGCGACCTGTGCGTGTGTGCGTGTGTGTGTGTGTGTGTGTGTGTGTGTGTGTGTGTGTGTGTGTGTGTGTGTGTGTGTGAGTGAACAAAATAACTCAAGAACTGAAATTTACGTACAAAGTGCAAGATTTTTGCGAAAGAAGTGATTTACTACAAAATGAAGGATAGAATGTTTACTGTGTACCGAGATCAAAATAGTAAAGATAGGTTCACTGCCGGTTTTTAAAAACAGATATGAGAGCACGCTAGTCAGACTCGAAGCATGTATGGAGACGGCACAGGGAAAACACACCCGACTCCGAAGGGTGTTCGACCCAGCAGTGAAAGGGTTAAGTTAGGTACTACTACAGGACCCAACAAGAACATTTTTATCAAAACTGGATAATCGAAAGTAGTAGTTTATTCATGTTAATTTTTAACTTTTTTTGCAATTTTCTCAAAAACAGCTAAGATTTACTTTTTAAAACCACCTCATTTACTGCATTTTTATGCTCTACAAGATAGGATTCGCGCCATGTCTGCTGAAATTCTTGTGAAGGCTGTGCACTCGTAGAAATAAATGGTTTTTTAAGGTTGCAGCCTCAAAATGCATTTTATGACAAAAGTGTGTATAATTAAAGTTTTAGAAAATTTAAAACCTACAACTTTTATTTCAAACATTTCGTTGTATAACACTAGCTTAGTGGTAATTAGTGATTTTCTGTTTTTTCTTCATGAATTCTGTGAAAAAAATAGATTTCTCAAGATTTCGGCCATAGTATGCATTTTACAACAAAAGTGTATATAATCAAATTTATAGGAAATTAAAAGATCTACAACTTTTTATTCAAAGCATTTTTCACTATAAAGCCTAGTTTAGCATCAAAAAGTAATTTTCCATATTATTATTACAAACTAAGGTTGCTTTTCATTTTGCATCATTCACTCATGATTAAAATTAGGGTACGTTTTTTTTAAGGTTAGGTTTTTTGTTTATTTCTAATTTTTTATTATTAATGTTAGGTTGTTCACTATTTACACTGGCAAGAAAAAGTTGTGTTAGTGTTTCACACCAGATTTTTTTGTAATGTTTTAATTTAAAAAAATTACAATCAACGGTTCAGATATGTCTGGACTGAGCTTTGTTTTTCTATAACACTGGACAGAGCCTGATGTTTCTGCACAGCCTAATTTTTTTAAATTCCTTTTACGTAAGACTTGACCTGTTTTTCCCAAAAACGATAGTTAATAAAATAGTAGCCTACATGGAATCATCACACAGATGGCAGCACCTGGTTTTCAAGCATTATGACTGAGCCTGTTTTTTCTAATGTACGCTTCACATATCTTCACAGTATTCAACTGTTACGCACAACAATATTTTGAATACAAAATTTCAAAAAACCAAAGGACACCTAACCAGAAAATTTTCTTAAATCATATTTGAATGAAGAAAACAATAAAGTATGATTTACTTACTCACCCAGAGACCCTTCCAATTCCTGTAATAATACCACCAGCAGGAATTTTTTCATCATAGAGTTTATGACCTGCTAACTGAGAAAATTCTAAGAAAGGAGTTCCAGGATCTAGTAAAAGTTCTACCCTTTCTCTAGCAACAAGTTTTCCTCGTGCTTTATGCCTCTGTATAGCTTTTTCACCACCACCAAGTGTGATTTCATCAACAACATTTTGTAATTCATCAACTAGTTTTCTTAAGCTATAATAATTTTCCTAAAACATGAAAATAAAACACAAAATTAAACAGAATTATTCCACTGTATTTTAAAATCTGTATTTATTACATTTTATAACATTTGCACATTCGTATACCTGACAATGTCCATAACAGGCAAGTGGAGTGTAAAATTAATTGCACTCGATCTGTAGGTTCAAGGGCTACAAAAAATAGTGGTTTCTTATCACATAGCCAGCCAATTATATGACTGAACTATTTAAGAACAGAAGAGGTAGAGGTATAAAAGACACTAGTCAAGATTAATCTTCTCTGAGAGTAATAAATGTCACTAAACAGCCAGACCCTGAGGTGAATGAAGTGAAGGTGTCATTTGCAGGGTGGAAAGTACGTGCTTTTCAGAGAACCTGGTAAGCTGATAAGCATACTCTTTCAACTCAGTGAGGAAGGCAATAGTAAACCACCTCACTCCTAGTTTTTACTTAGTAAAACCTCTAAAGGTTCAAACCAGCCTTTCTGCTGTTAACCTAAACATACCTGACACAGAATAAATAGCAATCATGATTTGTTAATAAATCAACAACTTTTCTAGATTCAAACAATTTTACAATTTTTACCTAAAACCCTATACTATACAATTAATTAATTAATTAATTAATTAATTAGCCCTATACTATAAAATTAACACTCATGCAATGAACTGAGGAAAAATATGCTTAGGATTAAACCAAAATAAAAAAGTTGTGGAAGATCTTAAAAGTGTGTAAGTCTGAGATACAAGTAACTTTCATTGCTGAGACTGACTATTGATGATCCTCAATTAAATTGTGATGTACAATATAAAGGAATGTTACACCATCTGTAATCGTAGTGAGTAAAGTGCAGCTTTATCCAGAACTCACTGTAACCAGTTGCAAATATTGTGTAACTCCACAAACCATTACGGTTTGTGGAGTTAACCCATAACATAACATAACCTTTCTTCACAAAACTCGTCACGAATTTCGCACTTTTTTACATATGAACGGTACAGGGGAAGAAGGATGTAAAAAAAAATTAAAAATTTATTTATAACACCATCAGATAGCTGATATTAGGGACTATAAAATGCAGTATTCATAATGGTCCATAAGGAGAATAGTGATGAAATAAACAGTAACAGAGATTTTCTATACAGGCAAAGAAAGAGGACTGTTCATGTGTCACAGGCTAACAAGGGGGATAATCATAGTGTAACACATAATAAGTACCCCTGTTTGTTTCTATTTACTTAGTATTACAAAAATGCATGGTTTATATACTGAAAAGTGCACAAATATGCCTGTATCGTACAAAACCTTAGGGCAATATTTTCGTTTGAATTTAACATTCATTCGAGTACCCAAAAGTGGATACACTGTACATACAGTGTTGTTGTTGTTTAGGTCAACAGCCAAAAGGCTGGTTTGAACCTCTAGAGGTTTTACTAAGTAAAATGAGGAGCGAGATGGTTTACCAAAATTGGAATTGCCTTCCTCACTGAGTACAAAAGTAGCCTACGCTTATCAGAATGCCAGGCCCTTCGAAAAGCATCTACTTTGCACCTTGAAAAAAATACCTTCACTTCATTCACTACAGGGTCTGGCTGTATAATGAAATTCATTACTTTCAGAGGAGTTAACTCTGACAAGTGTCTTCTACACCTATACCTCTTAATTTCTTAAAGTTTAATCATATAATTGGCCGATCACATGATAAGAAACAGAACTATTTTTTGTACACCTGGAACTATAAGTGTGTTATAGTATAAAGATGTAAATAGAATAAAAAACTTGTTTATAAAAAATGTAGTTACCTATTTTATCAACACATATCTACCTATACCATTAGTTTAATCAAGAAAGTGGATGCAGCTGACATTCTTCTTTCTTATCCAATAAGTGGGGTACTTTAAGGTTAATTTTTTTTTAATTTACAAAAAAGTGATTATTATAATAACACTGATACTTTGGCAAATATTAAGAACACTCTGATTACTCTGTTAACATAAAATTATATCCAAACAAATTATTAAAATCATGTTTACTATTGTTCTAATCTTAAAATTGTTTCCTGAGAATTTTTATTAAATTGATATTCCTCATTCTTCCCCTGTACCATTTATATGCTAGTAAATAATATGACAACAAATTAAAACAACCCTGCACAATTTTTAATTATTTACCTTCCTATTTTTGATGAACCATTTATGATAAAACCATTATGACTACAAACATGAAATTGTTGAGTTATGGCAGGTTAAGACAATGGTGAATTTTTCCAGTAAATATGCAACAGGTTTATGCCTACATTCTGTCTTAACAAACCAAAGGTTTATTAACAAGAATAATGTCACCGTGATTAATACTAATTCTAAACCCCACTAAAAGACGGGCAACTGTAACGTTAAGTTCCCCTAAAAGTCTTTTGGTTTTAAAAGAAACAAAATTATATTATTATGGACGGGGGAGTGCAGTATTGCACTTGCTAAATATTAACATACGGGTTTTTGATAAAAGTTAACTAAATACCTTGTAATCTGGAGAATTCTTGTTAACTTCTTTACCAATTACAGGATAAGAATCCCCGAAGTATCTACACTGCGTAACCGAAATATTATAGAATCTTTTCAAACTTTTTACACATAACCTCATTTTCACTGCTCGTTATAATTTAATGTACTATATGATTCATGAGAATTTGTTTAATAAAAATACTGTAGAATCATTGTTTACGATGAATTAACATAATGACATCATAAACTATCTTACGAAAAAGTAAAACAGTTTTTATCTACTTATCTACTTGATAGTGTGTTGACACCATACTGACCTTATAGTTATTATCATTCGGTTATATAAGTTGTCATACTAGTACATTCCAGTCCTTAAAGAGTTTAGTAATCAGTAATTATGGGAGTCATGACTTAAGTAATGCTCAGTTACGAAGTTAGAATTATGCTGTTACCGGATTTTTATGATAAAATCGGACCGTGAACTTTCAAACTTTATTAAAATTATGTGCATAATTTCCATTACGCTACGCAAGCGCAACGGAATACAAATGAACTACAAAAAGTACACAACCGTTTGAATTGTACAGTTTGGGCTTTTTACTTTCTTTTGCTCTATACGAGTATTATAGGAAGAGAAGTATTGTTTTCATGTCGATTTTTCACCGGAAATACACGTTTTCAACCTCCCTGTACCCCCCAAAAAAGAACATGGTTAGCCATTGGTTTGTGTGTGTTAACAAAATATCTCAAAAACGGGATACCGTACGAAGTTGAAACTTGGCCCTTAGTTAAAAACTACTGTAGGACCCCGATACAAACGTTTTCATCAAAATCGGTCAACCGGAAGTATAGTAGAATTAAAAGTAAAACAAACCTGGAGCAGTGATGGCAAGGAGAGCGCTCGGGGCTCTCAGCCTCCAGTATTGCCGCTATGTGCAGTGTGTTACCAGCACTGTTGTACGCATCATTTGCGTGCCTCCACTCCTTCCTCTTCGCTTTGCTTTCTCTTGTTATTAGTTGAATTTTACAGTCAAAATGATCCCAAAAATACTCAAAAACTTGTTTGCAAATTAAGAAAGTACAGTACACTCCTTATTGCAAGAGCGAAGCGCTACAAAAATATGACAACGTTGTCACAAACGGTAGCCATGAAAAATGCTCAGCGCTGGTTGGCTGAGAGCGAGCCGAGCTCCAGATCGGCGGCTTCGGCTCTTTTCGCCCGCACTAGCTCCAGGTTTGTTTTACTTATAAATTCAATTATAGTTTATTCGTGCGATTTTTCATTTTTTGCAAATTAAAAATTAAATTACACTATAAACAAATGACATAAACTTAAGGTTAGGCATCTAACAACAGTTTTACTATGTGTTGGTAAAATAAATCAGAGTTATACAGCGGAACTAGGTTAAATTAAGAGCTGTAGAGACATTTAACTGTAGCCTGCTACGCAGGACACGAGAGTGCATGGACAAACTACCCAATACAAAGGGTTAAGGTATTATGTAAGGTATAATTAACATTTAAAAGAAACAATTAACATAAATTAAACCACTTTATTTATAAATATCATTAAAATTTGGTATATATAAATTAATTTTTAATTTATACACTTTCTTTGAATTCGGTCAAATTTAAAAGTTTAATAAAATCAATATCAAATAATATTAAAACTAATAATTACAGTGTTAGGATCAATAACATAATACTTCAAAGATAAAATTAAACATTATGAAATAGTTTTACAATGTGACAAGTAGGTCCCAAATTCATCAAGATGATTAATAATAATTAGATATAAATTTGAGTAAGGCATATTAATAATTTAAAATATTTAACCCTTTCTAACCCAGTGTGACATAGAAGTCACATTTGAGTGAAATAACAGACATAAAAATTTTAATTGTTAGCGACTACTTTGGATTAAAGAGCGCTGGATGTGAAGTGTAATAATTTTTTGTACCCTAGCCAGGAATCGAACCTGAGACCTCCGCTTTGCAGTGTAAGATACTGACCACTACGCCATGCAGGCGACCATTAGTTTCTTTTTAAAGTTAATTTTAGTTTAAAATATTCGTGTTCATTTACTAAAATAAAATAGCATTTCTTCGAGTATGTTGAATGTACATACAAGCATATTTTTTAGACTGTAAATAGTGATTTTATCAATTTTACCAGTATTTTTGAATTGTAACATTTTTTAAGTCTTAAATAATGCTTTGATATTAAAATCATATTTAGTTTTTTGCTACAAATTAAAGTTAAGAGGATATTGTTTAGGAAGCCTGAACATCATTTTACTTATTCATATTGTTGGGACCTTTGATATCAAGTCCCAATGTGACATAGGCCTATGTGTCACACTTTTTTGTCAGGCCATCAAAAAAGCTGAGGGTCTAAAACTGATTTTATTACACTTAAATGTCAGTAAAATGTATGAAACAATGTATGTATGCTACACATATTTGTTTGTGTATAGTTGAAAAATTTGGGATTGAAAGGGTTAAACCAATACATGGTTGATTACTAAATACATTTCACTACGATATGATTAGAAGTAATTTAATATATAAAGGTCAAACAAAGATCTATGCTAAATCTTTAACAATAAATATAATGTCAAACTATTCTCATGCAAAGTAGGCCAATAGTTATTTTCATAACATCAAAGGTAGAGGATGAAAATGACCAACATCTCACTTTAGTGCAATACACATCAGAAAAATTTATTTAGAAGTTTCAAGAGTTCTATAATTTTTTAAAAAAAGCTGTTTTAAATTATTAGGGTTATCAAGAATGGTCACTAATTAAAAGATATAGTGTACACCAAAACCGTCCCGATTATGGTTAATGTGCTCCCTGGAATACCATGAAGTACAAAACCATACGGACGAAACAAGTTAGGCATGATTAAATGCATGTAGTGTTTCAGGACCAATATTTTTTTTCTGGTTTAACATCTGACTCTTTTGCAATTACTGCATTAATGCAGATGGTGAGAAGGATGACAGATGAAGATGAGTGATGAAAAAATGCTAGAACTGACCAGGAATCAAACCCGGGATCCCAACATAGAAGCCAGGATCAACAAATGCAAAAAGTAAAAGTAAATCAACTTTTTTTGTGGTATTGCAGTAGTATTGGAAACCAAACATTAGAAACAGTAGTTCCAAGAAAAAATTTTTAGAAAGAAACATTTTGTTTCAAAAACATGGTACGTAGGATTTACTTTTTAACAAGAAATTATGCTACTAATGAGATTGTTTTTTTTTAAATAAAAACACTAAATGAATAAAAAGTACTAAAAGTGATTGGAAACCATTTTATTCACAACTGTTGTTTAGGTTATCAGCTGAAAGGCTGGTTAGAACCTCTGGAGGCTTTATTAAGTAAAACGAGGAATGAAGTGGTTTACAATTGCCTTCCTCACTGAGTTGAAAGAGTATGCTTATTAGCATGCCAGGCCTTCTGAAAAGTATCTAGTTTCCACTTTGCAAATGATACCTTCACTTCATTCACCACAGGCCTGTATAATGAAATTTATTACTCTCAGAGAAGATGACTATGACTAGTGTCTTATACACTTTTACCTCTTTTGTTCTTACATGCCTACGTCATATAATTGGCTGACCGTGTGATAAAAAATAGAACTATATTTTGTAGCCCTGGAACTAGCAGATCGATTGCAATTAATTTAACACTCCACCTGCCTGTTACGGGCAATTATATTCATAATTGACTGGCAAAATAATAAATATAAAAATCTGAGAACTCACAAAGAATTCTTTATGGCCTCATGATCACCTGACACAGACTAGTTCATATTCTGCAATGTTAAATGAAGTTTAAATTTCTCAAACCGACTTTGGCTTGCTGAAATTCTTTTACAGTTTCGTTCACATGAGTTTCATCTTTAATCACTTCATATAACTTTTTTACTTTATAATGAGGACATAAGGGATCCATTTTTTTTAATTCGGTCATCTAACCAAATGTTCATAACTTTATTCCAATTCATTTAATTTGTTCTATAAAGGTATCTATTCAATGAATATACAGTGCAGTGATTATAGAATTTTGCTTTAGTGAGTCGTGATGAAAATTAAAATGGTCTTTAAACTAAAATTCATGTATTTTTTTATTTATTTTGGTTTAAAGTCTGAATGTTCTGCAATTACTGCTAATACAGACGATGCAGGATGAAATGATATTTTGTAACGTATGAAATATGCCGTGCCTGAATGGCATTCGAACCTAAGACTACATGATGAGAGGCGAGCACATTACCAACTATGCCAATGCAGCCGTCACATGAAAATTCAGGTAGAAGTGAAAGAAATTTAAGGCACAGTAATGCACGTGACACCGAAACCGCATTTCAGAAAGCTGTGATTGAGAAGATTCTAGAGTATTACCGATAAGTTTTTGATTAAAATTCTATTACCTTACTTTTTGACTAATTACCACCAAAATTTAGGTACTTATAAGCCACAGCGGTTTATAAGTTTTGGTGTACTTCAATATTGTTATACAGGGTGATTCACGAAGATATGATGAAACTTTGGGAGCTCATTGTAGATGTAAAAATAATGAAAAAAGTTTATATAAACATGGGTCCGGAAATGCTTCGTTACCGAGTTACGGCTAGCGAAAGATTTCACCCGGATTTCAGCTCACCAGGTGAAATGAGGTCTTCCTGAAATTCTGGTAAGGTAGATTAAGGGACAAATTCAATTGTTTCTAATGGTTTTTGACCTGATAAATTGAATAAAACAGGTCCCAGAACTGTAAGTTAACTAGTTTTTGAGAAAACCAGTATCAAATCCAAAAAATAGAGTGAAAAAAACACATTTTTTCATCTTTGGGCAACAATAACTTTGTTATTTTACCAAGAAACAGATAAAAATTTTGAATAAACCTTGTAGAAAATTTTATTCACAACAAAACGGTGTAAATAAAGTACACAGAAAGCGAATAGATGTTTGCTTAAATGAATTTTTATTTATAACAGCACAAAGTAAAATTAACCGGAAAAACATTATTCTAAACCTATTCAACCAAATTACAGTAAATTTTCAAAAGTGTCTCCGCCGACTTCAATGCATTTTTACTTTCTCTTGCCTATATGAATATATAGGAAGGAAAGTATTGTTTTCATGTCGATTTTTCGAAATCGAGTTTTCACCGGATCTATATGTTTTCAGACCCCCTGAACCCAAAAAACATGTTTTTAGCGATTGGTCTGTGTGTGTGTGTGTGTGTGAACAGAATATCTCAAGAACGGAACATCGTACGAACTTGAAACTTGAAACTTAAGTTACATACCACTACCGGACGCGACACGAACATTTTCATCAAAATCGGTCAACCGGAAGTAGTAGTTTATTCGTATAATTTTTCAGTTTTTTGCGATTTTCTCAAAAACTGGTCCTACGATTTTTTTTAAAATCGCCTATTTTACTCAATTTTTTATTCTCTACAAGATAGGGTAGGCGCCATGTTTGCTGAAATTCTCGGTGAGGCTGTTTTCATGTAAAAACGTTGTTTTTTTAAGATTACGGCTTTAATATAAATTTTAGCGCAAAAACTTATATAATAAAAGTTGTAGAGAATTTAAAAACCTACAACTTCTGTTTCAAACATTTTTTTGTATGACGCTTAGTTTAGCAGTAATTAGCGATTTTCTGATTTTTTCTCACGAAAACGTGTGAAAAATCGATTTTTTTAAGATTTTGGCCTTAGTATGCATTTTACGACAAAAGTGTATATAACCAAATTTATAGGAAATTAAAAGATCTACAACTTTTATTTAACGTATTTTTCTCTACAGAGCCTAGTTTAGCGTGAAATAGTGATTTTCCGTATTTTTAAGCCAGACTGAGGTTGATTTTCATTTTGAGTGTTTCACTTATGATTAAAATAAGGTTATGTTTATTGAGGTTAGTTTTTTGTTTATTTCTAATATTTTATTACTAATGTTAAATTATATTGTAAATTATTTGCATTGGCAAGAGAAAGTTGTGTGAGTGTTTCACACCAGATTTTTCTGCTCGTTTAAGGATAGCTCTTGTTGCTTTCCTTTAACGGCGTAAAAGCTTCATTAATAAGTCTAAGTATTAATGTTATTTTAAACAATGATTTTTCACTCCATTTTTTGCATTTGACACTGGTTTACTCAAAAAACTAGTTAACTTACAGTTCTGGGACCTGTTTTATTCAATTTATCAGGTCAAAAACCGTAAGAAACGATTGAATTCGCCCCTTAATCTATCTTACCAGAATTTCAGGAAGACCTCATTTCACCTGGTGAGCTGAAATCCCGGTAAAATCTTTCGCTAGCCGTAACTCGGTAACGAAGCATTTCCGGACCCATGTTTATATAAACTTTTTTCATTATTTTTACATGCACAATGAGCTCCCAAAGTTTCTGCATATCTTCGTGAATCAACCTGTATTTAACTTTAAATTCAAATCTGGGTTTATAACTTCTCATATTTTTTCAGTGATGAAAGATGACAACAATCAAACAAATAACATTCAAAGACGTTATAAAAACCCCATTTTTGGATGGTACCTCAACACTGACGTTGTTGATATATTATATAAATATACTGAGAAATCTGTTAAGTTCTTCTGTACATTGAACAAAAAAATATAATATGGTACATAATTCCATTTATATCTTTTGTATTCTTTATTCTATAATTTGTATTCTTCTGTTAGCTGATGCGTACATTTCTATCACTAAATTTTATTGGACAATTTTTTCAAAAGTGCAAAAATATTCAACAAAGGAAATAATTTAAGATAACAAGATCCCCGATTGAAAATGTTAAGAAGTGAAACACAAACTAGCAACAACTATGGTGATAGTATTTTAAAGTTTGAAATACAGTAAAAAATCTAAAATTATTTTTACTGAAATGTTCAGTAATTTAAAGATGGTATTGTACTGTATAATTTATAACACTGATCTTTCTTTGGCCATATCCATTATTATTGACATTTAAATTTACAATAACAAATAAAGTGACTTGTACTGAATAATTATATGCAAAGTTACACTCATTAATATGTAATTAAGGTAAGATATATATGTAATATTATTCAACAAGACTGTCTTGGAAGATCTCGACAACATTTATTTTCTTATTTATAGCAAAATAGATAATTGAATACTAGGATAAAAGTAATATAAATTTTTCAAATCTATGATTCTTTAAAAATAAAAAGGAACCATAAATTGCCTAGTTTCACATTGTCTACAACAGTAAAAAATAAGAAAAGATTTATTAAGAATGAATAAAGCTTACAATAATGTTTATGAAGACATACAGCCTAGTTTATTAGTTATTGGTTTCATTTTTATGATCGACTGTATATCGATTGTATACGTCTGTAAAACAATGCTATACATTGCAAATGAATAACTGAAATTCTTTTATATTTCCATTTATCATGTTAAAATCTGCCCATAACAGACAGGTGGAGTGTCAAATTATTTACACTCAATCTGTTCATTACAGGGCTAAAATAAATAGTTCTGTTTCTTATCACATGGTCAGCCAATTAAATGACTGAATCATTTAAGAACAGAAGAGGTAGAGGTATAAAAGACACTAATCAGAGTTATCTCCTCTGAGAGTAATGAATTTTATTATACAGCCAGACCCTGTGGTGAATGAAGTGAAGGTATCATTTGCAGAGTGGAAAATATGTGCTTTTCAGAGGGCCCGGCATGCTGATAAACGTACTGTTCCACTCAGTGAGGAAGGCAGGTAAACCACCTCACTCCTCGTTTTACTTAGTAAAACCTCTACAGGTTCAAACCAGCCTTTCGGCTGATGACCTAAACAATATGTTAAAATAGTCTCTACGCTAAACGAATTGAATCTGTGAAAGAGATAGTAAGTATCTAGTTTAAAAAAATATTGTAAATTTTAGTCAGAGGTACTATCAAAATAAAGAGATGTTCAGTGCGTGAGATGCTTGGGTAGCTCGTGCTACCCCAGGTGGTGCTGGGGAGGTACATCTTTGACATTATATTTTCACGGATGGAACCCTCCATCACAGCTTTTGCTACACGAGATAACTAGTTCCACATTTTATATAAAATTCCTATTTTGTTTAATTTTATTTTATTTTATTGTTCTTAATTTAAGACGCACTAGTGCAATTTTATTTAGGTTAAATTTTGTATATTGATTTGTGTATTTTGTCTTTATCTTGTATTATAATATGTGGAATAAAGATTATTATTATTATTATTATTATTATTATTATTATTATTATTATTATTATTAGCCACAAGTGAAGTATAAATTAATAGAAAAAAAAACAAAAAGTAAAAACAAAAACAAAATTGTAGTATAAGAATTGAACTCAATGTTAGTGTAAGTGTGTGATAATTGTAGGAACTAGTTTGATGTATTTAAAAAAGGGTTTGTTAGCAGCAAACAGTTAAAATATTGTTGTTTAGTCAACAGCCAAAATGATTTGAACCTCTAAAGGTTTTACTAAGTAAAATTGAGGAGTAAGGTGGTTTACTATTGCCTTCCTCATTGAGTTAAAAGAGTACACTTATCAGCATGCCAGGCCCTCCGAAAAGCATCTACTTTCCACCCTGCAAATGACACCACTTCATTCATGACAGGGTCTGACTGTATAGTGAAGTTCTACTCTCAGAGGAGATAACTCTGACTAGTGTCTTTTACACCTTTACCACTTCTGTTCTTAAATAGTTCTGTCATATAATTGGCTGACTATGTGATAAGAAACATACTATATTTGGTGCCCTTGCACTAGCAGATTGAGTGTACTGCCCGTTACGGGCAAAGTTGCAATATTATGAAAATCTATATACAACTGTAAGTAAGGAACTAATTATTCAACATAAATGGCCATATTTTCTTTTTAGTTAAGTTTAGTTTAAATCGTAAGTTTTAATAACATTTTGTGATAAATTTAGTCAACTATTAAGTAATTCAATTGTAATTCACCAGTAGTTATAACAGAAATAATTTATTGTAATTAATTTGTAAATAAAATATTTGTTATCAGTTTAAAAAGGAAGTTTTAAAATTTTTAAAAAACCAGGTCTCAAAAGAAACTGGTATAAACATTATAGGATATTTTGGTGGATCCACCACAATCGGAGTATAAACTTTTCTATAAAAATTGAAACTAATTTGTTTACTACAAAACAACAGTTTTATACACATGACTGCAGAAACATCTAGGTACTTCTGAAAACTATTATGACAAATATTTTTATTGTTTATATCATCAACCGAAAGGCTTGTTTGATAAGGGTGCAAAACACTCCACCTGCCATAATGGGTAGTGTAGTAGTGTTAAATTATTTGCACTCGATCTGCTAGTTCCAGGGCTACAAAAAATAGTTTTGTTTTTCATCACATGGTCAGCCAATTATATGACTGATGCAATTAAGAATAGAAGAGGTAGAGGTGCAAAACACCTATTGTGCGGTTCCAAGCTCCGTATAGTTGCGGGGTGAAGGGCATGGGTGAGGTATAATGAATGAGTGACGCATGCAGGGAGAACGATTGTTGTATTACTCTGATATAAAACATTCGTTTTCAAACTTTCCAAATTATTAACATATTTGTTTGTATTTATTACATTTATTTATTTACATATTTTGATATAAATTGATAAGTTAAATATTATGAATCCGACCAAGTTAATAACCCGGTAGGTATTTGTTAAATTAATGTGCTGGATGATAAGAATATTTTTTTAGTCTAGTTAGTACATGATACCACTACAAATGCATCAGCTGTGAAACACTACTAACAGTCATTCATTCTCCCACTACTATAACAACGCACTGCACTCCTTTCAACTACACGGAGCTGGGACTCATGCAATTCCTGACACGAGTCAGAGTTATCTCCTCTGAGAGTTATGAATTTTGTCATTACAAAGCCAGACCCTGTGGTCAGTGAAGTGAAGGTGTCATTTGCAGGGTGGAAAGTAGATGTTTTTGAGAGGGCCTGGAATGCTGTTAAGCATACTTTTCCACCCAATGAGAAAAGCAATGGTAAACACCTCACTCCTCGTTTTACTTAGTAAAGCCTCCAGAGGTTCAAACCTGCCTTTCAGCTGATGCTCTAAAAAAACAACACAAACATTGTTAATTTTTATTAAAAAGTTTTATACTCTCACGATCGAGGATGCACCAAAAACAGGATAAAGGTTAGTGACAACCAATAATAGTCACAGTAAATCGATAAGTGGATGTCTTAATTCACAATAACATCCTAAAACACGGACAAACAGTGAAGTTTCTCGGAGTGATACTGCATGGTTCAACTTGAAATTTTTTGTACTGATAAAATCTATAATAAAATACATCAAGGGTGTTTGCACTGATTCAAATTGCCAGGTTAAATTATAAAAAAATACTATTAATAGCTTATCATAATCTAATTTTGTCTTATGTTAGATATGGAATTTTAACGCAGCGTAATTCTTTCTATACTGTGTTTCACCTTTGATGAACTCTGCTGTTCCACACGTTTAGACCAATCAGAACATTTGCCAGTGATGTCAGATTGTATGAATGTATCAGCCTGACAAACATTACACGCGCATGTGTATAAGAGTTACAGACTGCCTAAAAGGATAAGGAGGGAAAAAGACCCAAGAGTGAAATGGATGGGTTCAGTTGGGGATGAATTGAGAAAAGATAAAAAGCCAAGAGAGGAATGGAGGAGATGATTCAGCAATAGTGAGAGATGGAGAGGAGATATGTAGGGCCGACCCGAGGAAACTATGAAGAGGGATAAAGTTGATGACAATGATGATGATGATGATGTTTCTTCTCCAATGAACAGTCAATTAAATGACTGATATAATATTTTATATCTATTAATTTTTGTTTTCCTTTTAATAGATATCAATTTTTGCAAGTCATTTCAAAAATCAATGATGATAAAGTATTTTTTAACACCATGAATCCTGTATGTTTAAGACATGCTCTGCCTAGGAACCCTGATGCTATTTGAGGTATGAGACAAACATTTTATCATACAATCCATTTTTGTTGTAGGTTCAGCTTCTGTACGCCATTTACAATAAAATTAAATTTTATAATATATAAATTTATATATTTATTAAATACAGTCGAACTTCCATAATTCGAATTTTCTGTAATTTGAATGAAATTTGGTTTACCTAGGATTTACTGGTTGAATTACATTAAAAGTAACGTCCAGAACTCAAACTTCTTGTTTGAGATGTTTCAAAATGCAAATTTTTGTTTCATTTTTTACATAAATGTGTATGAAAATGTTTTCATAGCCTGGAATAGAAGAAGATCTATTAAATTAGCTGCAAGAAGTATGCAGAAAAAAACTTTCCCATATCAGATGTAATGCTCTGAGAAAAATCAGATCAATTAGTGAAGCAACACGGTCATGGAATCTTTCAAAAGGTTATTTGTGATTAAGTGCCTCAGTTTTTAATGAAGACTGCTAAAATTACACGAGCTATCAATATTACTTCTCTTAATCAAAAGTTACAGCACAGAACATTTATTTAATGCCATTACAACAGAATTATTTTTTAAATGTTTAACATTATCTTTAAAAGTAGAACAAAATTCTATAGTTTTTTTGTTCTGTATTTCAAATTTACTTTAACTCGAATTAGTACCATATTTCCTACGTAGTTCAAGCTATGGAGATTCAACTGTAGTTATTTTAATAAACCTGACATTTACTACGTCTCAAAAAAAAAATTACATGTTATGCTGTTGTTTACATGTCATTAAACAACTGCCAAAATCTGAAGCATACAATGCAGTTTATTCAAATACATTATACATAGTATACTTACAGTATTTATTAAAAACAAAATACTCTCAAAACAAACAGAATATTGATATTAAAACAAGACGCATGCATAACACCGGCATAACCTGCATTATAACACATCTCTAAAATTTCCGAATTTTGGTTAATTTTTATTCAATATTTTCAAAAATATCTGACAATAGCCCTAAAAACTGAGGTATTCATAAAAATTTTTTTCAATTCCACTTGTTCATAAAATGAACTAAGGATCAATCCTGATAAATAAAGTCCAGCAAATACAATCTGAAATTTATAATGGAATTATGGTAATTCATAAACTACAGGATCAGGGTTCAGAGTATTAATTGAAAAGAAAAATATTATTTAAATCTGGATTAGTGAGAAATTACAATCAGAAAATTCTTTTTTCTTCTTCTTTAATTAAAAGATTCCTTCATACTTACAATGAACTTTACAACATAAATAAGCCTATATAAATTTATTATTCTTACGTATATATAAACTTATAATTAATTTTTCACACATAAGTTTCCTTTTATTCACTAGTTATATTTTGTTACATATAGCTGTTTGATATGATGACTAAGCCAAGATACAGTCACTCCTTGACTAGTGTAAACATCAAAGGTACTCTAAAAACTTTTTAGAATGTAACTAACTTATTAAAAAAATTATGTACTTATTGATATAAAGAATTAACGTAACAAGAAATATTAATTTATAAACTGTAATGATTATTACTTACACATTAACTTATTTTACATATTATGTTTAATTGCAAAAATTAGGTACATAAGACTTGAAACTATAATATTTTAAATATTAAAAAAATAATAATATAAATTGCAACATGTGTAAAATGTACAAGTGGTTAAAGCAAAATAATGAAGCAGCTCTTTTGTTTTTTATTTTCTCAATTTTCTTTTAACTAGGACAATTAAAACCGTTTTCCAAATATTTTTTTGTTATCTGACCCAAACTGTAAAACCTGCTTCTCTAAAATTACAAAAAGTATACAGAACATTATAAAGTTTAAAGCTGAATTACATACATGGCATTTTAGCATTGGTAGGCAGTACCTGAAGGAAATGGTTACACATTCAAATCTGTGAGTTCGCATCCTGATGTTTTGATTCTGGACTAGGGTTGGAAAAAGAGGTGCTAAATAGATCTATCTTAGGACATGTGAAACTATAGTAGAATAGGTTAATTTCTCACCTAGTGCATAAATTGAATAGTACAGATAAATTACGTGTACATATTATTACGTGTACATTTGTGCACGGAATATATGGTTATTAATTTGTAAAAGAGTTGTATATTTTTGGGAAATCAAAATAATAGAAAGCAGTATATGAAAGAACTGATATGAAAATGGCTTGTTCACAAATATTATGACTCATTGCCTCTCATCATTCTATTACAGTAAACCCTCTTCAACTGCAAAGGTTCAGTTCTTAGAAATGTTTGCGATAACTGAATTCACAGAAAGCAAACCATTATATTTATGGAAAATGTTAAAATGGGGAATAAATACAAACAATGTTTATTTTTATCGTTTAAAAAGTAAACATACCTACTTATTACTGCTGTACTAAACATTTTACTAGCAATTATAGTTCTGTACTTATTAAAAATTTGTATAAACCACCTGCTCGATAAATAAATTAATCGTTTTCGAATCTCGATTTTGTAGTAATGAAAACGAATATTAGAGAGTCTATATGAAATTGAAAATATAATTAAATATATAGATTAGAAAAAAATTAAAAGGACATTGGTGTGGCCAGCCACACAATTAGGCTGGATAGTTATTTATTAAAGCTATACGATAAAAAAATACATACCTACAATTTGAATATAATTTTCAAAAGAAATTTTGGATGGCACAATACATAAAGTATATCAAGAATTGTTAATATTTATAATAAAATTTACTAGGGCCTCTGGAGTTGACCAAAAGGGAGCTTTAATTGTGGTAAATGCGAGTGTAGTAGATGTGCAACAACCAAACCATAAATAAGGATTCAGCTCTCTTAGGGATTCAGGTCTCTTCAATCCAACTCCTAAACCTGTAACAGGTGTTCTAGCTCAGCTGAGTAACCCAGTGGGAAACTATGTGGATGAGCACATATGGAGAGGAGGGATTAAAGAATTTAATTCTTAGCTTTCTAATTTCACATACTAATGATCTTTCAACAGCTAAGACTTGTCGGACAGTAGTGACCATACAAAGCTGGACACGAAGTGAGCTTTCTAGGTTAAAATCATTCCTAATAGATAGCCTAGGAAATATTAAAGAGCAGGTTCTACACCTTGATATTATAACGAAGGGCTAATAACCTGCATTATGAACCACATACCTATTCAGAGAATTAAAAGAATTTTATTTGAACAGGATAAACGGAATGAATATGAAATATCACTTTTTTAACAGGGAAGGAATGCGAGACAATTGAGGCAGAGTACAGAGAGTACAAGAAGTGACAGCATGAAAGCATTTAGATCACTGATGGAACCTGACATTTAAAATACATTATAAACAATAAACAAAAAGACTACAAAGGTTAGCTCGTACTGTTGTTCAAATTGGTCTGATCTGCGCAACTACATCATTTACATAAATCGGAGACCTTTAATCCCCACTTTTCGGCTTTTGACAATGATGTTTCAACCACATAGTGCACAGGCAGGTATATATAAGAAAGCTTTAGTAACTGATATTGAATACTATATCACCTGGGATTGTAATCACAAAAAATATTTGATAAAAACACAGCAGTGATGTTACTGCAGAACAATTTTCCAAGTGACATCACATGTTGATACATGTACAAGAGCCATTCAAAAATTAAAGAACATTTAGATCTGACGAGCCATGCAGTTCCCCCACCACCTCTGCTGCCGAGTCATTGACCTTCGACTCACCTTGGGCCAGACTAACAGCGAGCCAATATAGTAATGTATTGATTATTTGTAAGTCTTTAAAATGTGTGACAAAATTAACGATTCCTTTAAGTGTGAGGTTCGTAGTGTAACACGCTTTTTGAATGCTAAACGAAAGTGACCTATCAAAATTTACAGACAAATAATGGAGGTTTATGGTAATTTGATCTCCGCCGTACCATTCAAAACAAATGACGTGGATTGTTGTCTAGCGGTGTTGTGCTTCCGCAAGACCACATTCTGCTGCATTGATGAAGAACTTGCCGCAACAGTTTCGATGGGAGCTTTATGATCATCTGCCCTACAGCCTAGACTTGGCCCTGAGTGATTTCCATCTGTTTCCTTAACTGAAGGACTTTTTGGGTGGGAACCACAACGGAAGTGACGATGAACTGAAATAGGGTATTAGAGAGTGGTTAAACAACTTGGCAGCAACTTAGTAAGCAGAAGGCATAGCAAAAATGGTGAATTGGTACGACAAGTGTTTAAATTTGTATGGTGAATATGTAAAAAAATAGTTTAAGTATTCGGTATGCTGTAAATAAAGTTTTGTTTGGCTGTAATAAAAAATTTCAAAATAACGAAATATACAATTAATATATTACTTTCTTTACTTTCCAAATGACCCTCGTACATTGGTACACCTGTATATTCTTTACAAGGGTAAAATTTATTGATGCTGAATCATACATGTTAATTAAGCTCTGGTTAAGAATTAATTAAATCAAAAATTTTCCAGAATGAGTGACTGTATCTTCACAATTTCCCTCTGTAACTTATGTACAATTATCTATGGATAATACAACCTTCATATTTCCTTCTTTCCGTTCTGTTTCAAGTCATTACATATCACGAATAATACATTAAATATATATTTAAGCCTTACCACTGATCATATTATGCTAGCTTACAATATTCATATTTAACAACAATTGTACTTCACCTGAATAATTTTTATGATATGGCAAATGAACTAAAACTCTAATGGAGTATGTTCAATAAAAAATTATCTCAATTTTTAAACCAGTGATCAGTAACTTAAAATCATGGCACTAAATTTATAATTTACAAACTATAAAACAAACAGTCGGATTTACCTAAAAAAATATATATAATAAAACATTAACACTTTTCAAAAAACAACAATTTTTTATAATCAATAAATGCTGTTATTCTACACAATATTTCCAACATATTATTCATAAATGTCTATTATTTATGAAATTTGAAAACTTTAAAACATGGCGAGTTTTACACCATGTACAACAGTATCAGAAAAATATGGTGTAATAATTCTATAACGATTGAATATTTTTAATTTTTAATAAAAAAGAGAATTATTAATTATTCAGAGAAAGAGAAAACAATCAGTACAAAATACATGACAAAATCAAAACAATTCATACAAAAATTAGTCTACTAAGAAATACAAGATGATTACATGTTATACACTTTATCTGTAACATTATACGAAAAATCTTGATAACTAAATACATATTTTAAGTTAATATAAATATAGTTCACTAATAAAGAAGAAATGCTTGCGTTACATCTGACAAAGCACAAATTTATAAAGATACTTCATTAATTATAATTTAAAACATCAATAAAAATGGTGAATGCAAATTAATATATAGTTTATAAACAAGATTTTTTAATAATCAAATCCAGACTAACATCAGAAGTAAATTTTTTTTTGTTGGATTGATCCAAGATGAAACTACATTTTCAATCAGTTTATTTATTTAATTGAATTCTAATAAATTGAAAAAAAATTTACTGAATTTTCAATAGCTATACAGAAATTTCCTGTTTAACCAGATTCAATACAAGCAGACTACTTTTTAAATTATTTTATTACCATCATGGTTAAAGAGTAACGTTTTGTACAGTTCATTACATAAATTACTACAATTTCTTGTAAATTCGCAGTAACTGGCATATAAGTAAACGGAGTTTCATTTTCGTTTTTTTTTAAAACATCACTCAAAGTTTTCTTAACGTCTCATAAAGATTTAAAATTTTTTGGATAAAAGATTGATAAAAAAAGCCAAGTCTATTGGTGGGATCTCGGGATTCGAGTTCAAAGAGTTATTATCGTCAAACCTATCAGTCACACTTGGGTTAAAATATTAGAATGTGCAACAACCATTTTTTATTTTATTTTTTTGGTTTAACGTCCAATATGTGTTGTTTTTTGATGACAAAGAAATGTCATCAAAAATACAGTCAAAACAAAATACTCATATAATATATTAGGCCTTTAAGGAGTAAAATTGGTACCTACTAACTGCTGAATTAATTGATTTTACAAAACTATTTAAAAATAAATAAATACTGATCTCTTGTTAGATGACTTAAGGATAGTGAATACATGTAATTTTTGTTCAAAAAATCATGCTCTTGTGATGAATACGCCATTTTAAGTCGGGTCATCTACCCTGATTCGTTACAATTCCTATTTTAGATTTTTGGAGTTTCTGATAGAAGTTTTATTATAACTTTTGAAAATCTGTAACATAACATTTTCTGCCTTATTGAGTCTATTGAACTCTTATTTCCATTGTAATCATTATTTTTCATTAAATTTTTATGGTCACATAGTCTATATGACAACAAAGTTTATTAAAACCTTTTGGCTGGACCTAGTAAACATTGTACACCTAACTACATTTCGTTAACCTGGCCTTCCATTTTTCTTTTTCCTTAATACTGAACTAGACTGGATAGGGTAAGGTTACCAAGATGACTTTCGATTGATTTTTTCCTTTTTCCGGTTATTTTCTTTTGGTACTCCGTTTTTCGATCAAAAACTAAATTGGAATCCCAGCACTCAATACCCAGATCATTAATTTTTCTCTTCAAGATGAGGTAGAAAGGTTTTATTTTTAAACAGTTTTAGGGTTCGACCCAAGAAAATATTTGTCCTTTTCTTTTAATTTTTTCTGATTTGTTAGATTTTACGATTATACTAATATTTAAGTTTCTTTATCTTTATCAAGTGGTTTTATCCAAAAAATTAAGTTAGATGTAATGTTTTAATCCAGTAACATAAATTTTTTTTAAATTTCTTTCTTTCAAAGAACTAATAACTTAATTATTATAGCTAATGTGGTAAACTCTTAGGAAACTTTATTAATTTAAATCATGTAATTCCTATTTTGTAACACCTTGAATATAATTTTTATGATGATATTGTTTATTTCTGTAATTGTAGGCATTTTCAGGTTAAATTCAGTAACTACTACTGAATACTATGTCACCTGCAATTGGAATTACAAAACAATATTTTAAAGACAAAGCAGTGAAGTCATTATAGAAAGATTTTCTGAAGTGATATCACAGCAACATGCACATCGGCACATCTATGTATTCTTTACATCATGCAGTATATCTCTCAAATGAACACATTTAGCTCTGATCTATAATCGAGAGAATAACTTACCTCTTAATTAGCAATTTGTAGGCATAACGTTACAAACAACATAACACAATCTTCTCATTTGCCACACCATTAAATATAAATATAGATCAACAGATCAACATTAAATACAAGCCTAATTTTTTTACAATAAATATATTTTTATATATAATATAATGTCACCTAAATGTAATGGTTAATGGGTGGTGGAAAAACTATTTAAATATAGTTTCCCCAAGTTGAAATCAAAATGGATTCACTTAAACAATTTAAATAACAAATAACAAAGATCAATGATCTTTTTAAATAGCTGTCGACATGACTTTACACATTATTTCACAATAAACTATTGTTCTTTTAAGATTGTTGATAATAAAACATTTAAGCCTAAAAATATGATATTTACATTAATAAAGAAATAACATTTATTTGTTTGTAAAAGGTAATCTTAACAGAATTTAAAAAATTCTTTCACCGTTGGAAAGCTTAGAGCTCTTTTAATAATATAAGCTGTATGGTATTAAGTAACTGGTGGAAATTTTAAAAATTGTCATCTATCATTTTCCTTTGTCCATCACACCCACATGTCAGAAACTACAAGAGATGGCAACAAATGGTTTTCAGATTTGTAATCTACACAAAAAGGTAGTGGACCTGGATTGAATCTGAAGTACCGGTTTCAACTGAAAGTCAAGAAATAAAAGTTGGAATTTGGAAACAAAAATATTGTCATTCGATTTCTCTTAAGAGTAGATACAGAAATTATTGGATTTGAATTTCCAGTTCCGACTGGAAGTGGCCCAAAACCGGAAGTCAAGAAATCAAAGTCGGAAATTGGAAACAGTGTCATTTGATTCCTCTTAAAGAGTAGATACAGAAATCACTAATGGTTTTTCCTTTAAGTCAAAAGTAAACCTTTTTAAAAATTGCCACCAGCCATGAGACGCGTCATCTCAAGGAAGGGAGTTTTTTAAATTAAAAACATTGTGATTGGTAAAATAAAGGAATTTTTTTAAAAATTTTACTTGTTTGTAGTGAAGTTCTTTGGGAAGGTAATTCTTTACCTGTAAGCAAGACATCATCTTCTGCACTTTTCTTTTTCAAAATGTTTGAAAATTATTTACGAGGCAGATATCCAAAAAAATAATGTTACATTCGATAAATGCATAGAAAGATAAGTTAACTTTCCAAAAATGAAAGAGATCACACTATTTCTTTAAGAAATAGGTTCTACCAATTATTTCTTATAAAAATACATATTTAGTTATTTTCAGGTTAAATTCCTTCCACCGTCTGCATTAGCAGCAATTGCAAAACAGTCAGACGTATAACCAAAAAAAAAAAAAATTCCTTCCTGTCCACTGGTGATTCATACTAATGACAACAAAATCCCTGTTTCCAGTTACTAATTTGTTTTATTTATACATTATTACTTTAATTTTATTATACAGAATTCCATCTATTGTAATAACATGACTCGATGCACATAACTGGATGTGCTGTAGATGAAAGATTTTATTATTTTCACAGTAAAAATTTTATTATGCAAGCTTACCACTGTTTAAGTTAAATCTTGCATGTATTGAATTTTTACCAGAAATTTTGAATTTTGTGAATTTCACTCTTAACTAGCAAAGTGGACCTGTGGAAATAAATTTGCACAAAGTTCTTGGGTTTCAAACCCCCATCATTAAATAAATGATTTATGTTAACAACAAACTTCATTCTTAGAACAATGGTGAGTAACGACTAAAGCACCATAGTATGACAGTTTCGCCCTGAAAAGAACGGTTTTAAAGTAAAACAACGTTGACACAAAGTCTCATACCAACTGCACGTATTGTGAGATGAGAAGAGAGATGACACATATCCTGTATGCTTATGGAAAATGGGTTTGGAGGGGGTAAATGTGGGAGAACCGCACTACATTACGCTGTATTATCGCTACGTTGAAAACAAAATTTTTTTTTTCATTTCGTAAAATGAAGCTCATGTTAGCATGAATTTCAAGTTAAGAACTTTTTGGCAAACCAGGAAAGAATACTCTTTAAAACCATGTAAAAATTACAAAAATCCGTTAGGTAGAATTCTGTATTTATGAGTTAATAGAATTCCCATTTAAAATACATTGGATGCAATTTTGGGTTTTAACTATATAGATCCAAGTGTGTTAAACAAATAAATAAATGAATCAACCAATCTCAAAAAAATAAGAAAAAACTTTTATTGTTTATATTGTGTTAAATCTTGAACACTATTTCATCTGTACGCAAATAATATGTAAATGCACGAGACATCTATTATTCAGGTGGACTCTCCATTAAGTTCCCGATAATGAAGGACAACTGTAAATTAATTACAAGAAAATAAATTACCTAAATTCTTTTATTATTATATATAAAAGAATTTAAAGAGAATAGCTACTTTGTTGTACCAAAATATTTATACAATAAGGCAAGACAAAAACACCTTTAACTGAATGACGTTTACAACAAAAAAATTATAATAAATAAACAAACCGGGATTCAAATTGTACATCTTTTATAATCATTAAACTATACGAATTGTATTAACTAATTACATAATCAATTCATAGTTTCAAAATTAGATGAACATCATTCAAATAGGAGTTATTTAACAGGTTCAAATTAACAGGACATTAAATGAAACTTCATTAGAAAGATTCCACAATCAAAGGCATTGTTTTATCATGTATATACCTTAGTATGAAATGATTACCTTTATAATAAAATCAAGGGAAAATATTCACTATGTATTAATAATATTCTTCTGAGAATATCATCCATCCAAAGGTAAACTCGCGAAAGTGCAAATTCTCAGTTTTACAAAAGAGCAAAAAACAAATTCAATGCTTTCTTCTTTAACACACTTTGTGTATTTTCGTAACATTACAAAAGCTGTATCTCCCTAACCGAACAAGATACATATTCGCGAGTTTACGACAACATGCGTTGGGTTGTATACATCAGCATGCACTAACAAACTCATATTCGCAAAATTTGCACATTCGTGAGTTTACCATTGGAGGGACGATATGTATAAATTCCAAGTGAGTTCCAACATACCACCCAATATTATTATAATAATTTGCTGTGTTTAAATAACCAACAACTGTGGAATATCATGATAAATTAAATTAATTAAATGTTAAAAACATCTGTTAAATTTTTATATTGGGATGAGACATCAAGAAAGTCTATTGATCTCAATTTTATGATAGAATGGTGTGAAAGTACGTTCAGCAGTTAAATAAAAGATGGAGAATGTCCATGATGAAGCGCAGAGAGGGTGACTTTCTGTTGTGAATGATGACTTGGGTATCACACGTAATTAGAGGCCCTAATTATGTAGCTTAAAAGTTAATATATTTTTAAATAATTAAGAGGATAGTTTGTTTTAAATATATCTCTTAAAAGATGTGCGTAGTTTTAGATAGAAAATAATAAGAATCAATTAAGAGTAACCATTAGCAAAAAAATTTAAAGTAATGGTAGTGACATAATAACAATAATAAAATTTCTGTATATTTGAGTTGGTAAAATAGCGACAATGTTTGAATACAGTTTAAAGATTGAGTACAGTTTGTTATGTCTAAATAAGTCCATTAAATAAAGAATTAATGTGTCGGCGTAAGTATACAATCAATTCACCGACCATCAACTTAGAGTAATTGCTTATGCGTGTCGTGTAACAACACTTTAGCGGATAATGGGACCTTTGAAAGATGTAAGATGGGTTCTCATTGGCTCAATGTCATGAATAGGGGATGTATTAAGTTTTTAAATACAGGGAAAATTTAATTGAAGGGGATAATTTTTCAGCATTGGTGGAGAGTCACTTCAGTATTTGCTTGTTCGGGAAATTAATTAATAGTTCAGAAACGTCGTGACAATGTATATATTTTAAACTATGAATAATGGACATCAATGTGTCATAACAAGATTTTAATAAAAATTTATGAAAATTATACTTATACTTAAATTTTAATTATTTTTGTATATTTTACATGTATTTATAAATTTTATCATTTTAATATTTGTTTAAAATACTATACTATAAAATTAGTTTATAGTTATTATTATTCATTCTATGCTGAATAAAACATTTTCACCCTCTATTATTCATTCCGAATTTTACATCTTTGGACAAATAATTTTTAATAATTTTTTTTGTTTTAATAATCATTTATGTTACAGATCTGACAATCCTTTTATAAGGATATTAGGCTGGTTGCCAAATTTTATAATGTCAGTGCTTTCAGATGAGTTCTTGCACATGAAGCACGAGCTTGTGGTAAAAGCTTTGAAAGCGGCAACACAAAAAAACACTTATCATTACTAGTGGTATGTTTCTTTGAGAAAGATTTTGATAAAATGTAGTATTTATAAGTATCCCATTATAATTAAATATGTACCCATTAAAAGTATCTGAACATTGGAGGAAACTACGTTGAAAAATAGTTTAAGGTACGCTCTTTTAAGTAAAAATAAAATTGGCTTGAAAAAATGATTTAGTATTTTTTTCAAGATGGTACTAACTTTCCAGACACGAATTGTAATTAAAGGTCAATTAACTTAGTCCCCGCTTGATCATTCATTTTTACACATGCTAATTGAGCTGACTAAAGCTGGAACTGTCCTAACAACTCGATAACATTAATATGTAGCACTTTTTTCATTATATACAATGTTGATATTTACTTTAACAGTAAAATTTTCAAACATAGTTTTACATGCCTTGTAGTTTTCTCTAACAGGCCATTTTACTAGGAAAACCATATTATTGTCAATTCTTTTTATGTTGGTTTGGAACTTTAAGAAGAACCATGTGAGCCTCAGTAAATGATTCCAACAAGAAAAACTATTTCTGTTGTTCACAGTGAAGCTTGGCAGATAATTTATAGTCACTGAAAAATAAGATAAAGAATTTAAATTGTGATGTTTCTTCTTAGTCCTTATTTTTTCACGGCATGCGTCCGGTCAGTTTTTCCACGCATGCGTGTTTTTATTATCTTGTTCTTTAGTGTTTGCGGGCTTTTGGACAGTCCCGCTATATCCGTGTAGATGAGCGGGTGTTAGTTGTGTTACGAAAATGTCATAATGTATAATGTTAATGTTAGTTTGAAAATCGCCCGAGCCTATTTGGTAATATGATTTAAACATGTTTTCAATGTTATATAAGATTATCATTAAGTTCATTTTTGTTTAATAATATATTATTGTCTTTGTGATGCATTCTAATTTTTTTTGTGTTCTCTCTTATAATTGTTTATTTTTTTTTATAATATTTTATGTTTTATTTTTTGTTGTAACCAATACATCTTTGCTTTCATCAATAAAGTGTATGTCTTACTATCTAATCACACCTATTTCCCTGATTTTATCATTACTCATTGAGTCGGTTCCACGCAGTAAATTCTATTTTATTAAAATTTTTTGTGCATATCACAAAATCTAAATAACTGCTAATATAAAATTAAATTTTTGATATCTTTGTCTGATAAGTTAATAATTGGGAATATAATAATAGGAAGTTATTACTGTATTAAAATTTAATGTTTATATATATTTTCCACACCACATTCCTCTCAGGATACGGAGTACTGTAGAATATGCAAATAAATGGATTACTCGGGTGAGAATATACAAGGGGTACAGAATCAGAGGGAGACCAGAAAAGAAATGGAGTGATAAAATTCCTTCAATAGATCAATGACACTGGTGAGTGGATAAAATGGAAGGCAAAACTGAAAAGTTTTAATGAAGCTTACGACGAAGATGTAATAACCAAAGATGCAACAAAATTAAACAAAAAATTACCCGTTAATGTAATTTCAAATATTATAAAATATATAATTTAACCCTAAATTGTGTATGTTGCAATCTGTTAATTCAGAACAATAAGCAACCCCCATAGCCTGATCAAATGAGGATAATGTGTATGACATATAAATGAGATGTAGTCTTGCACAGACCCAGTCCACCCATTCCTGGGAGAGTATGGTTAATTGAACCCCAACCATCAAACCACTGGCTAGTATTCAAATCCACATAAAAATAAATACCTTTACAAGGATTTAAACAATGAGCCTCTGAAAATCAGTTGTTAAACAGCTGACTTCTGGTGATGAATTTACATTTAGACCAACCTGGTGGGTAAAATAAAATATATACTTAAGTAACAATGAAACTTTTCCAAATTTTTCCTTTGTTATTGGAAGAGTCATAAAACAAAGAATTTTGATATACGGTGTAGAAACATGGGAACTGTCAGATTTCAAGGTAGAATCACTTGGGGAATGAAGCAATCTGGGAAAGAATAGGAAAGCCACAAAGTGTGTTAGACAAATTAGGAAAAAATACACTATTGTGATATGGACACCTGTATCAGATTAATGAAGGCAGGTGGGCTAAAAGAATACGGAATATGGACCCAAGGGGAAGAAAAAAGTGAACACCCAGCACAGCAATGAGTGAAAGCAGTAATGGATGTAGTGACCAATAGTAATAGTGACATAGTGACCTGCAGGAGAGTGATTGAATGTATACAGAAGCTACACTTTTCGGATACGAAAAAAGGCAATAATAGCTAAACAAAGTAACAAAAAAATTACTCAAAACCTTAAGAATAGGAGACTTCGATGATACCAATACAAAACAAAAATCTAACATAATAATTTACATTTAATTGTCATGATTCACTGTAATTGTCGGTTACATACCTGCACAGCCAGGTCATTTAGCCACAATGATAATGATAATAATAATAACAATAATAATAATACAGATAACTTGTGCATCAAGTGTGAATTAATATAATTATGATGTATATAATTAATTTATTATAATAATTAGCCACTTTGAAATACCCGACACATTAATATTATTCCACTGAACAATTGAACTACATTTTGGCAGTATGTATGATGTAAATCATATATACAGTACATTCATACTTAGTAACACTGATTGATGAACATGCACACGCACAAACACACACATATGCACGCACACATACACACACAAAGAAAAACCATATTTGCACTTTTAATTATATTTTACAGATAATATACAAAATTTACTACAATAAATACACAATCAGCATAATTATAATAATTTTAATAATAATAAAAAAATTATTATTATTTTTATTTAATAATGGTGTTTTAAAATATATCACTTATAAATAATAATCATAAATAATTTACTGATAACAAACACAAAAGGCATTCTTTCTAGAACAATCATTAAATATAAAAATAAATATATTTATAAAGATCCATTTCAAATGGGTTTAATACGGCAAAATTTAAATAAAAGATGAAATTTTTCATACAAAAAAATAGAATTTTACAAAAATATTAAAATTCAACACATTCAAATATAACACAAGACATCTAGTGATTATTGTGGAAATTATATCTTCGGAAAAAAATTATAATTTGTTAAGCATAGATTGAATAAATACTGAACCATTATGTATTATACTTTAGGCCTGGTTTTTCTCACTAATATATTATACAAAATGTATTACACAATAGTACGATAAATAATATTTAATAAATTATTAGCATAAACAAAGTAATGAATTTTTGTAATATACGAGGTTTGTTTGGAAAGTAATGCAATTTTATTATGCTGGTACTTAAAGTGGCCACAGAGCTTTTGACCAGTTGGGTTAGGTTAGGGGGACTCTCAGCTTCAAAGCGACACCTTCGCTGGTCTGCTCCGAGCAGTTTGGGTGTTAGGATCGCTGTCTCCGCACACCTCTGATTAGTGCCTGCGTCACAAACGCGATGGAATCGTTTCTCGAGCAATGTTATGGGATGAAGTTTTGTTCGAAACTGAACAAAACTCTTACCGAGACACACCAATTGATTGTGCAAGCTTATGGAGATAGTGCTTCATCATATTCACAAGTTTCATGGTGGTTAATAGCTGTTAAAGAAGGCCGGGAAGAGGTGGTCGATGAACCCAACCACAACAGACATTAATTTGGCCCTGTGCACAATCTATTTAATTCTCACCGTCGGTTGAGTATCCGAATGTTTGCAGAAACTCTCTACATTTCCAGAACAATTATACACGAACTAGTGACCAATAAGTTGCCCATGAGGAAGGTGTGTCACAAGCTTTCATCGGTTTGGGTGCAGCAAAACTTGACAACGCTACCACAACCCCTGTTCAGTCCGGACATGGCTCCAGCCGACTTCTTTCTCTTCCCAAGAATCAAGACCCTGAAAGGAATTCGTTTTGTCAATTGAATCTGCCCAAGGCGCCTTGACGAGGTCCCCGTTGAAGCCTTCCAGGACGCATACCATGCGTAACAGAGTCACTGGAAAAAGTGTGTAGATACCCAAGGGAACTACTTTGAAGAATATTAAATGTTTGTAACAATATCTACAATAAATCTATGGGGAAAAAAGAAAAATGCATTTCTTTCCGGACACACCTTGTATGACTTCGCAAACAAAAATATTAATATGTTCTGGGTTTTTGATGTCGCTGTCCGAGGTTTTGTGAAAAAAATAATGGCAATCCTATAACTATTATATTGTATCAGCGCAGTAAGATAAAACTATAGTTCTTATGTCTGAATAAATACACTATTTAGTATGGTCAACTAGTAACTTGATTCTTTATCGAGTTCACAAACTTAGAACTTGTTCGCTAACTTACAAAATTAACAAAATTCTTTAGTTTGTTATTGAAGCACTATGTATTTAAAATACAATCAGTTCAGAGTAAGATATCCAAAATAACTGCATATCATGAGAAAAATAGTAATAACTTCTTGAAATAATCAACAGACTAAGATTTATTTAAAATCACTGTCAAGGTTATTTGTGGTAGTAGAATCCCCAGAAAATAACAAACCAAAATTCAATGTCTGATTACAACAGTACACAAAAATGAAGGTGTCTATATTTTTCACAAAATCAATGATGAAAAGTCAAATTTATGATGACTTGGGAGAAAAACTTTGTTTTGATAGATTTTTGAAGGTTTCATGTTTCAGCTAGTTGGTACTCCATAATATGTCCATTAAGTCACAACGATTTTCAGTAAAGCTTATCTTGGATATTGGATTCAAAGTGGAGGCCCAAATGCTTGCCAATATACATCTTCAGATAATTATTAATCTTTTAAAAAAATTTATGTACATACCAGATAAAATTTTGAGATTTGGACAATTTGGAACAGCCTATTCTTGAAAAACTTTATTAATTAATGTTATAGATGCTACAACAAACCAAATAAGATAACATAAATCATTTAAGTAAAAAAAATCTCCATTGATTTCACTAGCTTTCATAAAATTCTGGAAAGTAGTAGTATTAAATAAAATATATATTAATTCTAACGAAAAATATATAATAATTCTGTACTATAGTTTTTTGGTTTTTCTAAAAATTAAAGTACAAACTGTTTAATGGACAATGTACAATAAGAACTGATTTGTGATCAATTAGTTTTAGTATAGTGTTTGGCTTTCTCCCCTAGTCAAGGTTTTCACACACTTTTCCTTCACCATTCCAAGTGAATATGCCAGGTCACTTTTCTTTTTGCCTTCTGAGCAGTAGTACAACCTTCCCATTTCTTATCTAATATTTTGACTTGTCGTATATAATATATATTATTTAACGTGAAAATAAAATTTATTTATTTTAATTAAAAACAATGATTTTTCTAAGTAAAACCTGTTACTTTTGGATACCTCTACCTGGAACACCTGTATTATAATAAAGTATTTATTTTTTTAATAACTAGCTGAACATACAAGTAACAATACTTATAAAATTTCAACACACAATTTCTGTGTCAAATTAAATTAAATTTGATTGAGAAAATTAATTTGAATTACTATTAAGCTAAACATAAAATTTAATGAAAGCTCTAGAATTATGGCCGGAATATAACAAAAATTGAACTAACAAATACACAAGTTTTACAAAACGAATTGAAACAATGATAACAAATAACAGACGAAGCTTTTGACTAAAAATGCTTAATATACGAATTAAAAATCCAATACAATACAATAATAAAATAATAATAGTAAAATGCGATATGTGAGCCAATAAACATAATAGTAGAGAATTATAATATCAATAAACATTAAACATTAGTAAAACAAAACAACACAGAATAGCCTAACTATAAAGAAATTGACATAAAAAATATAAATATATAACATTAATATTAGTCTGTGTTCACGCTAAATCTGCATCATGAACCGATGGAACTTGTGAGTCAGCTGAAGAGTCAGATGAGAAGGCAAATGTTGGTTCGGCTGTACCCAAAACTGATGACAAAAATGGGTAGAATTTAATTACGGTACAGAAGAAGAGGATTAGTAATGGTATCGCAAACATTGTGTGCTGTAAAATAAAGTAATAACAAAATACAAAATTAGTATACTCAGTATAAATAAAATTATCTAGATATCTAATTTAAGACAATAACTGGTCGGGGCTTCCAACGCCTTTTCTTTTTATCTAGGCGACTCTCCTCTGGACTCCCAAACTTATAAAACTCCAAAAACCATAAAAAACTACTGTAAAAATTTTGAGATAATTGGTTAAGTGGTTTTTATACCAGTGACAAACACAAACAATGTTTTTGGTTTTAGTAATACAACAGACACAATAACCTGCAGGTCATCCCTTGCAAATTGCTTACGCATTTTATAAACTCCTTACAGAGGCACACTTACCAGAGATGAACTATACTAAAATAAACGTAATTATACTCTACTTCACATTCAGAATGCAGTAGAGCTCTTATGAGAACCTGTAGTGTTATCAGGCGTACGGAAACATCAGGCATAGACCATAAAATAATACTCTTCTGCCGACACCATCCAAAAGTTACAAGCAAAAATATTTAGAGTTTCACTTACCATGCTCTAACAAGCTCATTTTCAATCAAAAAATTCTGAAAAAAATGACTTTCACATTCTAATGCATTTTATTTTATTATGCTATAAATATTATTATTATACTCTGATATTTAGATAAGATACACTTGTCCAAAGTTGGACGTTTAAATCTCGTCACATTTGTTTTGTATTTTACATCATATAACATTTTTATCAGTAATTTGATATATGATACATCATATGTTGGACGGAAACAGAAATAATAAACTAGTTTAAAAAAAATCACTGATGTTTTCATATTATGTTATTCAATAGGAGTTTGTAAATGAGAACGTGTTATGGTGCGAAGTTGATATTTTTACCTAGAGTAGTAGTACTCAAACTCCTATCTGAAATACATTTCTTATGAACTTCCCGTACTGCATTCTGAACGTGAAATCAACTTTAGAGTTTGTGGAAGAAGGTAGAGTATACTGGCATAGCAAACAATACAGAGGTAATTGATTTTTATCAACCACATCCAGAAGGTTTTTAACTTTACCACAGCTGAGCATTACAAGAAGTTCTTGATTAAATTTTCTTGAACACTCACATAAATTTGTTAATAATCTGTCAGTTGAAGAATTAAACAACAAACTGAGACATAAATAATATAAATTTTAGGCCACTTTTTATCATATCATATACATAAATGAACTGTCCATATATAATGGACAAGAATTCAACTGGAGCTTGAAAGGAGATTTATGGAACAAACCAAAGTGACAACCTTACATTCAATCTAGGCTGTTATTGACTACATCTGATCTATAAAAACAAGTTGTTTCAGATATAGACTCTAAAGTTAATGACAATGAGCATTGATTTAATCAACCAACTTAAAGCATTATAAATAACTGACAACTGTTCTACGGACACCATTAAAATTCAATGATTTACCATTATTTTGAAAGAACTAGAAAAAAATTTAGAAGCCTTCAATTATCAAGTTATTAATAAAATTTAACAAACAATATATTTATACCCAGAAATTCTAAATTGCACAGCAATTTCTAAGAAGATGATTCTATAGCTAAAAATAAAAAAAAAGTTAATTTAAACATAGGCCCGGGAATGCTTCATTAGCGAGTTATGCCTGGCAAAAGATTTTGCTACGATTCCTAGGCAAAGAAAAAAAAGCCAAACTGAAATTTATAATAAACTCATTGAAATGTTCCGTGTGTTTATTCGCAATTTAACAAAGTTATTTTGCACTAAACTTAAAAAAGCGTATTTTCTAACCCTACTTTGTAATGTTTTCTCGTAGTTTTCTTAAAAAACTACTAAAAGTGATACAGTTCTGGGACTCATTTTTTAAGTTTCCCATGTTAAAAACAATAAGAAAACACTAAAATATCCTCTTACTTTACCTTCTCAGAATTTCAGTATGACTTTATTTTACTCTTTGCCCAGGACCACGGCAAAATCTCACCAGGCTAATGAAGACTTGCTAATGAAGAATTTCCGGACCTATGTTTACATGAACTTTTTTTCTTACTTTAAGCTATAGAATCATCTCCCTAGAGAATGCCGTGCAATTTAGAACCACCTGGTATAATTCTCAAATTTAAGTTTCATTGTCAAAAATTTTGGAATCAAAGACTTCAATTTGTTGCTAATATGATAATTTACTGTTAACACAAAATAATTCTATTATAGAAATCTTATTGTGTAGGTAATAACAGAACAGGACCATTACAAACCAACACACTAATGAATAACATGAGGTAAATAAAAATCTATGCAAGCTTTGTCCACTAACACACAAAAAAATAGTTAATAATTGTTTATGAAGAATAGATATCAATGCATGGTACGGTACAATCAGCTAGCTCAAACCCATCATGGATGATAATCGAACTTAAATAGAATTAAAAATTAGAAAAACCGAGAAACTATTATATCTAGGAAAGCCACAAACAAACACAGAAACAGACAATGGAAATAATTTTAATTTTTACAAAACTAAGCAATGTCAGTTTGCAATATTTACAAATGCCAGTTGTTGATCTGTAAATCCACTATTGCTGATAAATTTTTGGTTTAAAAAAAAGTAAGAGGGTGGGATAATTAATTACTTTCCAACTCAGCACACACAAACTTTCTGTACCCATCTGAGAAAAACATTTTAAATTCTGAGACACACTTTTAGCACTTCAAAAGTTCATCACTGTTTAGTTTACTACTGTATCAAGAAAGCAACATTAGATAAAAATCAGTTTCAGAGCTCCAAATCGACAACATAAGCCAATTAATATTGAAAAACAGAAAAAACTTGTGAGTAAAATTAATCTTATATTTAAGAAACAATAACTTCATAGTGAAGAAAATATCACTGATCTTGTCTCGAATAAGTCTTGAAATAAGTAATTACAGAAACTTATCAGCAAATTTTTATACACTGGTTGGACAGAGTGATAAAAGTTGTGGTGTTTGTAGATTGATTATTGACAAGTTTAAAGAAAGCAAATCAGAATGAACAGAAACAATGGTATGTTGGGTTGAGTTAACAGGCCTCACAATGCTCGCTCAAACAAAAAAAAAAATGGTTTGTTCATTTTATACATTTTAAATTATACCCAAAAAGAAATCGGTCAAATCACACAAATGTAGTAAATCTAAATAAATAAAATAAAAATGTAGTGAGACATCTAATGAACAATGATAATAATCTAGAAATTATTTCAATACAAATTTACGAATATTGTATGGCAAATCAGCTGTTTATGTTGTTTTTAATAATGTTCGTAAAGTATGCAATATGCACAAAAGATATTGCGTCTTTAAATTTCACGATGTCGACTGTCCAAAATGTCTGAATTATACAAAATTGAGTAAAACTCTGTAATCTTCTTCAGTTGATTGTATTAAAAAAATTACTCTGAGTAATGTTTGAAATTTTTGTCCACCATTTTGGATTTAACCTTTTTTTAAAAATAAGACGATGGTCATATGTTACATGATTTCAGTCTGAAATTTTAAGTAAAATTTAATGGTGAAAACCGTTATAATTTATTTTCATTTACATAACTCATTTTAATAAAAATTGTTCCTTGTAACCACTCGAAAAAAAAATAAAAGGTAACTAATTCAGTGTAGTTTAGTAATTCACTAAATCAGCTGTTACAATTTTTAATGTAGGCATATTACTTAATGACAACAATTTTAAAAATTGTAACCTATTATTTTCCTTTGCCTGTCCATCTGTCACACCCAGATGTCAGAAACTACAAGCGATAGCAACAAACAGTTTTCGGATGTAATTTACACAAAAAGTTATTGGGCCTGGATTGGGTTTGCAGTTCCGGTTTCGACCGGAAATTAAGAAATCAAAGTTGGAATTTGGAAACAAAAATTGTGTCATTCAAATGGTCTTAATGAGTAGATACAGAAATCACTAATGGTTTTTGCCATAAGTCAAAGGTAAGCCTTTTTAAAAATTGCCGGCTGCATTGGCGTAGTTGGTAACGTGTTCGCCTCTCATCATGTGGTGTTGGGTTCAAATCCCATTCAGGTACAGCACATTTTCATATGTTACAAAAAATCATTTCATCCTCCACCTTCTGCATTAGCAGTAATTGTAATTGTAGAACAGTGAAAAAAAAATGCCAGACGCTTCGCCTCATGAAAAGTATTTTTCTCAATGATTTGATGTGTACATCACATCTCTCATTCCTCTTTGTTACCTAAAATGTTAATGTAAAATGAAGCGAATGAACAGGTGACCGTTTTACCCCGAACTGGACAGTTTAATGAAAATAACTAAAAAAAAATAAAATAAAGATATTCATCTGCGATTTTCACCATTGAATTTTCCTTATTACACTGAAATCATGTACCATGTGACCATCATCCAATTTAAAATAAGACCGCCGATCCAATTTCAATACCGCCGTATTGAAATCCGCCGTATTTCAATACGGCGGATCCAAAATGGCTGACAAAATTTTAAACATTACCCAGATTACAATAAACAACTAAAGATATTTGGTTACCCAGTCACACAGTTTCTACAATTCAAAGTTTCCCAAATATTTTGAACACCTAGTATACAAATAAAAAGAGGAATTTTTTACTTCTACAGCTTCTAAATCTTCTTTGTTTAAATTCCTATAGAAGGAAAATTCATACAATCTTTTGTAAAAAAAAAAAAATTTATACTGAAAAACAAAATTTTTGGGCTATTTATACAAAATATTTTATAATTTACGAGTAACATACATAAAATTCTTCTTTGAGTATAAGGTATTTTTGAATCAATACCCAAAAATTTATTTTTTTGTAAAATTACATTACCATAAGTTATAAAATTTATTTTGTAAATCAATCACACATAAAATATTACTTCGAAACAATAAATTTCTTTCTGACAACATTTGCACCAAACATACATTTCTGCAATGTACTGAAATACTTCAATCTTAATTAATTTTATCAGCTTGATAACCACATGAGTAAAAAATCTTACTTAAAATTAAGCTGAGTGTTATTACATTAAAAAAATCCCACACCCGAACTATATACATTTTATTTATGTGTTTATTTTATAATGTAAGTTACTTTTAAAAACATGTCAATTATTTAAAGGTTTCTCATTATATGGGTTATATTTGGAGAGTAAGAACCAATTTGAATAATTTATATATACTACCTATTATATTAATTTTTTTTTGAGGTAAACAACTATTAAACTAATCTAATAGGAAAATAACTAAATATATGTAAGCACATGTAGTAATATCAAATTTAATTAAATACAGTACTACCTCGTTTATCCGGGACTAACTGGGAGCAGAAACTAACCAAATAATTGAAAATTTACTAGGTATTTAAATATTTTTTGGATAAAAAAACACTACAATATGTTTATACACAAATAATTACAAGCATTTGATTTTTATTTACAAAAAAAATCATTAATTTTTCTTTGCTTTACTTATACAGTGTTTGAAGGCAGCACAATTGTTCAATTGATTTACAATCATAAGTTCAACCAGTATGGTGTTGGGCTACTGCTCTAATTACACCATGTCCAGTGATAATTCACCAAGCAAATACAATACTCATGTGCGATACTTAATTTGAGACACTAATACTTTAACGGTACAGTACATACTATACCTGTACATGGGATATCACAATTTTACGAATTAAACTTTTTTCCCGATCCAGATTGGTCTGGATTACCTGCACATCTTGATACACAAAGTAGTACTGAATAATCAGAAATAAAATACAATTCTGATAAACAAACGATTAATGCAACAGAATAGCGTTCGTTAAAAAATCATTTGTTCTGAAATTTTAGTAACTTTTTTTTTACATTCGTTGTATATATTCTGGTGACTCTCTATATAGAAAGGAAATTAAAAATACAGATTTTTAACAAAAAATACTTCAACCATTGACTATTTTAAATACGAGGCGTATTTTTAAAGTAAGGGCCGTTTGAAAATAAAAATAAAATAAAAGGAAATTTGCAAAAACTAATTTTATTTTCGGAATCTACATACTTTTATCTATTTTTCTACATAGTTTCCAAGTTTTTGTAAACACTTATCATATCGCACAACTAAATTTTGGAAACCTTCTTCATAAAAACTTGCCGCCTGCTGTGATAACCAAGAATTCACGGCCGTTTTCAATTCGTCGTCATCGTCATAACGGCTGCTGCCCAAGTGATGTTTCAGATGATGGAAGAGATGAAAGTTGCTTTGCGCAAGGTCAGGGCTGTAGGGTGGGTGGTCCAAAACTTCCCAGCCAAAAGAGTCCAATGCAGCTCGGGTCTGAGTGGCAGTGTGAGGCCTTGCATTATCGTGCAGAAAAAAAATTCCTTTTGTGAGCATGCCACGTCTCTTGTTTTGAATTGCTCTGCGCAGCAGGGTTTGGCAGTAGGCTTCTGCATTTATTGTCGTTTCTCGTTCCATAAAGTCGACCAGCAAAACACCATGCCTATCCCAAAACACGGACGCCATGATCTTGCGCTGTGACAAAGTCTGTTTGGCTTTGACCTTTACAGGAGAGTGCGTGTGTCTCCATTCCATGCTTTGTTGTTTCGATTCGGGAGTGAAATGCGAAATCCACGTTTTGTCTCCAGTTACGATCCAACTCAGCATGTCGTCACCATTTTCGTCATAACGTGTCAGAAAATTCAAGGAACTCTCTAATGCAAGGCCTCACACTGCCGCTCAGACCCGAGCTGCATTGGACTCTTTTGGCTGGGAAGTTTTGGACCACCCACCCTACAGCCCTGACCTTGCGCAAAGCGGCTTTCATCTCTTCCGTCATCTGAAACATCACTTGGGCGGCAGCCGTTATGACAATGATGACGAATTGAAAACGGCCGTGAATTCTTGGTTATCACAGCAGGCGGCAAGTTTTTATGAAGAAGGTTTCCAAAATTTAGTTGTGCGATATGATAAGTGTTTACAAAAACTTGAAAACTATGTAGAAAAATAGATAAAAGTATGTAGATTCCGAAAATAAAATTAGTTTTTGCAAATTTCCTTTTATTTTTTTAAATTTTCAAACGGCCCTTACTTTAAAAATACGCCTAGTACTATAACAATGGTATTGGTGAAACTCTTTTTAATGGTTTCTTTTGATTACAAATAAATATTCTATGAGGGAAGTACTTTTTATAACAAAACAAATATGGGAGTATTCCGTTGGTACTTACTTCCAAACTTTATAACGTTAATACATATTCTTCCACTATATCATTATTTACTACATGCAATGTTAGAACTCTATAATGTTACATTAATTAAATTCATGATTTGATTAAACTTCTGTTTAAAATTAATTTAATGAATTATTACTGAATGAATATAAATTTATAATAAAAAAATTGTATAATCCGCATGCATCCGTCATTTTTTTTTAAATATACATTATGTACAATAATTTCTGTTTATAAATACATCGATACCTTTCTCTCCTTTCATGAATTAATTATATTACTATTTAAATTTGTAAAAAAATCACGAGATTAAATCCACCAGAATTATTCAATTTTGTGCTCCCATTGAGTCTTTCAGCATTATCATCATCTTCATTATACACTCTTCCTAGTTCCTTAGGTCAGGCCCAACACAACTCTATTGCTGAAGTATCACTCCATTGCTCTCTTGGCAATGCATTTTTCCCCAATTCATCCCAAACTGAAACCACCCACGTTTTAGTAAAGCATACTTTTAGGCAGTTAATCCCCTCCATCTTACTGACATGATGAAACAATCACAGCTTTGTCTATCCAACACTGCACCGAGCTATCCATCCCCAATTGTTCCCTAATTGAATCATTTTCATTATATCTTTTCTAGCAAACTCCTCTTACATTTCATTTCTGCCACCTGCATTCTACTTTCTACCTGTCCATTTTTTTGCTGTATAAGTCAATATTGGTGCAAAATATGCATAATACATTATTTTCTTACAATAAGAACTTGTTGAACTCGGACTTCTTACATTTTAGAAGAAACTGCTTGTTTTCAGCACACTCCTTGTCCATTCTAGAACTATTGTATGTGGTGGAGTGTATTGAACAAAGATTGCAATGAACGAAACATTTTGAATAGGAATTCTCAGAAATTGGAACTAGTGTAAAAATTTGTTTTTATTTTAATCTCTTTTACCATATTCTGATAAAGCGGAGACAATGTTAGGGTCTCGATTGTTTGAGAAACTATTATTATACCTACATCCTGAACGAACCTACGCTTAGGTGTTACACTATATTAAATGGCCAGATCTTGGAGCAGTTTCAATGTTTCAAGTACTTAGAAGTGTCATCGTTAGATACAGATTTTGATGGCCACCAGAAACAGCATAAGTTTAACTCTGTGGTTGTCATATATTGTTCTTGAAGAAAAACACTAAGAAAGACAATCAATTAAGATTTTATGAAGTATTAGCTGTATCTGTAATAATAAATGGTCAAGAGAAATGGAACAGAAAGAGAGAGCAGGAACTTAACAATCAGGTAACTGAGATGACATTTCTGAGAAGTGTAAAAGATTGCAACAAAAGAAACCATCTAAGGAATGAATGAGAACTCTTTAGAACAGTATCATTACAAAGTACAGACAGAATTGAACAGCCCATTTCTTAAATATGCTTGTGACTAGTTTGCCATTGCAAGTGTGGCGATGTGAACCAGTGGAAAGAAAAGATGTTGGTTGAAGATGCTGAAACAGATCTAGGTGGCTCAAACTGCGGTAGATGATGATGAGGATCTATTAAGTTAGGATAAACATATCTCTATTGTATTATTACTATTACAACTACTTCTACACCTACAGAGATAAATATTTATGATTTTAGATAAACTACAAATTAAATTTCAATATATTCGGAACACTAGATCATTAAAAAAAACACTGATTTTAAAAAGGAAAATCTGTTTAACTTGTAGTCCGAAGAAACCAGAAAACTTTATAATTTTCCACCAAATATAAAAAAATTTCGAGTCGTAAAGCATGATGGCCATCCATATTATTTCTGACTAAAATTATCTATGAAACCACTTAATAATAAAAAAAACTGATAGACTTCATCATCAAAAATTTTATTCCTAATGAGTGTATGTTGCAATCTGTTCAATTTAAGAACAATACGCAACCCCAGGACTCAATGAGATGAGGATGATATGGGTGACGTGTAAATGAGGTGTGGTCATGTACAGACTCAAAAGAGTACGGTTAATTGAACCCTAACCACCAAAGTACACCGGTAACCACTGTCTCTGTGTTATTCGTATAAACCTTTACTAGGATTTGAACCATGGAACCTTCATCTCCGAACATCAGCTGTTAAACAGCTGACTAATGGAGATGACTTTACCACTAGACCAACCCCGGTGGGTATCTTCACAAATTAAACTAAATAATATTTGTTGTAATTATTCATATTAAAAATATTACACCTTTACAGGTATTTGATGTATATAAAAATACTTAAAACTTCTTGATAATAAAATTTCAAGAAATCTGTTGGTTTCATAGATAAATTTCATCAACTTATATATCTAATTAGCAGCTAATGAATACAGCAGAATGGTAATATACATAAGGAATTGTTATAAAAAATAATTAAATTAATTATAATAGCTACGGCTGTAAAACAAAACAAAAATTAGTAAAGGAAAGGAAATACACAAAAAAAGCAACAACACAAAAAGGAATTAACAAAACACCACCCAAGTTAAAAAATATTACTCCGTTCAGTACACAATGTCCACCCAAAAAAAAATCCTCACCCAAATATACAATAAATACCAACTAAAATATTTTTAATTTACCTTTAAATTTGTTTGGATCAATACTCTTGCCAAATGTCGTCAATAAGATAAAAGGATACGATGATTAGGTTGATGATCAGAAGATCAGATGGAAAGGAAATTGATGACATGAACAATAAATTTACTACAGCCGATGGCTGATAAATAATTTATGAATCCAAACAAGATTTTAAACGACAGATTAAACAAAATTAATCCAAAATATTATTTAGATTAAATTGTATAAATAACTTTTACGAACAAAATTTTAAACAGTTTACGACGAACCATTAAATTTTTAAACAAAACCCAAAATTTTTGCCGTCAAAATATTTAATTACCTACTCAGGTGGTTTACTTTGGATGACTTAGATAATAGGATAATTCAATTTAAGTTTGAGTTCTTTCATCAATAATTCTTTCAATCAATAGAAATTCAGGAGGAATATTAAAATTTTGGTAACACTATTATCAAATTTAGCCACTGAATTGATTTTAAAAGTATAAAAAGATTTTTTTTGTAACAGTATTGATTATCGAACTGGGTATTTGAAAAAATGAAATATTTGAGACACTTAAAAATCAAGAACGATTTTGGTAAAATTAAAATTTAAGTACATTTTGTACTTCACTGTTTATTACTAAGTTAATTTTATACAAGGAAAACATACAGTTTTAATGTTAAAAAGATTAGATGCTGAATAATGTTTCAAGAAAAAGAAAATTCACAAACTAAACATTTAAAGGAATCATTTTGTTTTTTAACTGAACCCCAACATTTAATTAATTTGATGAAATTAAATTACAAAGAAATTATTAAAAGGTATTTTCAGAATTCCCCATTATTATTTTTATCGTAATATACTAATTACTTTCCTGAGAAACAAAAGAAGTTATGACTTCTTGTTAATAACTAAACCCTGTTACCAAAAAACCCTGGTATCCTGTTTAAAACTAAAAATGCCATTTTTCAAAATATTTTAGTTAACTGTTTTATAGATCTGACAATGACAAATTGTTATAAACATGTGAAATAATACAAGAAAAAAAATTTGAAATATTAAAACATTAAAAAATGTTTATTTAGTTAAATTTCTTTATTTTAACCTTCAGGGACTGGGGCTAAAAAAAATAAGAGGACTGGTGCTATTGCATTTTTGCAACATCTTGTAATATTATAAATACATATTTGAATAATTTTGCATTTTTGATAAATATATTTAAAAATATGAAAATTACAATAAATTTAAACTATTACAAAAATATAAATTAATTATTAAAAATCAAAACCGAAACAAATTTATTAAAAATCTTTTCAGAAGATCTTATGTCCATAACATTTCTTAAATTTTTACATTAAATATACTCAGACGATGATGGATCCACCAAAAAATGTAAGTGTAAAATAATACGTAACCATAAATTAAAAGAAGCAAATAAAGAAGGTTAGTGAAAAATTATAATATTTTTACATTACAAAATACAGGATCTTAATTAATTACAAGTTACAGGATCAGTTTTAAAGATTAATTTGTAAAGAAAAAATATATTCACTGCAGCGGCTATTTCAACATTTTTTTTCAATATCGTATTTAACTTAAAACGCAGAGGCTAATAAAATAAATAATAATACCACTTCAGAGTTACCATTGAAAGAAAGAAATATTGAGTAAGTTTCCATTTGATGAAAATTTGTTTCAACAGCCTTAAATGAATAAAATGGATAACAGAATGAAGGATTTTATGAAAAGATGCCGTAGGCCAGGTAGGCGATGAAAACTATAAGGAGAGGCACTAGAAGGTATTGAGGTACCTGGGAATAACACAAGATAGAATGTAAAAATCAACAGAATCCATTAAAAAAAAAATTAAATAATAAATCATAAAAAATTAAATAAAAAATTTCAATACATAATACAGTTGTACCTCGCTGTTCGCAGTTCTTCAAATCATAATTTTTTGTTTTATAAGAATTAAAAAAAATATATCATTATCAATGGGTGCCTGAGAGAGCAGGTACAGCATTTTAAATACCTGGGATTTGATTTAACATCCACTAAAAATGCAGACAAGATCGATAATCAATGACATATATGTATGTGGGACAATAGTGTGATCAGTAGGTAAAAGAGATTGGAATAATACCCAGTTAAAGTTTTGCAAGACTCTAGCTGTTCCAGTATTGCTGTACGATAGTAAGTCCTACGTACTTGGAAAGAAGGATGAACATCAGATCCAAGCAGCCGAAATCCGGTTCTTGAGAAGAGTTCAGAGGTGTAGTTTGATGGATCATATTAAGAATGAGGAAATCCGGGTCCTTTTAAATGTTTCCCCTCTATTAAAACTTTTTTTTTTTTTGTTTAATGTCTGACTGTTCTGCAATTACTGCTAGTGCAGACGATGAAGGATGAAATGATTTTTTTGTAACATACGAAAAAATGCCGTGCCTGAATGGGATTCGAACCGAAGACTGCATGATGAGAGGCGAGCATGTTACCCACTGCGCCAATGCGGCCTGCATAGAAACAGCTGACATACAGAGAGAAGAGGAGGAACCTTTATTACACAAGACTGAAGATAGATGGGTGAAACAGGCATTAAGCTACATATCTGCTGAACGAAGGGATGTAGGTAGACTGCGAAAAAGAGGGGCAAAGAATTCGGAACAGGTCAAAAGGCCTAATCCATAACAGGAAGAAGAATTTTTTAATAAATTTTTTGGATTTCTGCTTTAAACATGGATATTAAACTGAAAAATGGGGGGATCATCATCCTGGACTATGTTTCAAATTAGAAATGAGAAGGATACTATTAAAAATATGAAATTCCTTGACATATGTAAAATTTGTATTAGTTTTGTAAACACTTTTTTTTTTGTAAGTTTATTGGGCATCAACTGCCATGATCATTTTGACTGGATAGGCTATACACCCTAATTTATGGGTTTAATAAAATGCTTGCTGTAATATTTTGACCACTCCATTAAATTTTCAAGATCACAAACTAAAAAATAAATAAATGAATATTCATAACATCTAATAAAGAAAACACAATTAAAATAAAGTATTATTTACTCAAAACCTATGAGAAAAGAAATAAAATTTCTGTTAAGTAAATTATGAATACTGAATTGGTAATTTAATGGAGCACCTAACAGAATATAATAAATTAATTTACTAAACTATAGAAGTTACAACAAAATAAAATAAATTTTTATTAATTTTTTCTTATCCTCCTTAGCATATGAGGAAATATTTAATGGTCACTCGTATTTCAATAATTTATAGATATTAAAGACCGTCAGGAATGGGCTCCTCCAAGAATAGCAAGTAATTCATCACTATTTAACTTTTTTTGTTCTGTTTACAGATTATTTTCTCTTATTTATTTCAACTAAGTGGTATTGACTATTTGAGAAAACTCAATAAAAATATTTTGAGGATGGTTTGGAATTCAGTTGATAACTAATTTTTTGGTGGCCATTGTAGTGGACATGGCTAACTGTTGCAGCAAATGAATGCAATATGTACAGACCCTAGTCGTTGTTGGGAAATGTACTCATGCAACTATCTGTTGCCTTCTCATCCCACGATCTATGGTCCCTGCCCTTACTACATAAAACTGACATCCATAGCAAGAGCCAACAGTGTGATTTGAGTAATATTTGGGGCCACATTTCACAGATCCACAGTATTATAAACGGGTAGTTTTTCACTAGTGCAGCCTGTAATAATGTTTTGTTCCATATAGCTTTGCTTTTAAATAGGATGAAGTGAATTATTTATTAAATACTCCTTTTTATTAGTAAAGTTGGAAGAAAAACCTCAGAGTAAGGGGTGAAAAACTTTACATGTATGCAAATATATTCAATATTAGTTTATTTCACTTCTGACTATACCATAATATTCATATTCAAGTACTGCATGCTTAATGAAGATTTAAATTCTACAGACACCTGTATAGATAGATTAAAAAATGAATGACGGAAGAATACAGAGAAAATGGGAATAAACCGAGAAAAAATAATGAATCAAACCAAATTCAGACAACTGATTGATTTTAAAGGCTTCCGTGATGAGCTAAAGCAGAACACCGAGTGGATGGAAAAAAGGAGAAAAGCCTACAGTGAAAGAATGCTAAGAATGTAGGCCCCAAAAAGAGCTTTTATAAATGTCTATAAACTTACTGTAACGATCTAAAATGACCCTACACAAGGAAAAACTGTATGCTTAATATTTCATCTGTAACAATTAAATGACCTAATAATTAAAAAATTAAGAAACAAAAATCAACTGCAATCGGTGAGGTATAACTGTATGGTCAAACCCTGACATGTGAGCAAATTAGCACTTAATAAAATGCAATGACCAATCAGAAATTTTACTTCTCTACAAACAAATACCGGAAAATTCATATCAAGGAACCCCAAAACTGGAGTGAGATTTCTATCACAAAATAAAGTAATTCTCACAATGAAATTAGTTTTTAAAACAAATCAATGTAACTACCATTTTAATAAATCTGATTTAAATATTTTTCTAATGTAACAAAACAAAATTGTAATGTAAAGCTATTCAGAGTTTAACATCAGGGTTTGACCATGAAAAAATTAATGTTTTAAAATAAAATAAATACTAAAATAAAAATACTACACTGTACTGACCCATGTGTAAAGCAATTTTTTCAAAAATAAAACATCAAATTTTTTTAATAAAAACGGAAAGTTAACGTATTAATATTTTTTCATAATAGGTTATCTATTAAGGAGTTCATTATTCATTAATATTGGCAATATTTTATTATATACGACTTCTCAAAATATTGTGTAGTGTTTGTTCACAGAATTTACACATATTAATTTGCCAAGTAATTTTAGATTAAGGAAAAACAATGATGCCATAATTAATTAGATCAGATAGCATGTTCTACCAATGTAATTCAAAGTTTTAAATTAGGTTTTTAAAAGTGAACAAGAATGAACCATTGACATAACTGGGAGTTTTAAAAAATCTTGGAATTTTATTTTAATTCCAGTAAAGTTCACCATGAAACAAGTGCATTGTGTTTGATTAGCTCTATTTAGGAAACGACTAAACAGAAAATTTTCAACGTTAGACTAAATTAAAGCCTGTTCTTTTCTGCAGTGATTCATTTGACTTTAATGTTTTTATTAAAAAAATTGTTGGAAATACAATAATTTACGCATAAAAAGTACTCAGGTTTTAGCTGATTTTCCATTGTTGTTTAGGTTATCAGCAGAAAGGCTGGTTTAAACCTGTAGAGGTTTTACTAAGTAAAATGAGGAGTGAGGTGGTTTACAATTGCCTTCCTCCCTGAGTGGAAAAGTACGCTTATCAGCATGCCCGACCCTCTGAAAAGCATCTACTTTCCACCCTGCAAACGACACCTTCACTTCATTCACCACAGGGTCTGGCTGTATAATGAAATTCATCACTTTCAGAGGAGATAACTTTGATTAGTGTCTTTTACACCTCTACCTCTTTTTTTCTTAAATGATTCAGTCATTTAATTGGCTAACCATGTGATAAGAAACAGAACTATTTGTTTTAGCCCTGCAACGAACAGATTGATTTTCCATTAATGTGCTTTTTGAATGTCTGGCTTTACATAAAAACTCAGCAATTGAGAATGTTAAAGATCATAGTTTTCTCTATGAAGTGAATATTTTAAAAGTAAAATCCGATGTTTAGTTTTAATATGGTGACCATTTTTAAAAGAAGTGTTTTAATACGTGTTCAAAGGGAAATGTCAGAATATTTTCATTAAGATGATAAATTACAAAGGAGAGCTTTTTACACATGGGTCCATAAAATACTCCATTATAATATCTATAAACATTATGACTGAAAAATATCTAATAAGGTCTGATACGTAAGAAATTAAATTTTTATCGTTTTAAATATCTTATATCATGTGAGCAAAAAGTTTAATCTCCCTAAAACAATATTAATCACCCCATTTTAAAAGATTCTGATGATAAAACAGAAAAATATTGAGGTATTAACGACTGATTATTTACTAATTCAGTAAAATATAATTGTTTGCTATTAATGGTTTCACTTGGCAATAAAGTTGGATGCTAATTTCAATTCCTAGCTGTTCGATATTTGTTCAACATTTTAACAACCCAAAGTAACTATGGGAAAAAGAATAAATACGTGTGCTGATGTGAAAATCTCCACGCAGCTACTGTTGCTGTGATATCACTAGCAGAAGATCATTACTCATTTCACCAACAAATATCGTGAAATAAGTTTTCTACTTTGGGATCATCAGTAACAATTAAATCACAGATTGCACCAATAATACTTGTTATTGAATAAAAGCTGTTTCAAAACATGTACTGTTTGTTTCGTTGAGAACTAAAAAAATTGTTGAAAAGGCATTTTTGTGAGTTCATAGTGATAATGATGTATGCTGAGGTACAGCTGTTGTACAGAAGGTATTTAAATTACTTCAAGACAAAATAGAAAATGTAAATATATCTGATGAAGCCATTGAACGACTAATTTTAGTAAGGACAAACTCAAGACTAAAATCATCTGAATATCTATCCAAATAATTAACGTTCAATAAGTAAAACTAAAATAAATTAAAAGTTCTGAATAATAGCTATTTCAAAAAAGTATATTAATCATGTCATTGATTTAATTTATTGGTTTACAATAATGTTTTTATTTTTAAAGGTGTATTACAGCAGAGATGAAAATAACTGGTTCGTGAATTGAAACGTGTTGGTGATTATCTTTTCTAATTTAACTTTTTAAAATATTCCACATGTTAAGAATAGTAAAACGAAAGGTGTTAATTTTATTTTATCCTGCACGAATTTAGTAGATATTAAATTAATCCCGTCATTAATAATTTATGATAAGGTATCTAACAAAATGCATTCAGTCAACAGGCGACTCTGCTACAGCAGACAAGTGGTAATGACAGGACTTCTTCTGTATGTGACGTACATTTTTTAAATTTTACTTTGGCTGTTTCGCAATTATTGCTAATCCAAATAATGAGAACGGTGATAGATGAAAATGAATGAAGAAAAACTGCTAGACCTGACCGGGAATCAAACCCGGGACCCCAGTGTAGAAGCCAGTTGCGCTGACCACTTCATCACGACCGAGTGGCTGTGTGATGTAGTTGCGCGGAAGGACATCGATTTGAGCAACAGAAGAGCACACCTATCTAGTCTTTCCACCATGCACTTTAATGGTTTTAATTTAATGAAATTGTTAATAAAATGCAATTTAAAATTCAATTATTTTAAAATAAACTCTTTAATATACAATCTGTATTGATGAAAATAAAAAATTCAAATTTTTTAATAGTGTTGTAGCTTTAAATAGGTGATACAATTGAATGAATCTATTATAAAATAATAAGAACATTAATATTGTGGTAACTATTAACGGAAATATACTTACGAAATATGGGTGATGAGTAATCGATTCATATTCCAAGCGTAATTTGTGAAGTTCACCTGCTATACTTGTTTTCTCTTCTAATAATTTCATAAATTGTTCCTTATGGTGAACTACCTTCTCGTTCAGCTGTGTCACCTAATAATATAATACAATCATTATTAACAACATATTGCCAAATACTACCCATTAATAACAATTCAATTACACCTGCGCTCTTTGCGGGTATATAGTTAGCCTCACAGGGATGCATTAACACTTTTTAATCCTTTGATGAATGATATGCTAATTCCTCATATAGCCATTGGTTACCCATAACAGGTAGGTGAAGTGTTAAATTACTGGCATGCGATCTGCTGGTTCCAGGGCTACAAAAAATAGTTCTTTTTCTTATTATATGGTCAGCCAATAATATTACTGAAGCATTTACGAACAGAAGAGGTAGATGTGTAAAATACACTAGTCATATTACATCCTTTGAGAGTAATGAATTTCACCATTATACAGCCACACCCTTTGGTGAATGAAGTAAAGGAGTCATATGCAGGATGGAAACTAGATGCTTTTCAGAGGGCCTGGCATCCTGATAAGTGTACTTTTCCACTCGGTGAGAAAGGCATGGTAAACCACCTCACTCCTTGTTATACTTAGTAAAGCCTCTAGAGGTTCAAACCAGCCTTTTGGCTAATCACCTAAACAACAAAATGGCCATTCGGGGTAAAATTTTTTTATTGATAATTTGTCTCGAAAATCATCCTCCAACCTCAGTTTTAAGATACAATGAAATTTCTGTAACAATTTCATAGAAAATAATTTTTGAAAATTGTGGTAGTTTACAAAGAAAGTGATGAAATCGTACAGTATCTGCTTTCACCGATTTTTTTCTTCTTTGTCAACAAACTGCACTAAGTCATAAATTAAAGATGGTTGACCACTCCATCCCTGATTATGAATATAACCTATTTGTCAATAACCTGTCTTATCTATGGAATCATTTGTAGTTTTACCGTAACTTTTATTAAAGTGAAGATCAATCTAGATTTTCGGACCATGATAACTGAAACTGCAGATAACGGGTAACTATTGCACATTTTTATTAAAATAAGAGAAAACATTGAATGAACCAATAAAGAATATAAATGTACCTTTTCTTCTAAATCTTGAATCACAACCGCACGGTCAGTTGTATCTTCAGCAACAGTAGGTTTACAATTAGCTAATCTAGCTAGTTGCTCTTCAGCTCTATTTTTATCGTCTACAGCAGTTTTCAACTCCGTTTTTAATGACTCAACTTCATTTTGAAACCTACAAAAACATTTAAGTTATTATTAATTGCCTAAATATATTAATAAAAATTCCTGAATACATTTTATTTTATTTTCTGATACATAATGTAATATCCACTTACAATCTATTTAACAATGAAAATCACTAACACACTGAAAAATGTAAAAAAATAAGATCTTTCATTGAGTTACAGTGACGATGGCTCAACCACAATAATTTACTAAGGTAGAAGCTCAAAAATTTGACCATTTGTGAATTTTGAGACAGTCGAGCTTTTGAAACGTCAAGTTATCCACAATAAGGGGTAGATGAAATAATACAACTACAGTATTTCCTGAAAATTATTATATTTTCTGTATTATAATAAAATATAGAATGATATCAGAAGTTATTTAATTTGTATATTTGAATAACATGTAAAAAAGAAAAGTGAAAAATGTACATACCAATACATAGTACAACCAAAAATCTGCTGTGAAACACACACACAACTTTTTTTTGCCAATGTAAAATGAAAACATACCCTAATTTTAGTCATGAGTGAAAAACGTAAAATGAAAATCAACCTCTGTTCGACTTAAAAATACGGAAAATCACTATAGATGCTAAACCTCTGTAGAAGAAAATGCTAGAAATAAAAGTTGTAGATTTTTTTATAAGTTTATTTATAATTGAAAAATTTATTTCTAAACCACCAGAATACGGTAACATTAAACTACTTACTAAAGTTTATAGCGCTTTCATGTACCTCATACACATCTTCAGTAATGCATTTTGAAATTTATTAACAGTTATATTTAGTTATTTTAGATAACAGTTTTATATAATTAACCGCTAATTTAGTTTATTCACAGTTATACTGTGAGCATAGACGGGGTCATTCCAAACTACACTTTAGGATTTTAGAATGATCTCTTATAAAAATAACAGCCCTTCTGGCATGAAAATAAAATACAAGAACAATAAAACTTATAAAAAAGATAACTTACATAGAGACTTGTTTCTCAAGACAATCTATACAACTTTCCAGCATCAACTGTTCTTTTTTCTTATTATTCAGCTCCTGCTGAGTTGAACTGAGTTTCAAACTTACTTCATCGTTACCTTCATCTCTCTTCTGTTGAAGAAGTTCTAATACAGACAACCTGTCTCGCATTAGTTCTACTTCATTGCGGCTTTGTTTAGTTACTTGTTGAGCATCTAATAGCTGCTCTGTAAAACAAACTGCAATATTACAATAAAGGCTAGACATCTCAGAATGTTGACAAGGTAAGTATTAAAACGGTAATAAAATGTAATATTTACCGAGTAAAATTACATAGTTACTAACGTTTCATCATTTACATTAAATCTTTATGCCAATAATAATAATAACAATAATAATAATAATAATAATAATACAGCTTTTAAATATTGATAAAGTGGACTCACTATTTAAAATAAATAATTTAAATTATATGAGGCTTTATATAAAATACAAAACAATATCATAGTTAATATCAATTCTTGGCATCCAATAATGACTAAATAAAATTAACTTAATAATGTCAATGGTAACCCAACGAATTGGTATAGTGGTAAAATTGTCGCCACAAATTGGCGTTAGATAGCTAGCTGATTTTTGGAGACTAAGGTTATGTGGTTTAAATCCTAGTAACTGTAGTAATGGTAGATGGAGTTATTTTTATATGGATTTGAATACTAAATAGTGGTAACTAATGTACTTTGATGTACAGGCCAGAATCTGTACAAGACTACACTTCATTTACATGTCATATATATCCTTATCTCATTGGATCATAGCTTACCGTAATAAATTAAACAGATTACAGAAAAACACTCTTTAGGAATTTGAAAAAAATGTTAATACTGTTTAATAATTTTTATTGAATAAACATGCCCACATAATTCTTGGTTTGTACATAGGTAAAGCATGAGATGATATACAGATAAAAAAATTCCAGACATGACCGGAAATTAAACCCAGAACCAAACAACCAGCACAGAGGCTGGTTAAACACAAAATAAAAATAAATGTATAGAATGTATAGATAGTAATACTCATAATATAAAAACTATCAACCATTCAACTTAAACATTGGTTTTCAATTTAATGTGCATCCTTCTTAAAATTCACCAACATTTTCTAACCCATAAAAATGTAGATGTTCTGTATTTAATAATTTTAATTAATAAATTTTTAACTTTAATTTTATGTCTTTCCAACAACTAATGACTTATGTAATAAAAAAATACAAGCTTCATGAACACAACATTTTTTAAAATACAAATGTAAAAACATTAAGAGTATAAAAACTTTTAAGAGCATCTCCAAAGTTCAGTGGTTAAAGTACTTACTACATTGTATTTTGGCACTACTGTACATTGCAAAATGGAAGGTCCTCGATTTGATTCCCAGCTAGGGTCTGGGATTGATACATATTAAAAACCACAGATTCTGTACAGCAACTCTAAGTATTAACTAATAACCAAAGCAGTTAACGCAACTTTAAATAAACTAAAAAAAAATTTCTACATACTTTTTAATGACTCGATTTCTTCCAGATCTTTATTTGTCGTTTCTTGATCTACATCTAATTTTTCGGATTGTTTTTTCTGAGTTTCTTTCGATTGAAAACAACTTATTTGATCTTTTAACAAGTTTAAAGATGCTTCGTGTTCATCTTGTAATTTTATTGCTTCCTGTAAAAAAAATATTCATGAAAACATATGTTCTTACAGAATAAATTTTCTTCATCCTTATAAATATTAAGTTTCTAAGAATATTGTAACCGGATCAACATTGATTGGACTACACTCTCTCATTCATCAATAAAAAACATTTTATTCTCTCTCAAATCTATTTGGAATTCGAGTTTGTCTTTTAATAAAACTATACTATTTTTCAAGGCTGATGAGCTCTGAATGTTTGCATTGCCCCGTACCCACTTTATAGCTAGCCAATGACTTGCCAGCAACGTTGCCTGTGCCAATGTAGCATGGGTAATATGAATAGGGTTTTTAAAATTCAAAAGAAAGCTATTAGGTGTATGGTGGGAGCTAACCAGCTAACCTCATGCAGGCCACTATTTAAGGAGCTTAAATTGCTTACAGTTCCCTCTCTCTACATTTTTGAGGTGATTATGTATGTTAGGCAAAATAATTTTATGCAGAATTTCAATGTTCACAATCATAACATGAGAAACAGAAATGATTATTATGTGGCTAATCACTCCACAAAATTGTTTAAACAAAAACCTACTTATGCAGGGAGAAAATTCATGAATAAATCGCCCCAATTTTTTAAATGTTGTGAGGATTTGAATTCCTTTAACGGTGAAACTTATCATAGCGTAGAAGAATTTCTTTTTTGATAGTAGTGATACATTTTGTGATTCTTATATATATTTCAGGTGTTATAGCTGACATGTCCTATACTCCTCCTGGAGTCTCCAGGGCGCAAAAAAAAAAAAAAAAAAACTTAAATATTTTGTTGGTCATCTCAATCTGACAACGCTGGCAAACGTTCTAATTGGTCAAAACGTGTGGAACAGCAGAGCTCATCAGCCGTGAAAAGCATATTAGTCCTTTGATACAATAAAAGTATTTTTCATGGCTTAGAAATATAATCTTTACATAAAAATAACGATAAGCTGACTCCGAATTTAATAAACTCAACTGTAAAAATCCCTCTCATGAGATGCGACATCTCATGACTGGTGGCAATTTTTACTTTCTCTTGCCTATATGAATATATAGGAAGGAAAGTATTGTTTTCATGTCGATTTTTCAAAATCGAGTTTTCACCGGAACTACACATTTTCAGACCCCCTGAACCGAAAAAACATGTTTTTAGCGATTGGTCTGTGTGTGTGAGTGTGTGTGTGTGTGTGTGTGTGTGTGTGTGTGTGTGTGTGTGTGTGTGTGTGTGTGTGTGTGTGAGAACAGAATATTTCAAGAATGGAACATTGTACGAACTTGAAACTTTACATACCACTACTGGACCCGACACGAACATTTTCATCAAAATCGGTCAACCGGAAGTAGTAGTTTATTCGTGTAATTTTTCACTTTTTTGCCATTTTCTCTAAAACTGGACCTACAATTTTTTTTAAAATCGCCTGGTTTACTCAATTTTTTATTCTCTACAAGATAGGGCAGGCGCCATGTTTACTGAAATTCTTGGTGAGGCTGCTTTTACGTAAAAAAAGTGTTTTTTTAAGATTACGGCTTTAATATGTATTATAGCGCAAAAATTTATATAATAAAAAATGTAGAGAATTTAAAATCCTACAATTTTTATTTCAAACATTTTTTTGTATAATGCTTAGTTTAGCGGTAATTAGCAATTTTCTGTTTTTTTCTCACGAAAACGTATGAAAAATCAATTTTTTTTAAATTTCAGCCTAAGTATGCATTTTATGAAAAAAGTGTGTATAATCAAATTTATAGGAAATTAAAAGATCTACAAATTTTATAAATAGCATTTTTCTCTACAGAGCCTAGTTTAGCATGAAAGAGTGATTTTTCATATTTGTAAGCCAAACGGGTTGATTTTCATTTTGCGTCTTTCACTCATGATTAAAATTAGGTTATGTTTGTTGAGGTTACTTTTTTGTTTATTTCTAATGTTTTATTACTAATGTTATGATTAATGTTAATTATTTACATTGGCAAGAGAAAGTTGGGTGAGTGTTTCACACCAGATTTTTTATAAAGTAAAGGTGTCAGCCCAAGAAGTCACAGTGCGGGTTCACTAAACTTGAGGTTATCCTTTCTTATTATAGGATCAAGCCCACTTAGTTTTCATAAAAATTCTAAGTAAGAAAGCTACTCTTGAAGAGGAATCGAATGACACTATTTTCGTTTCAAAAATTCCGACTTTGATTTCTTGGCTTCCAGTTTTGGGATGCTTGGTCGAAACCGGAAATTTTTATGTGTTATATTTTTGCTCATAACAGGGACGTGAAGTGTTAAATTATTTGCACTTGATCTGCTAGTTCCAGGACTACAAAAATAGTTTTGTTTCTTATCACATGATGGTCAGTCAATTATATGACCGAAGCATTCAAAAACGGAAGAGGTAGAGGAGTAAAAGACACTAGTCAGAGTTATTTCCTCTGACAATAATGAATTTCATTATACAGCCAGACCCTGTGGTGAATGAAGTGAAGGTGACATTTGCAGGGTGAAAAGTAGATGCTTTTTAAAAGGCCTGGCATGCTGATAAGTATACTTTTCCACACAGTGAGGAAGGCTGGTAAACCACCTCACTCCTCGTTTTACTTAATAAAGCATCTGGAGCAGTAGTTCTCAACCTTTTTTTGGTCACGGCATACTATCCTATGTAGAGTTTCTGTGGCACACTAATGTCCGAGTTAAAAAGAAAAAGTATACAGTAATAGCAATGGAAGCAGTTAACACCCTGTTACATTTTTCAATTACCTACTTGTGTGAGCTAGGCTTTTCAATCCAAACAAACACAAAAAACAAGAAGCCCGGAAGACTTCTCTCAGTAGAACAGGAAATGGGTGTGTATGTATCTTCATTTCCACCACAAATTGAATTTTTATATAAGAAGCAACAAGCTCAAGTTTCTCATAAACAACTCTAACTAATCTTTTGTTGTAAGGCTTAAGCCAATAAAAAAAGGTAAGCCAATAAATCCCCTATAAAATAAATTTAAGTTCTTGAATATTATTCTTTTGTTCTTTTTTAAAAATATATATTGAGTAAAATTATTTTAATTTTTTATCACAAGCATCCCTGTCTCAGAAGTTTCATGGCACACCCGTTGAGAACCATTGCTCTAGAGGTTCAAACCAACCTTTCTGCTGATGACCTAAACAACAATATTCTATTTATGCAAAACAAATGCCTTACCCTAAGTTTTTCTTCTTGAACAAGCCAATTTTCAGTTATTTGCCCTAAACTTTCCTTTGCATATCCTAATTCCATTTGATTGACGGCAAGTCTACGTTCAGCTTCATTCGTTTTTTCACGAGCTTCGGCTAACAATTCTATGAAAAGAATGAAAACAAAATGAGTTAAATAAACAGAATAATTTCATTAGGCTATATATTGTATTTACAATATCAGCACAAACATTAATCAGAATAGAGTTTAAATGTTTCCTAATAATATTACTAAGCATTAATTTAATTAAGGATCTTGGGAGCAACTTATATTGAAAGAATCTGCTTATTTCCCACTTCTACTTCAACACATTAAGGACAGATGACACCTCTAAGGTAACACGGTTCTCTTATAATTCAAAAGGTGTAATTCCTTTGCTGGCAACTAGGCAGTGTTTTCTTTTGCCAAACAGTGACGCCATTCACCCTATTTTTAGTGCTTCTATTTAGTGAACCATTTATTCTCCTCTGTGATTAAGACCGTCTTACGACACAAACTCTTTTTTTTTGAAAATGTCTGTTTATTTGTAATTGCTACTAATTTAACACTAAGTTTGTTTTCATATAATATATTTCATTAATAATTTATACATAATTTTACAGATTTAACATTATTGACAGACATTATCTCCAGTTGTATTTCCAAGTGAAATACTCTATTGAAACATATAAAATTAATAAAGTGTGGATCAAAACTGACCAAAAATTACGAAAGCTAATAGTAATATTGTATTGCTAAATTATGGCAGTAAAAGCTAATGGGTAAAAGCTAACAAACTTTTTACATTTCATAATTGCTAAGACTTCAACTCGCAAACAAGTGTTTCGATATATAATTTTAGATTTCACACTAGTATTATTTAAAATAATAAAAAGATAAATTGTATTTAAGTTGTAGGTATGAGAAAATGAGAAATCCTTGCCAAAAATTTTAGACCAAATTTTAAACAAAATATAGCCATCAATTAAAATATTTCAAGTACAGTGAAAACTTGGGAATTTAAATTAATTGGGGCTGACCTCTGTTTAGATTCCAGAAAATTTAGACTATTTTCCTTATACGTAGAAATAGATTTAAGGTGTTGGATAAATGATTTAAAAAAGTCAGAAAGGCTATTTAGAAAACCGGAACACACCGAGAAAACTTAATGAACCGAACTGAATTTAAACAACTTATTACAGACTTTAAGGGCTTTCATTAAGAACAAAAACAGAACTTAAGGAGGATACAAGAAGGACAAAACCAAATGTGTATGAATGCTGAGATTTTTATATATGAGAAAAGATTTTTAGCAATACTATGAAATAATCTTAACACCATGAAGATTCAATTATCCTTTTGATACTGAACTTAAAATTCCTTAAATCATTACTATGTTATAATTTGTGAAAGTGTTAACCATTCAAAAAAAAAAAAAAGATCACTGCTCTGAAACTTAGCTCACCACAAAGAAATTAATATTTTATAGATATTGTTTAGTTATAACGGGTGATTCAAAAAGAGCGCCGGTTTTTAAATGGCTGGTAAATTTTTGTTTATCGGTTGGCAACATTGTTAGACCTCATTTCTATTTCGGAGAACATTCCGATTGACGATTCAGTTGTAGTTTCTCTTGTTCGCAGTGTAGTACTCTCGCAGTCTGTGTCTAACCATGGAGAAGTTTACTATTGCACAACGAGTGTTAATCGTCAAAACATTTTACCAGAGTGGAGAGAGTTATGCGGCTACTGTCAGGCGACTTCGCGGTACTCTAGGACGTAATGAAGCACCGAATGAATCAACAGTTCGCAGGCTCATGAAAAAGTTTTTTGAGACGCGTTCAACAGTCGACCTTAAAAGTTTTGGACGTCGTCGTTCTGGCCGAACTGAGCAGAACGTTGGGTTGGTTCGTGACAGTGTGGCTGTTAGCCCAGCAAAATCAATACGTCGCCGTTCTCAGCAATTGGGTTTACGATGTTCTTCTGTACAGAGAATTCTTCGGTACGATCTCCAATATCACCCGTATAAAATACAGTTGCTGCACGAGAAACAATGTTGTTGCTCCGTGAACGGTTCCAGGATCGCATCATTCTCGTAATTCCGACCATCAATGGCCACCAAGGTCGTGTGACTTGACGCCTTGTGACTTTCATCTTTGGGGTCATCTGAAGTCATTGGTGTATACCAATAAACCCCGAAACATCAATAACTTGAAGGAGGAAATTCAACGGGTTATCGGGCAAATGGAAGTCGAAACTTGTCGTGCAGTAATATCCAATTTCATGGACAGAGTTGATGCGTGCCAGCGCAGTAGAGGAGGACACATGCATGACATCATTTTTCATACATGAAATCGGAAGGTAAGATGAACTTGTTGAAGTATTTATTTTCAGTTTTTCAATAAAATAAATCTCTTAATTTGATATATCAAAACCGGCGCTCTTTTTGAATCACCCTATACTTAACTTAATACTTTTAGAATTCAGGACAAAGAATTATAACAAATTGACAATCAATTTCCGTTAACTTTCAAATTCACATTTATAACTAAACTGTTAATATCAACCCCAAGTATTTGACAGTTTAATTAACACATATACGTGCTGAAAAATTATCAACATCATCATGATTATGTTTTAGTGTTTATTGTTAGTAACTGTAGTATCACTCAGACATTTAAACTATCGTATTCCAAACCCTTAAAGAAAAGTCTGTTAAAAAAAATGGGAAAAAGAGGCAACTCATACTAAATATTTTTTACCATTAATTGCTAATTAATGCGTAATACTACTATTAATTAGACAGAACCATCTGCATGTATATATGGTCGACTCTATCCAGCAAATCTTGTTTCCATAATTCCCTGTCCTAACCTCTGGGCAACACCCAGACGTCACAGTCAATGCCCAGAGGTCAACCCACACACATTCCAGCATGTGGGTTATTGTTATGTAGCAAGATAAAAGTTAGGTTCTTACCGCCTTAAAATTAACACTATTCAGATAAAGTATGATAACCTTGACAGAAAATTCCTTGCTCCTCAAGTTTGCAGGTTGAGTTAATAACCCTCCACTGTGAGAATGAGTTGTTATGAAACCAAAACAAAAACCTCATATGATGGAGTGGAATTATGGACTAAAGCAAGAGGAGGGGATGGAAGGTGCTAGCAACTAGCAGAAAAGATTTCAGGGGAATGTGGTGGAAGCCAAAGTCCACCAAAAGCTGCAGATACACAAGTTAATGATGATATATTTTTATCAACAAGTATAATAATTAAGGAGATTATTGGAGTTTTCCACATTATGAAAAGATATTTTTTCAGTCTGTAAAATTGTAAGATACACCCCTGTAAATACTACATGATCATTTCTTATGGTTTACAATAACAGTTGACTTGTCAAAAGGATTATGTTTGGTAGTAACTAAGCAATGATATTAACTAATCCCTTTTTCTATATCCAGGTCCAATTTTGACATCAACAGCGTAATGGGTACTTTATGAGATAGTGTCCCTTACACTTCTACGACTTCAGTTTGTGATTCGCCAGTTTTGGTTTGATAGGGATTTCCCTTTAACTGTCCTTTGAATAGTCTATCCATTATCTACCACCTATTCAATTGTAATAAACTCTGTATTCTGGAGTGGCAACTTTTACCAGTTCAGAATACAGTCCACGAGCTAACGTCATAGAGAGTAAAGGGCACTATCTCATGGAGTGACTTTTTTTGACCAAATGGATCGGAATACCTCATTTGACCAGAACCACTAATTTTCTAAACTGTATACACTTTTCCCTTTTGTTAGTAAGGTGAGATTGTGAATCGATCTTAAAAACAATTTAGCGTAATAGATATTTAGTGAACGATCCACCAATTTCAATTATTTAAGCTAACCTCTTCTGTAAGTATATTAACTTATTTACTTTAAAAATATTAAAACATATAACAACAAACAATGTTAAATACATTAAAGTTCAGAGAACCCACAATTATCTGATATTAATTTTTTTATCTATTTTAAAAGTTGCTTTAATGATCATTAGATATTACCCTATTTAGGAACCAGAACTGACATAGACAGGTGGAAGGAAGGTAGAGAGTAAAATAAAATAAGTGATGTGATTAGGGAACTATTGGGGTGGGCAGCCTGACAAGATGATGTGGACAAACAAAGCTGTGATTATTTAGTGATGTCAGAAGGATGGAGGAGGGTAGACTGCCTAAAAGTATGCTGTACTTGAAGATGGATAGAATAAGACTAAACGTGAAGTGGATGGGTAAAGTTATGGATGAAAAGGAAAAAAGATGCAATGCCAAGAGAGGATTAGAGAAAGATGGAGAGAAGTTTTGTTATGCCTGACCAGAGGAAACTTGGAAGAGGGATAAAGAGCATGATGATGGTGATGACCAGGCCAGAATGAATAAATAATATGTTACAACACATTACGTGTACCAAAATTTGGTCTAAAAAATGATAAATTTCACATTTTAGTAAAAATTACAATTTCAGACAGCAAATATTAGACTAACACCCAACCAACATTGTCATATCAGATAATTAAGAGTTCGCATTGACACCAGCCCAACTTGATAAAGAGACCATGAAATTACAATAACACGAAAGTTATTACTTATTTAAAATACAATGACACTCCAAACAGAATATTACCTTGCATGCTTTACATCATATTCAAGCGGTAAAATGATGTTACATCTTCTAATAATATTTTAAATAAAAATTAGTGTCAATTTTTTTTGTTTTGTATACTCTGATGATGGTGGAACTACCAAGTAAGTATAAAAACATGAAATAATACACAAAAAAAAATTAAAGCAGCAATAAAAGGTCAGTGAAAATTAATATTTTTATTTGGATTGATTACATACTTCAGGATGCATTTTAAAACTCACGAAAAACAAAATCTTTAAAAATTTAATGAGAAAATATGATATGGCATCAATACTTGAAATATATTTGGAATAAAATTTAAACTTTATACTCAGAAATGATGGATTAAGTATTGAGCAAGTTATTCTCTATTATAGTAAGTTTTTTTTTTTTTTGAGTAAGTTATTCTCTTGCCTTTAACAGACAGGTGGAGTGTTAAATTATTTGCATTCGATCTGCTAGTTCCAGGGCTACAAAAAAATAGTTCTGTCTCTTATCACATGGCCAGCCAATTATATGACTGAAGTATTTAAGAAAAGAATCTAGAAGTGTAAATACACTAGTCAGAGTTATCTCCTTTCAGAGTAATTAATTTCATTATACAGCCAACCCTGAAGTAAATGAAGTGAAGGTTTCATTTGCAGGGTGGAAAGTAAATGTTTTTCAGAGAGGCCGGCATACTGATAAGCATACTTTTCCACTCAGTGAGGAAGGCAATCTTAAACCACCTCACTCCTTGCTTTACTTAGTAAAGCCTCTAGAGGTTCAAACCAGCCTGAGCCATTGATGACCTAAACAACAAGTTTTTCTCAGTAATTACCATGGCCTGATGTGAATACTAGGGAATATTTGCCATGGTTGGGTAAAAACAATGAGTATGACCTCAAATAGTATATTGTAGAGTTTACATTTTACATAAAGAATGGGAGCATAGCTATGATTTCTTAAATATTGTCACAAATTGATTATCATGGTCTCTATTGATCTTGAATGCTTGAAATACACGGTACAATAAATAAATACCAAACCTTAACATAAGAAAATAACTTAAGAAAAACAAATAAAAAGCAAGCGAAGCAACAATGATGATGTGCAAAAGCAAATGTTAAGAATAACTAACTTAACCTTTCAACAATACAATGGTGCATTTGTCTGCTTTAGCATCAAGTGTCTTAAAATAATCTGCATCTAAATAAAAAGAAAATAAATCATAACCAACCATTAAATGTCCATAAAAAAGCAAATTACTCTACAAAAAACCAAACATAATTTACCAAACAAATTGTTAACATTAACAACCCAAAATTATAAAATCAAATTGTGAAACTATACCATTATTGAAGTACACTATAATAAAAAAGCGTGTTAAAAATAATAACAGATTTATTTATCATGCAAAACAAAACCATTCTTGAAAGTGAACTGAGCACATTAAAAATATGTAAAAGGGATGTTCAATAATTAACAGGATAAACTGGTTTGAAAAAAAAAGAATAATTCAATGACAATAAAACTTATAGCATAGTCTCTTGCAACATTTGAACACTTGTCTCACCATTTTGTGAGTTTTCTTATTTCTACAGCGTAGAAGTCTTTACCTTGTTCGACTCATTCACATACCGCTTTTGTTGTCAAACTTCTTGCTGCATTACGAGGCTTTAAGTGGACCAACAAATGAAACTTTGATGAGGCAAGGTCTGTATTGTAAGGAGGATTTGCCAATACCTCCCAACCGAACTTCTCAAGCATTTCTCTCATTCTTTGAGTGGTATGGAACCAAACATTTTCATGTAAAAGACACCTTTAGAAAGAGCACCTTTACATTTTCTCGTAATTGTGGGTCTCATTTTTTATTAACGCATTTTAGAATAGTACTCACTATTTATGGTACGTTGTTCTTCTAAATAGTCATAAAAACTGGGCTTTGTGAGTTCCAGTAAAATTACTTTACTCGCTGATACACGTTTTAAATTTGTTTGTAGGGTAATCAAGATCAGTATCAATTGTTTAAATTCTTTTCACTATACTGTTTCAAAAATCTTGAGTTAATTTCCGCTGGCTTTACACCTTAGGATATAAAAATCTTATCCCTGAATATGGCTCTTCTGGTGTCTTGTTTCACGCGGAGCTGACATTTTTAAATGAACAAAAGAGGTTATGTTTATATTAATTATAATCAAACATCTGATTACCATTGTTCCCAAGGTTTGCAACTTGACCCTAAAAAAGTTTCATTGTCATTGAATGAACCAGTTTTTTTCTATATTAATTTGTCTTGTTAATATTGAACGCCCATTGTATTACAGGTTAATGAGTGTCAACCAATTAATATTCATTTAACCAAAATATTAAAAAAAGGACATTACATCACTGATTCCTTAGAAAATGAAAATTTTGCTATAAATATAAAAAATTATAATGGTATTGTTTCAACATGCAATAAACTAATTACAGTAGCCTCTTGGTAATCTGTAGAAAAAAGGGAGTGGCTGTTAACCAACCTCTAAAGTTTTGAATAAATATATACAAAGAATGTATGGAAAGGTTATTTCTATAATAAATATTTATTTATCACTTAGATTAATCAAATCTTAATGACCTAATTAACTTAAGACAATGATTTTTAGCAGACCCCAAACATTCCACTTCTTCAGGCTAAAAATATGAAGTAATGATATATGAGAAATACACAATGATACATAAGAATTATGATATATGAGCTTTGTAAACAAAGCTCTAAAAATTACAATAACAATGCACAATTTGTTAACGAATGTGTACACTGCTATGTTCTGAAGTTTTATCTAAAAAAAATTTCACAAAATATTTTTGTTATTGGATCTTTACTAATGATAATTTCCATACAAAATAACTCAAAAACGGAAAAGTTGAAACTAAAGTCGGGTACCATGAGGAAATCTGACACAATCATTTTCATTAAAAGCAGTCAATTGGAAGTAGCAGTTTATTCGTGCAATTTTCTAAAAACACGTTCCAGTGATATTGATTGCTTCATTTTTGTACTCTACAAGATGGGAGTAAGAGGAATGTCAGCTGAAATTTACAGGGGCTGTGCTCTTACAGTTAAATGTTTTTAAAAGATTGCAGCTTTAATATGGATTTTAGGCCAAAAGATTCATAATCAAAGAAACGGAAAATTTAAAAAACCTGCAACTTTTACTTTAAGCATTTTTTTTGGTACAGAGATTAATTTAGTAAGGATTGATAATTTTTTGTAGTTTTCTCATAAAGATATCAATGTTCAACAAAGGTTGATTTCCATATTATAAAATCCACTCATGATTAAACATAGGTAGAGAATGTTATGTGTTTGTGTCAAATTTTACATTGGCAAGAAAAAGTTGTGTCACTTTTCACAACAGATCTTTTATTCCTGTTCTAATGATTTCTCCATTATTTAACATCCATAACCTTACTCTACTTATAACACTCACTTTTAAAAATTTAGAAATTATAAATCTAACTAATACTTCAATCAAAATGCTATAATACGTACTTCTAAAAAGTTTGTAACTTCAACATTTTATTACTAATTTTTTTCATATTCCAAATTACCAAGAGTCTACAAAAAACTTACAATCTACTAAAAAAGTGCCCATCACAGAAAAATTGATTAGCAAATAAATTTCCAGTAAAAACATTTTGTTTGTTAAATATAAGGTGTTATAAAAACATATCAATGTTAAAACAAAACTTCCAATCATGTTAAAACTAAAAACCAATAAATATTAAAAAATGTAATAATTGTAACACATTTTTTTTGTTAAATAAAGTTTTTTATAATCTGAAAATACCTTAAAACATGCATTATCAGAATAAAACTATAACTGAAATATTTTTTATGTAAATCCCAAATATGAATTTTTCTAAGTTGATTTTTAATTTTCTTTGAGCCAAATTAACCCATGAAAAGTTTTTTATTGGAAAAGTACGAGATAAATAAATTAATTTGGATATTTCTTGTTTTATTAAAAAGATACATACACTAAACGACTCGAGATTATGCTGATTTGAGGAGTTCAAGAATATATTAAAAGATTTTTTTAAAAAAGCAATTTTACATAAAAAAACTAAAAAATAACTGGTTTTTATTTAAATAATAGTGGTTTGGATAGAAATGTAATCATCAAACTGGACTTTCAGGTAGCATTCAAATATGCGTCCTACAAATTGCCAAGAAGGTCTAAAATAATTGTTTAATGGAAATATTTTGACTAGGGATGTGTAGATTACAAATGTCGATTCTTGTTACCACCGATATACTTTAAAAAGTAATCGGTATCGAGAATCGACAGTAAAAACAATTGAATTTTTAATATAAATTTTCTAGTTTTCGAAATGTGACAAAAATTCCAATTTTTCTAAGGTAAAATATATTAAATTTGAATACAGTTGAGTCATTTTGGGTTGGAGGAGTAAAAAAAAATTTTTCCATTTAAAAATTTTCTAAATTGTTGTCATATTAAATATAATTAATTAGACGAATTGTAATCATAAACCAGAGTCTGACTACTTGTTTTAATACAAATATGGCTATCCAAAAAAGCAACAAGTACAAATGAATCGCTAATCGAACTATGGATACGTCGATTACGATTCAATAAAAGCAGTACTCGAGAATTAGGCTTTCATGGTGAATAAATTGTAGTACATTGTATGTTTATTCTGCTCGCATGGTTTTTTTTCAATTTTTAGATTATTTTTTATAATGTAAAACTGCAAACATAAAGTAAATGTGTCAAAATGGCCTTGATTATTTAGAGCAATTTCGATTGATTGATTGGCGTTGTTGTATCGTATTAAAAGTAGAACTTCCAGTTACGTTACGAGCACAAGATTATTAAAAGTGGTTAACTTGTGTTTCATTATGCAACCATTTTTTTTTCATTGCGTGTATCATAATGTTATTTCATACTTTTATAGTGGAAAAACATAAATTTTTTTAGTTTCTATTTTTACATTTTTTTGATTTCTGGTAACGGAATCAAGGATCAATTTCTTGTTTCTTGGTATTGGAATTGGTATCAAGAATCGAAAAATATTGATATCGATACATTACTAAGTTTAACAATACGTTAATCTACAGACTTCTTGTGATTAGATTGTTAGATTTCTATGATCAAGTTCAGAATAAACAACTAAAGAAGACACGCATATGAAGTACCAATAATTTTTAATAAATATTAATTATTTACTTAATAGTGAATCAAACAAATTACGAGTGGATTTTCAAAATGAAAATTTAATTTTATGACGTGCAGGATAATACAGAATATTAATACAACACACAGTGCAAACAATTTTCCCATAACAGATTTTAGTGCATTACTAATCATGCAAATCACCGGACCAAAACCAATGCTATAGAAAAAAATCAGTGAACTTAAACAAAAAAAAGCACCAGTTTTCAGAAACCAACAAGTAGTATTTCTTATCACAAGATTGCTTACCGAGAAGATCCTGTTTATTTATAGGTTCAGATTCATGAGGACCATTTCCTAATCTATTTCTCATTTCGACTGGTAAATCCTGCAACAATAACATAATTTGACAGATAACAAAAAAAATGACCATCATATCAATTTACTTTTACGTTTTGTTCATTTTACACTAACACGCTGGTTGTTAATGATTATAATAAATTACCAACAGTAACAGTGGATTTAAACAAATATCTAAACCATGTAGTGAACAAAGCATAGTTTATGTTATTTACATAATTTGTAGGTTGAAAATGACAATGTTTTTCAGAAAGTCTACTGAAAAACAGTAATACTTTTCAATTTATAGTCAAATTTACAGTAATCTGAGTTTTCCTGTAAATGCAAGGATTTATCACTTTACTGATTTATTAGTTTAGTCAATATCGTTTACCAGGGCTGAATTGCAACTTCGATTGATCATCATTGCTGCTTCACTAATGTATACAAGAGGTCTAGTTTCATAAATTCTTTCTTGTAATTTTGTTAAACTCTTCCGGTCAGGTTGTCATGACAAACAGACGAAAGTGTGCATGCACTGATGTATTTTTATTGTAAACTGATGATGAATTCGTGATATTCAAAAGGACCTATTGACTTTTTAAACCAGTAAGCATCATCTATTGCATATTTGGTGTTTTTTTCTATATGGTCTATCTTTCTTGTTAAAACTTTTTCCTGTCAGTACTACTACAACTACCTTTTGTTTTTGTAATTTTATTTTATAAAATAACTGTAAAATTACTTTTTACATTCAGCCAAAGTAAATAAATAAAGATAAAATTTAACAAAACTCTGGTGTGAAACACTCACACAACTTTCTCTTGCCAATGCAAATAATTAATAATAAACCTAACATTATTAATAAAATATTAGAAATAAACAAAAACTAACCTCAAAAACATAACCTTATTTTAATCATGAGTGAATGACGCAAAATGACAATCGAACTCAGTTTGGCTTAAAAATACGGAAAATCACGCTTTCACGCTAAACTAGGCTCTGTAGAGACAAATGCTTTAAACAAAAGTTGTAGATCTTTTAATTTTCTATAAATTTAATTATATACACTTTTGTCGTAAAATGCATACTAAGACCGAAATGTTAAAAAAATCGATTTTTCTCACGTTTTCGTGAGAAAAAAAAACAGAAAATCGCAAATTACCGCTAAACTAAGCGTTATACAAAAAAATGTTTGAAAAAAAAGTTGTAGAATTTTACATTCTCTACAACTTTTATTATATAACGTTTTGCGCTAAAATGCATATTAAAGCCGCAATCTTAAAAAGAAAATGTTTTTACGTAAAAACAGCCTCAAGCAGAATTTCAGCAAACATGGCGCCTACCCTATATTGTAGAGCATAAAAAATGTAGTAAACCAGTTGATTTTAAAAAAAATCGTAGGACTAGTTTTTGAGAAAATCGCAAAAAAGTGAAAAATTATACGAATAAACTACTACTTCCGGTTGACCGATTTTGATGAAAATGTTCGTGTCGGGTCCGGTAGTGATATGTAACTTAAGTTTCAAGTTTCAAGTTCGTACGATGTTCTGTTCTTGAGATATTCTGTTCACATACACACACACACACACACACACACACACACACACACACACACACACACACACAGACACAGACCAATCGCTAAAAACAAGTTTTCTGGGTTCAGGGGGTCTGAAAACGTATAGATCCGGTGAAAACTCGATTTCGAAAAATCGACATGAAAACAATACTTTCCTTCCTATATATTCATATAGGCAAGAGAAAGTAAAAATAAGAATGTAACAAGATCAGTTTAGGTTAAACATTTATTTAATTGTACTAATAATAAAATCATAGCTTCTCAAAATAATCAGTATGAAATACAAAACAGATAAAAAAACTGGATAATAAAAAACTGGATCTACACTAATATTATAAAGACAAGTGTGGTTTTTGTGCAATCGAATTTTCAAAACTACTGAATGATTTTCATGAACTTTTGACAACAGTTTCGTATTTATATTCACAGCAACATTTCTTTTCAATTCATTTTCATTTCATTTTTTTTTAGAGCCTAAGGGCCCTAATGAAAATTTTCATAAATATGTATGCGCGTGTGTGTGTGTGTGTGTGTGTGTGTGTGTGTACATGAGAGTTATGTTGAAGTAGATGAAGGGGTTCATTATGGTGAGAGGCATACAAGGGGGAAATTATCAAAGCATCGTTTGGTGTGTGTGTGTGTGTGTGTGTGTGTACCATTGTTGAAGAAAGTATAGTTTTATTTTAAACATATGTATAAAGACTAACAATGACGTAAGTAGGGGAATTTATCAAAACATTTTGTGTATGTGTGTGTACGTTGGAGTATACAGTCGATCTACGTAGCAACTACACAATATCTGTTACGTATATTGCGTGCGAAGCGGCGCGGGGCATGCTAGTAGCCATTAAAATCACACATAACTTGCACCATTTATCAGTTACAGTTAGAAAACAAAACTAAATCGATATGACAATTTTATAATTTAATGCTGTTAAATAAAGGAAAAAAACTAAAATCTATAAGGTGATATTTTCATCATTTAATCTACCTCAGAACAATAACAGTAAACACTGCTACAGTAAATATTGCAATGACTGTTTCTATATGCTAGCTCGCAATTCTGTGAATAAGTTATATGGAGAGAGCCACAGGTAATCCCATCACACATCTTGTTTTAATTGCGAAAACCTCTAAGATTTCAAAACAGCGTTCTGGCTGTATACCAAACAACTTACCATTGCAGAAACATTAGAATCAATTTTATAATTTTTCAGACATAATACCCACTAAACTACATAATTTCCAGATTTTAACAGATCTAGAAATTCAAAAAATTAAAGAAAAGCTACAGTATGATGGGACTGATACATACCAGTACTTTGTCTGCTTTTGGTGGCAGGGAATTTACAAGTTCTTCAAAGGATCTACATTCTTTTTGGCAAAGTGATATATCACTAGAGTAGATTTCCTTCGATCCTGTAAAAAAATCATTGTGACAATTCAGTAAATTAATTGGATTACAAATAAACTATTAAGTACTTTAATAATACTCACCTAGAGAGAACCTAGAAAGACCTTGTCATCATGGTAGGGTGCCATGGCTACCATGGTCTGTTGAGCCCAAGAACTAAAACAGCAATAGCATTACCAATGGTTGGTTCTCCCACTTCATATACATGGATGAGAAAATATAAACCACACTTGTGCGTGTTTTTCCAGCATTTCGAAATCTCTAAGATCCCTTCTTGAAAGAAATTTCAAGGATGACGCATCAGCCAATTGTTCACGTAATCTTCTGCAGCTTGATCACTTCTAACCGTTCTCCTCCCAGTGCTTCTTTCAAGAGCCCAAACAAAAAGTAGTCACAGGGGGATCTGGACAGTAGGGAGGGGGTTCAAGGGCTTCCCAATGCATTTTGAGCAATTTGTCCTTTGTCAAGTCGCCGTGTGAGGCCTGATATTGTGAGGAAGAAGAATGACATTTCTGATTAGGATACTGATTGGTTTTGTAGGTTCGCTGACTCCAACAGCTGGCAGTAGTAGGTGCAACTCACTGTGCATCAATCATGTAGGAAGACAATAAGTAAAACTCCTCTCCAGTCCCAAAAAACAGTCACTAATACTTTTCCGCCAGAGGAACAGGAACAAAACACAAATGTGCCAACTACGTTCCCCCATTCAAAAATTCACTGACCTTGAATGTGCCACTTCTGCCATCTCGCTTGGGACAGCCTGATGAGGTACAAAAAAAGTCTGGTTTATATTTTTGACTTACCCTTGTAGTATGAAGGTTAGAAGCCAAATGAACAAGTACAACATTGTAAGTTGTACAAGTACCGACATTGTGAAACTAACGATTTACAAGTTATAAAGTATACTAGTTGCTCTGATACTGGTATTATACAGGGTGATTCATGAAGTTCTCCCCCCACTTCTACAGCACATTGTACTAGTAAAAATAATGAAAAAATGTTATATAAACATAGGTCCGAAAACGCTTCGTTAGCGAGTTACAGCTAGCGAAAGTTTCGCCTGGATTTCAGTTCACCAGGTGAAATGAGGTCTTCCTGGAATTGTGGTAAGGTAGATTAAGGGGCAAATTCAATCATTTCTTATGGTTTTTGATCTGATAAATTGAATAAAACAGGTCCCAGATCTGTAAGTTAAATAGTTTTTAAGAAAACCAGTGTCAAATGCAAAAAATGGAGTGAAAACCTTATTTTTTCATCTTTGGGCAAGGATAACTGTGTTATTTCACCAAGAAACAGTTAAAATTTTTCAATAAAACATGTAGAAAATTTTATTCTGAACAAACCGGTGTAAATTAAGTACACAGAAAGCGAATAGATGTTTGATTAAATGAGTTTTTATTCATAAGAGTACAAAGTAAAATTAACCGGAAAAACTAAAATGAAAAAATGTGTTTTTTTCACTCCATTTTTTTGCATTTGACACTGGTTTTCTCAAAAACTATTCGCTTTCTGTGTACTTTATTTACACCGGTTTGTTCAGAATAAAATTTTCTACATTTTTTATTGAAAATTTTTAACTGTTTCTTGGTGAAATAACAAAGTTATTCTTGCCCAAAGATGAAAAAATGTGATTTTCACTCCATTTTTTGCATTTGACACTGGTTTTCTCAAAAACTATTTAACTTACAGTTCTGGGACCTGTTTTATTCAATTTATCAGATCAAAAACCATAAGAAATGATTGAATTCGCCCCTTAATCTACCTTACCACAATTCCAGGAAGACCTCATTTCACCTGGTGAACTGAAATCCAGGCGAAACTTTCGCTAGCTGTAACTCGCTAACGAAGCGTTTTCGGACCTATGTTTATATAACATTTTTTCATTATTTTTACTAGTACAATGTGCTGTAGAAGTGGGGGGAGAACTTCATGAATCACCCTGTATAAAAGGAAAATGTAGGTACCAACGGTAAAACAATAATTTCTTTAAAATCATAATACTTACGTTCAAGATTGTTGATATCTTGAAGTTTTGAGAGTTTTTCCTTCTGCAACAGCTCCAATTGAGCTGGAAAAATAGAAAAATTACATACATATTTAAGTCACTAACTCATACATTACTTAATTCATAACTAATTATTGGATAAGACTTAGATCACTCTTTACTGTTTTGTTTTTCTCGGTCATTTAAATTAATTGATGTAGTCCTTCATTCCGACACATACAGGCCAATTTTATCAATCGTAAACATTAATTTATACCCACATTCTTTATTATTTCTACAGTAAATGCTTACTAATACACCAATTTTGGAACATCTGCAATGCCGATTACTAATTTTAAGTGACCACCAGCAATGGTACTGGGAATCAACAAGACACATCATGTAAATTCAAAATGCAGGAGACCTGACCTCATATTAACAACTCCCATGAGATCATAGCTTGCAAATATAGAGTAAAATCTGTCTTAATACGCTCATGGTTAATAGGATTTCCAGCTTAATGCGTGTTTTTTAAGAAGTCCATAAAATGACGCATAATGTTAACATTTACATGGCGCTTATCCTATATTGTATAGCATAAAAAATGTAGTAAATGAGGCAATTTTAAAAAAAATTGTAAAAGCCTTTTTCGAGAAAATTGCAATTAGTGAAAAATTGGATGAATAAACTACTACTTCCAGTTGACCGATTTTGATGAAATTGTGTTGGGTCCCATAGTGGTACCTATCTTAAGTTTAAAGTTTCAACTTCGTAAGCTATTCCATTCTTGAGATATTTTGTTCACATACACACAGACCAAACACTAAAAACATGTTTTTTGAGTTCAGGGGGCCTGAACTTAATATAAATAACCCTTCTCTATACATTCATATAGAGCAAGAGAAAGTAACAAACCGACAAGAGTGGTATAATTCCTCCTCTGTGGAACTATTTAGGGCACCACCGTCATAATTAAGAATTATAGTAATGATTGTCAACCTCGATCAAAAAAGGTACCCAAAGAAGAAGATACCATAGAACATGCAGAACTAACAACAGGATGCTCAACTGAAAAGTGGGTATCACTTTTTTGGTACCTACCAATCCTACTATAGACTCACCCATTTCTCCCCCTCATTCAAGTATTCATTGTTTACTGAAGTTTGGTAAACCTTTTGGTACGTTGTTGATAACAGAATTAATGCCAATGAAGCCACCAGTTAATATAGTGGTTCCAAAAACTGATAATACAAGGGCAGTTCAGAAAGTAAGGTCCGAATCTCTGTATGTATCCAATCCAATGTCACGCACACATTGAAAAGTGCAAGCACACCGACTACCGGCATGCCTTCCTCGTCAAACGATGCCATTTGCATTGGTATTGTTGCAGTATGCTGTTTACACTGTCATTTCAAAATGTTTAAAATAATTGATCAGCCCGCCGATTGTGAAATACGGTCAGCAATTCAGTTTTTGACAGCAAGGAACGTATCAGCAGCAGAAATTCCTCGACCGATAAGTGAAAAGTATCGCCCCAATGCAATGAGTGACAGCAAAGCGTGTAAGTGGGTGAGAGCTTTCAAGGAAGAAAGGGAAAATGTTCATGATGAACCATGATGAGGCCGACCATCAGTGATCACAGATTTGGTCAATGCCATGAATGAAAAGATTTGTGACCAATAAACAGTTCAGACTCCGCACCGAGCAACTTTCGCTTGTTCCGCTAATTTATGGAGTTTCTTAGCGACAAGCACTTAGCCACAGATAACGAAGTGAAAAAAAACCAGTTAAAGACTGATTATCTTCACAGACAGCAGACATCTATGACTTAGGCATACAAAAGATTGTAGAACGTTATGTCAAATGTTTAAACAAATATAGAAACTGGGTAGAAAAATAGAGAAAAATGTAAGGAATTAAAAAGTTTTTTGAAAAAACCTGAGATGGTTTATGTTTTATAAGAAATCGAACCTTACATTTCGAATAACCTTCGTACATACTGTATCTTAACAAACACAGACTATAGATAACAAATAAATTTCACAGAGAATTGAATCAAATTCTTCTAAACTATTTATTCAAACTGAGGTAATATTATTCATAACTTCTTATTTATATATTTGATAAAGTTTAATACACAAATTAAATAATACTAACCCGTAGTTAAAGCAACAACTTCCTTACTCTTTTTCTTCTCTTCAGTCATGACAGCAAATCGTTGTAATAGAAGATCCATTAGTTGTTCATTGTTACCTCTCTCTTCATCTGATTTTTCATTTTGTTCACCAATTATTTCTGTAATTGAATCTAACAAAACAAAAAATCTGGTGTGAAACACTTACATGAATTTCTCTTGCCAATGTAAAAATTGAAACACATAACCCATGTTTAATCATGAGTAAACAATGTAATTTTCCATAACACGCAGGTGAAGTGTTGAATTATTTGCACTTAATCTGCTGGTTCAGGGCTACAAAATATTTTATACAACTTTGATTATGTAAGCTTTTATCCTAAAATGCATACATATTAAGGCTGAAATCTTAAAAAAAACTATTTTTTATCACGAAAGCACAGCCTCCAAGAATTTCAGCAGAAATTTACGTTCATTGAAAAAACACAGGTGAAAACACAGGTGTACTGCTGTCTACAGCAGTACAGTAAGGCTTACAATAAAAGTACATATACATTATCATCTGATAGTTTGTATCTAGAATGGTGCCAAGTTGTGATATAAATAAATGTACTTTACCTGATGAGTTCTTCATATTAAGAACAGGTGAAGACAAAGAAGACGAGATAGAGTTAACATTCTGAAGCTGTCGTTGCAGAGATATAAGTTGTTTTTGAGCTAATTCTCCAGATGCTTCTAATTCTTCTATTCTTTGTTGTAACGCAGCTTCATTCGCTTGTGATTTTTCCATTCGAGATATGAGATCTTCATTTTCTAACTCGAGGCGTGATACAGCTTCTTTATGTTGTTCTTCAGTTTCCTTTGAAAAAAATTAAAATGCATACATCAGTACATAAGTTTTTTCAGACCCTCTGATAGGCCATAAATGAAAAACACATTAATAGAAAAAAAAAATTTTATTACTAAAAGTTACGTAAAGTTATGGTTACTTTTCGACAATTAATTTTATGACACAGGCATTTGTTTATTCATATTTAGACTACTGATTTTTGACTTCAACGGCTTCTATGAAGAACAAATTAGAACACTGGATGAATGAAAAAAGGAGGAAAGCGTACACGGAAAGAATGCTGAGAGTACGAACTGAAAAATAGCTTCCACAAATCTCTTTAAGTTACTTAACGTGGTCTAATAAAGTGGTGACTAAAAATGAGATACAAAAATAGCTATTACTGCCCAAAAATATTGATGAATGAAAAGAAAAAGTGAAAAACCACCAAAGTATTATTCTGATCTACAAACCAAAGACGGCTATATTTACATTAACAATAGAAATATACCTGAAATTTAGACTGTAATTCTTCTGTTTTTAAAACTTGTTGACTATGTTTTTGGGCAAGTTCTTGTAACTCTTCATGACTCCGTCTCATCAGTTCTTTCAAATTACTACATTCTGTCTCTGTATTTTTTAATGTCCTGCAAATAAAAATCATATGGTAAAATTTCAGTTAAGAACTTTCCATGAACATACATTTTTATATTTTATTTTCATAAAGTACACCAAAGATCAATGAAGAGATCACCAAAACTTAAAATAAAAATGAAGAAGATAATATGCCAAACGTAGTGGATGCAATACTGACTTACGGAGCAGAATGTTGACTAATTAGTAGGAGGAACAAGAATAGGCTGAATGCAGCGGAGATAGATTTTATTAAAGAAGAGCTTGTAGAATCCTAAAGCTTGAAGATGTGCGAAATGAAGAAGTAAAGGCTTCAGCGGAGGTGCGGGATACAATTGTAGAAAGGATACAGAAAAGACAATTGGTTTGGTACGGTCATGTACATTGAATGGAAGAAAAAAGGTGGCCGAAAAGGATCTTGAACTATCAACCAGTTGCTCGGAGAAAGAGAGAACTTGGGAAGAAGAGTGAGAGAGGCTATGCAGTAGAGAGGGCTGGAGGAGGAGGACTAGTGGAACAGACCCAGGTGGAGATTGAGGTGCGGGAAGCACCAGGAGCAGCTGTAGGATCCCCCCTTAAAGCAAAGTAAGTAAAAAATGGACAAATATAATTAATATTACATTTGTATAACAAGTAGAAAGGCGATGATAAACCAAAATGACAAAACAGAGTCTTTACAATGATTGGTGAAGCTCCTCAAAACAAAACATTACAATACTTTTGTGAACAAACAACCTTATATAGCCTGATTTTCATAAGGAGAGCGCTGGGTAAAACGTGCGTCTGCATTAGTATAGTATTGTATGTACTGCAATAATGCAGCGTATGTAATTAACAATGGGACACCATGCCTACTATATGAATTGGGTCAATTTTCAACAACACTCTGACTGTACATTGAACTGTAGATTGGAGGGGTATGCAGGGTCCAAGTCAAGTATGCGGATGCGTAGCCCAGCGCTCACAGCAATTGGCTGGGCCTTTAGCTGTGGTTACATAGTAGAACAAATCTGTTGTGAAACACTCACATGACTTTATCTTGCCAATGTAAATAGTGAAAAACATAACCTGATTTTAAACATGAGGAATGATGCTATATGAAAATCAACCTCTGTTCGATCTAAAAATAAAAACAAAAAAAAAATCACTGATTAACGCTAAACTAAGCTTTGTAGAACAATTGAAATAAAAGTTGTAGGTTTTTAAATTTTCTACAACTTAAATTATATATACTTTTACCCTAAAATGCATATTAAAGTAACAATCCTAAAAAAAATTTAAATAATTAAAGTTGTAGAACATTCAAAAAATCTACAACTTTTACTTCAAACATTTTTTGTACAACACTTAGTGTAGTGAAAATGAGTGATTTTCTGTATTTTTTTTCTTTAAAATAGGTTAAAAATGAGATATTTTAATATTGTGGCCTTAGTATGCCTTTTACGACAAAAATGTATACAATTTAAGTTATAGGAAATAAAACATCTACAACTTTTATTTCAAGTGTTTTCTTCTATAGAGCTCTTAGTTTAGCGTCAATTCGTGAATTTTCATATTTTTAAGTCGAACAGAGGCTGATTTTCATTTTGCATCATTCAATCATGATTATAAAATTGGGTAATGTTTTTCTTTTAAATTGTTTACTAATAATTAAACACAGGTTATATGTTTTATTATTTACACTGGCAACCTTCATCTTAACAAATTTATAAAAGGTAGCATGCAAATAGATACACAAGAGGCGTAGTATAGGTATCAGACGAACTAATGTCCCATAGCTGAGCGAGTGAGAGGGAGATATGTTGCATAACTACGCATGCGCTCAAAGGTCTTTACCGTAATAATCCAAATCTGAAAACATACTACAGTCGTTATCTTGCTTGTTAGTTTACTGCATGCATAAACGCTTGCTCACAACAATGAGTAAAATTAAAAACAATGTTATTGGAACGGCGCGAATGGCTTGTGCAAGTGAGAGCGTTAGGCATTCTCTCACTCCCACGGCTAGGGGACATTAGTTCATCTGAATACTGTACTTATTACAAGAAACTTATTACTTATAACTTATTACAAGAAACTTACTGTTCAACATCTTGGCATTTTCTAACAGCATCTAGTTTTTCTTCTAAAATTTTCCGAAGGTATTCTTTTGCAGTTCCTTGATATTGATTTTTATCTTCTTGTAATTTTCTTAATTCTTCTCTTAATTTATCTTCAGCAAAATTCTGTAAAATTAATTACATATAATCATTGTATTTTGTTATCTAACTTAATTATTTTATTACTAATCAAGTTGGTAATGTTACATAATCATCTTGTCTGGCCATATAAATGATGATAAATGAAGATGAGTGATGAAAAAATGCCAGACCTCACTGGGTATCAAACCCAGGACCACGGTGTCGAAGCCAGTTGTGCTAACCACTACGCTAACTGGTACAATAACTAAATAATATCTGTTAAATTTTCTGGGCTTAAAGCCCATAGAATATTTTGTCAGGTAATGCCAAATAATAGTAGCATTAACAAAATAAACATTTTAAAAAACTATTTGACTTGTTTTTTTTTAAATATTTATGAACAAGATGGCCCACTGAAATACAAAAAAATGAAAACATACTTTGGGATTTACCAACACTGGTTAAACCTTTCAATATCTCTGTGCACTGATACAGTAAAAATTTAAAGCCTGATAGAATACAACTTTATCTTCAATATCTCATACACCTAATTTCAAAAACGAAAAAATAAATTTTAACAAAATAGATACCTTTGAATAGACCTGAAGTTGATTTTCTAATATTTCTACACGAGATAATAACCTATCTTCATTGATTAATGCTTTCCAGCCTAATTCAGCAGCCTGTTTTAATGCTGCAACCATTTTCTGCAATGATGCTATTTTTGTCTCCAACATCTGCTCTCTTTGTAATGCCTCCTATAAATTCAAACAAAAATTAATAAGACATACATATTTATACTATTCTCAATCTTTAGTAAATTGAATTACTACACAACCTGAATAATCCAAATTTATTAAGTCCTGCAGCTGTCTGGATTAACGAGGATATGATTTTAGGATGTGATTATCACAATTTTTGGATTAACCCTACATTAACAAAAAATCTTTAAAAGACTAAAAGGAAAGTAAGCGAAAAAAGTATGTTTGTGACACCTACTGATACTTTTTATCTGCCTTCTTCATTGTGGCATTTTTCAAACAAAGTTACATATTTCAGTGTTGTGAACCAAAAATTAGGTCACTAGGTGTGTTTAGTATCACACCAGTTTAATTTCCGCGCCTAGATCTTTCTCGAATAACGATCTCCCACCCATGTAAAGGTTCATTGATATTATATCGATCAACGCACTATTTTTCTTCGTGGATGCGTAATCCAGCCCTCACGTGACTCGATTTCCTCCAATCGCAAAATTCCCCTTTTCCCTAACCCTTCGCCATGTTGTCTTCCTGCCTTTCTTCTCACTCGCTTGTGTTCTATCGTCCGAACGGGTCAGCCGTGTGCTGCAAATCTGCATAACCGACGCTATGGTCTCGAGTACCGATGTCTTATACAATTAACGTGCAACGCATTTTATCGCTTTGTCGCCGTCTAAGTACAATTATTCGGCCCTAGTCTATGCTATTAACGTGCAATTCGTATTATTATATAAATCTAATTCTTGTATTGTGTGCGATTAACGAAACTTATGCAACTGTCCTGCCGCGTGGGTTACCTTATCCGTTCATGTATCCACGCTGCAATTGCTAATATAATCAGTGCTTTTTGTGACTTTATAAACGTGCTTTACAGTGACTTTAGTGGTTTAATATTTGCAAATATCAACGAACATTCAAGTGTGTTACACCGCAGTTCTCCTTCATCTCATCAGCTTGGACAATCAGCGTTTACGAATCAAAGTGAGTACCTCAATATTCTTAGTTTTTGCAGCCTTATTTCCCTATATGTGTTCCTGTCAAATCCCTTTCCATTTACCCCTTTGTCGAGTTTCGTGTATTAGCCTAGCCCTTGCTTCGAAACAGGGCCGTGTCTTAAGTATCCGGGTGATATTAGATCTCACCATTTTAACACTTAAAGCAAAGTGTAGGGGTTGTACTATCATTCAGCTACCGCACTCAACAAGGTGAAAATAATTACCCAGACATTTTTGGAACCTCAAATATATTATAAGAAGATTCTTCAATGTCCACAAGTATTCAAACCTGGAATCCTGGGTATAATAACTAACAGTAATAACAGCTACACCTGTCTTGGCAGTAGTTTCTATATGAATTACATAATTTGCACTCAACAATAACACTGCAAAGAACTTCATTTTGACGTACTAGCATATTCATTAAAACTTTAACATCTATACAAGGGTGAGTTAAATAAAAACCGGACTTTTTCTGTACAACTCATTAGGTCGCCGCAAGCGAGATGGTCATCATATTCAAGGAAAATTTATTAAAAGTAAAGGAATTTAATCGGCACATTATACATCTCTGTTCCGTCTTGCAGCCATGACTGAGTAACAGGTCCCATCGTATGTCTCATAACATATTATTGTTAAGTATTTAACTTACGAAGGTGTGAAACCACCAGGAATTTTGACTTGGTTAAAAGTAGTTTAATGACGGTACTCTTTCTCAGACCCAAGTGTTTACTTCGGATAACAAGTTTAAAGGTGGAGGTGAAAGTGTAGAAAATCAAGGTTACAATCGACACCCAAGATCAAAACTCACAGATGCCAAACCCGTCTCTCTGCCAGAAATGTGTTCGCGACTATTTTTTTGGGATTGGAGGAAAGCTTTACATTATCATAATGACATAAGAGATGTCATTCTTCTTCATGACAATATCAGACCTCACACAGCGAAAGCCCCTAAAAAACCCCAATTAGAGATGTCATTCTTCTTCATGACAATATCAGACCTCACACGGCAACTTTGACAAAGAAAATATTGATCAAAATGCATAGGTAAACCCTTAAAGACCCTTCCTACATCCAAATTTATCCCCCTGTGGCTACTTTTTGTTTGGGCTCTTGAAAGAAGCACTTCGAAAAAGAGAACAGTTCGAAAAAGATCAAGCAGTAGAAGATTACATGTGCAATTGGCAGATGAGTCAACATCGAAACTTCTTTGAAGAAAGGATCTTCGAAGAAAGGATCTTCAAACTTCCAAAATGCTGGAGAAAATATGTTGAGTGTAAAAGAGACTTTATTAAAAGATATTATTACAAACACTATTTGGAATTTCTTATCATAAATAAATTTTTTTAAAAAATGTCCAGTTTCTCACCCTTGAATCTATGACTAACTCTAAGAATATATCAACAAATTCTATTTTATCAAATGAATTTATATAATAAATTTCACTAACCTTTCTTTTTAACTGCGTCAACTTTTATTTTCACTTACACGTGTTTCAGTGGATCCACCATCATCAGAGTAAATAGCATATAATTGAAACTAAAAACTTTATTTATTAAAAATCTACAGAAGATGATACATCTTCAGTCATTTGTATAAAACTCTGTAAAACGTGTAAGTGAAAATAAAAGTTGACGCAGTTAAAAAGAAAGGTTAGTGAAATTTATTACATAAATTCATTTGATCAAATAGAATTAATTTCAAACTGAAGGATGAAAGATTTATTTTTGAATAAAGATATATCAACAAAGTTACCTGGATATTTTGATTTAACTGGTACAAATCTTCTATTGGAACTGAACCCACACTGCTAATAACTGAGGTAGAGGGACTAGAACAAAAAACAAATACATTACAGTCGACCCTCGCAATAACGGACTAAATGGGGATCAACGATGTCCGTTATTGTGAATGTCCGTTATATTGAAAGTTAGGAAATAACCAAACTTGAGGGGAAATATGTACTGTAACTAATATAGAAGTAAATTTTGCAGAATCATAATACTGTACGATGTGAACTTAATGAGTAAATAATCTAAAATGAAATATATTTCGAAAAACGTAATTTAATTTTACACTAAACTTACCTAGTATACGAGGGGGTACCCAAAAGAAACCGGAATTATTTTTTAAAACTATTTATTTTTAATTTTTTTACAAAAGAACCTTATCCCCTTCAAAATACTCTCCATTACAACTAATACATTTGTCCCACCGGTGCTTCCACTGTTCAAAACATTTTTTGTACTCCTCTTCAGTGATGGCTGCCAGCTCATCCGTCGTTTTTTTCTTGACATCATCAACGTTGTTAAATTGGAGACCTTTCATGCCCCTTTTCATGCGTGGGAACAAGAAAAAATCAAACGGAGCCAGATCGGGTGAGTACGGTGCGTGTGGTAGCAAAACCATGCCGTTTTTCGCCAAAAACTGGGTAACCGAGATTGCCGTGTGTGCAGGCGCGTTGTCGTGGTGGAAAAACCAGTCCCCTGTCTGCCACAAATTAGGTCTTTTACGACGAATGCTGTTTCGTAGTCTTCTTAACACTTCAAGATAAAGAGCTTGATTTACCGTCTGGCCTGGTGGAACGAACTCTGAATGGACAATTCCCCTCACATCAAAAAAACAAATCAGCATTGTTTTGATGTTCGATCTGACTTGACGACTTTTTTTTGGTCGGGGTGATAATGAAGTCTTCCATTGACTGGATTGTTGTTTGGTTTCTGGGTCGTACCCATAGCACCAAGACTCGTCACCCGTAATGATCTTTGACATGAAATCTGGATCAGTTTCAAGCTGTTGTTTCAAATCACTACACGTTTCAATTCGACGTTCCTTTTGAGTGTCTGTCAGAACCCGAGGCACAAACTTGGCAGCGACTCTTTTCATTGTCAAGTCTTCTGTTAAAATGCGTTGGACTGAGCTCCAAGATAACCCACTAACCTGTGATATTTGGTCAATGGTCTGTCGTCGGTCTGTTCGTACAATTTCTTTCACTTTCACAACAGTTGTAATTCAATCTGTGTAAATGACCTTGACTTATATAATAAATCGGGTAAAGTTTTCTTCATCACAGAAAAGCTCACACTCTCATGAATTTCAATCATATGACCATTTTATTATGAACTTTTCTAATTTTATAAACGCTTTAAGATTACTTGTATTCTAAGGAATCATAGATTCACATGTATCAATAAAAAACATATTTTTAATTCATAATTTATTGTAATTATCAGCATTATATGAGGGGCGTTTCAAAAGTAAGTTACACTATATTTTGTAATCCGTATGGTTGGTGGGAAAAGTCTGGGAGTCTCAGGGAATTTTAATCTGGGCGTAGCGGCAGCACTGAAAAATTTTTATCCGTGTGCATCGATCAATCTGGCAGTCAGCCTCCAGCCACTATGGAAACTCCACTTGCTCCTACCACTAATTGCATAGTTTGTGGTGTTATTAGTTTTTTGTGGGCAAAAAATTAAAATGCTACTGAAATTCATCACAAGTTGTATAGTGTTTATGGTGAAAACATTATGCCAAGAGGCCAATGGTTTCTCATTGGTGCCAATCATTCATTGGAGAGAAAAGAACATTACAGGATGAACAATGAAGCGGTCACACCTCCACTGTTGTCGAAGATGTTTAAAGGGTCATTGACATCGATCGGTGTCTAATGCTTTATGAAATCTTATTCAACTGTTTTCGAATGTCGAGATAAGCCAAGCGTCACTTTACAGGATCATTTCTAATGATCTGTGTTTATCGAAAGTGAATGCAAGGTGGGTTCCACGCCTGCTTACAGAACAGCACAAAGAACAGAGAGTTGACACTTCATTGCAATTTTAGCAATTTTTTGACGATGAGGGAGACAGTTTATTCAACCAAATAATGACCAAAGATGAGACATGGTTCCTCCACTGGACGTCAAATCCAAAAGACAGAGTATGGTGCGGAAAGGAAAGGACGAGCCAACACCAAAAAAAAAAGCTGTGGAGTCATGGCAATGGTCTTTTGGGATCCCAAGGGGATGATGTTGATCAATTACCTGCCCCGTGGGACCACAATCACAGCTATGCTATTGTGTGGTGTTGCGAAAACTCAGAAAGACAATCAAAAACAAAAGGAGGGGAAAGTTGACAAAAACAGTTTTTTTCCATGACAATGCTCACTTGCATGCTGCTCATTAGACTCAAAATCTGCTGAACGAGTTTCGATGGGATGTTTTCGGACATCTGCCTTACTCCCCTGACCTAGAACCAAGTGACTTCCACCTGTTTCTGCAGCTGAAGCAATATCTTGGGGGAAGACACTTCACAAATGAAGATAATTTGAAATAAGACGTTGAAAGACAAGTAACCAGTATGCCGGCAGAATGGCATGACACTGGATTGAAAAATTTTTTTCTACGGTACAAAAAATGTATAGCAAAACAAGCCGATTATGAAGAAAAATAAGTTTAACTTTTTCGAAATATATTTTTTGAAAAAAAATTTTACTTTTATTTATTTTAAAAAAAATAGTGCAACTTACTTTTGAGACCCCCCTCGTATATTAAATAAAGACTGAACAACCTTTAAATTAACAAAAAACACCAATTTCTTTTACAAAAGTAAGTTTTACCTGACTGCATTGAAAAAAATTAAATATGTGTGGTGGAAAATTACTTACCTAGCTTTAGCTTCTTTCCCATCTGGGAGATACAATTTGAGATTGGCTACAATACACCCATGCGTAACTGAAAATAAAGAACAAAAAATTAATTAAATCACTAGTGATAAATGTATCTCACACTTATATTTAAGATACTTAAATACAATGAAAAAATTTAGCAAAACAACTATTTAAAAAATTGTCATTCTGAAGATCTGAGTGGTTGAAGATGCAACATATTTTAAAAGACTTAAATTTCTGTGATTGATGAAGGTGTAGTACGCATTTAAGACAAAAGTGTATAAAATCAAAGTTTTCTTGATCATTTTTCTGTGTATTGTTAAGAATTATATGGTATAAAAAACAACCAAATACACAATAGATGATTCTCACCTGATTAAAAAAGGCAATGGGTTTTTTTATAGAGGCAATAAAAAATCAAGACTGTCTTGACAATCTGATGAAGTGTGCATACATTGACTTTGACTCTGAAAGGACATATTGCCTTTTTTAATCAAGTGAGAGTCACCTATTGTGTATTTGATGTTTTTCATACTATATAATCAAAGTTATAAGAAATTAAAATTTTTTTTTTGGTCTTGCATCAGTGGTTTTCTTTATGGTAAGTTTTCCCACTTTTGATTTTTATTTAGTTTTATTCACTCATGATTAAAATTAGGTTATGTTTTTGATTGTTTACATTTTTTTACACTGGCCAAAGAAAGTTGTGTTGACACCAACTTTTATATTTTTAATTATCTTTGTACATTCATGTATTATATATTTTGTTTATATATTGTGCATTAATAATTTACCTGACTGATTTATATCTGGAACAGAATATCCAAAATTTAAATAAAACTAAAATAACTAATTTCATTTATTTTAAAAAAATCATCTACTCACCAAACAAGTGAATTTAATACTAAAGGAAATTTTAAATTTAGTATTCTCAAGAAAATTTTTATACATAATTAAAAACTAACTCTGTTACTAAAAGAGATTACGGGTAGATCATCATTGCAACATGACACTTGATTTCATTTTTTTTTTTTTTTAATAAATAATTAACTTACAACAAATCAAACTATGAAAAGACTTCTGGTCTATTCTGTCAATTGATATAATTTTTTTTTTTTTTTTTTTTTTTGGTTTAACGATATAAAATAAAAGCACAAATTATATGTAATAAAAATATAAATTGCACTTTATTTGATGTCTGAAGGATCGCATGCTCTGACGCTAAGCATAAACTACCGATGTTATTGGAAGCTGGGATTAGAAGGGTTAAGTTTTAACTTTATAAATTCTACTGCCGATTTGTTTAGGATGTAAGTAAAACCTACATTTCTAATTTTGCAATTAACTGCATTGATTTACAACTTGCATTACATATTATGATTGAAGAGCTAAATTACAGAATAGAGTCGAAAATCCAAACCAATTGAGACCATAGGTAGTTTGGATTTTTGAACATAACCAAGAAATGCCACTTAGGCCCATAGTTAAGCATTTTAAAAAGGTAGAAATAAATAAAAACAAACACTTCTCTGTACTTACGTACATTAGTTGCTTTTAATGAACAAATATGTAGGCCTTCTTCTTCTTCTTAGAGTGCCTATCCGCTACGGATGTGGGCGACCATCATGGCTATTTTGACTTTATCCGCTGCCAACCGGAACAATTGCATGGAGCTCCTACCAAACCAGGTTCGCAAGTTCCCAAGCCAGGATATTCTTCTCCTACCGGGCTTCCTCTTGCTATCTATCTTTCCCTGCAGGATGCGTTGTAACAGTTCATAACGTTGCGAATTCCTCATGATATGACCCAAATATTGCAGCTTCCTTGCTTTCACAATATTAACAAGTTCTGTGGTTTTCTTTATTCTTTGCAGAACTTCAACATTGGTCACTTTATGGGTCCATGGTATTATCAGAATCCTTCTGTAGAGCCAGAGTTCGAAGGCTTCTAGTCGGTTGGTCGTTTCTTTTGTTAGAGTCCAGGACTCCACTCCATACAACAAGACAGAAAAAACATAGCACCTCAGAAGTCTCAGTTTGGTCCCCAAAGTAAGATCATGACTTTTGAAAGCCGCACCCATAGAGCTAAAGATGTTCCTAGCCCTACCAATGCGACTCTTGATCTCCTGTGAGTTATCCCATGCCTCATTAATGACTGTTCCGAGGTATTTGTACTTAGAGACTCTTACAATTCTTTATTGATTTATATACAGGTTAGCACCCCTAATTTGGTTTTTGCTAACTACCATGAATTTAGTTTTGGAGGTGTTTATGTCAAGTCCATATATGCTGCTTGTTTCTTGGATTCTGTTCATGAGCGTCTGCAGTCCTTCAATTGAATCCGCAAAAACAATTGTATCATCCACATACTGCAGGTTGTTAAGCCTGAGTCCATTAACTAAAATGCCCTCCTCTAAGTTTTGTAGAGCCTCTCGAAAGATGTGTTCGGAGTACAGGTTGAATAATATTGGTGATAATATGCACCCCTGTCTAACCCCTCGCAGGATTTCCACTTCATCTTTATGTAGGCCTAGTGCATAGTAATGCAAACGTTGAGTAATACTGTACTTTACTTTCACCAAAAAATTATTAATTTAAATAACAAAACTAAAGTTCAGCCGTCCTTAGTTTGCTCCTACTGTCAACAAACCAAAGGCAGCTACTACAGGGTGCACACTAGGGTCCACGACTTTATGGATGTCGTATTCCTATTAAGTTAACTATGTTTTAAATTATAAGTACTTAAAGTACTTAAAACATCAGTCATGATACGATATAGGCCTAACAATTTCATTTATAAAAATACTTTCAAAAATATTTTGTATTTAAATAATTTTAAAAGTATTTTGTTGTTACTTTTTAATCAGCGTGTACAAATTTTTATATAATGCGCATGCTCAATGACGTCATTATTTGTTTACAGTAGGAGCAAACTAAGAAAGGCTGGACTGTACAGTATGTATGTTACGTTACTGTATAAGTAGTAGGTGCAGCATGTACTGTATATTAAATTGAAAAATACAAAACACTATGAACATTTAAAAAAAAGATTCACCATAAACCTTACAAAATCACTGAAATCTAACTTAAAAAACTTGCTAATTTTTTGTTCTGTGAGCTTTGACATTCTGTCTGCGTTTGTAGCAAGATATCACTGTTTTTAACACCGTAAATGGTTATAAAACATGTTACAGTGTAAACTGTGCTTTACTTTTGCCGTTCTCACGCAAATTAAAATATTGAAAAAATCCTCAGATGGTGTTCGGATTACCAACGATCTATATATTAGTACATCCATTATTAGTTAGAATAACGAGAAAAGCTAATTAAATGGGTAGTATAAACATTACCTTTTCGAGAATTTTCTAAAACATCCACACCAAACTGTACAATGTCACCGGAGCACACTTCTCTTGGAGGAGATTCATCACCTGACATACTCAATCGTTGATTATTAACAAATGTTCCATTACTGCTTTTGGTATCTTGTAGAAAGAACTGAAAAAATTTGATCAATTTTTAAATTAAATGCTCATAATTTACATGTTATTAATTCTTCACTATGAGATAGATTTCCTTCGAGAAAACTAAATACATAACCACCATCAAAACAGCCTACATCAGTTGAAGATGCGATACGGAAATATTGGTATAGTAGATAGCTTCAAGAACCTCGAGGAGATATTACAAGCGAAAAGGAAGCAAACAATAGCAGACAAGGAACGACGGCCAGTGAACTCTGAGGAACTCACCACTTGTATAAGAAGAAAGCACTCTCAAGACAAGTCAAGATTAGACATAATACCGCAATAAAATCTGTGTGTCAGTGACTTAAAATGACAAGGAAGGCTGTTCTAAGAAAAGCACAAAAATTTGAGAGAAAGATTCTTGGTAAGATATGGAAATGAAGATAATAGATGGACAATGTAGGTTTTGAGGTCAAGAAGAACTGTACAAGACAAGAAAAATGAAAGATTAGAAAACAAAAACTAAAATTTTACGGACACCTGTACAGAATGGATGACAGATAAATGGTTTAAAGAAATGAGAAAGGATATTAGAAACCAGAAAAAACCGAGTAATTATACTGAACCGAACCAAATTCAGACAACTAATTATGGACTTTAAGGGCTTCCATAAAGAGCAAAAACAGGACACTGGGAAGACAAAAGACAGGAGAACCGCGTACAGAACTATGACGAATCAAAAATAAATTTATATAATACTAAAGAAATATTATAAATTTGGTTTAGTTTACAATAATACTGTAATTTGAATAATATATATTTACAGTAAGACACCATTCTTTCCTGTTGGAAAGGACTTCCTAGACACAGTTTCCATAGCTGCTCTGACTTCATTTTATCATCGTTAGCAGGAATCCACAGCCAAATCTACTTTGGCAACCTTTTCTTCACTATCATCATACCATTGACTGTACCAGATGAGCCACCTCTCTTCAGTTTCATTACTTAATAAAATATTGTTTCTATGTGGAATGGCTAATCTCCAATCTGCACCTCCCCAAGTAGAGGGTCAAGGTATTCTAACCAGATATGGCCCGGCTTCTTCAGCTGCCTTGTCCTCTGAGAACATTGGCCACAATCAAGACCACTTGAGTTCTGTCAACTGCCCGACAACAAACCTAGTTAATATTGAAGAAATGAAATACTCAACGAGGACCAAAATTAGTCCTGAAAATAATTAAAATTGGTTTTTCTGATGATACAAGAAGAAAACCCTAATTAACTTGCAGCTCCTTGTAGTTGGGGATCAGATAAATCAATGAACCAGCTCATTATCTGGAAAACTTCATGATGCTGAAAACTCAGCCTTACATCGTATTAAGGCACATTAACTTTGTGATATTTCTCGAGAAATATCACAAAGTTATTAAACTTTATGGCGTTAATGTTACAAAAATACAGATTATTATTTGAACTGATGAAGAAGCACAAAAAATACATTTTTTAGAACATAAATTTCTTCACATTATTTTGTATAAATAATATAATTAATTACCTTTCCACTACTGTACCAAAAGACAGCATGATTTCTAGAAAGAACTTTGCAATCAAATATTCCATTGTTAGGTGCAGCTCTTGCTCTGGCAACAGATCTGCCAATCTTCACTGGCTGATCTAGAGTCAGCGTTCGATCCTGCAAAACAGAAAAATGTAATATGTTAAGATAATTATTTATTTTATTTTTTGGTGACGGCATCCTTATCTCCCCTTTCAGCCAACCCATTCCACACCACTGTAATGCGAAGGAATGTGAGGCTGGCAGGTAATGGGACACACAGTAAAACAGGTGAAGCCTTTGTACACTCGTCATTGTTAAAACCGAATTGACACGCTTAAAATTTTTATTAAGATAATGAATAGAGACCTAACACGAATGTCAGCCATACACATCAGCATAGAAAAAGTATACACTATCTAACAAAAAAACAAAGGTGTAACCTCCCTCTTAACTATTGCAATTATTTAAATTAAATCGAAACAATCAGAAAATCCATTGAAAACAGATGTAGAATGTAAGATTGAGCCCACCACACTTTAACATCTGAAGACCCCTGATCTGGTGACCAACTCCACCATTATAAAGAAACCCATACCATGTAGAAACTTGTGAAGAAGAAATCTAAATCCTTGACATTTAATAGAAAGTTTAGGAATCTGTAAAATATCAGCAACCATCTTCATAATCCTTTAAAGTTGATCAACTCGAGGATACGTTATCACCAGTAACGAAACAAATGTATTATATAACAATTCAATCATATAATAATAACAATATAAAATATGCAACACTTAATTCTTAGAAAATAATACACTTACTGAAATCCTTAAAAAAAGAGTAATTTTTAAATAAATACAAGAATAAAGATGAGAAGAGAATTTTGAGGAATACAGCCACAAGACTTAAATTGAAAACCTTCGTACGAAAACCATACACCTTGAGTGACGAACAAAGGGCGGCCAGAGTGGAGAGAATGAAGAAATTTTGGGAGCGAAAGAGGATGCTACATACAGAATATAGAGCTCATCCTTCAAAGACTAAAATTAATGCAGGCTGATTAAAGTGCTCCAATGTGGGCGTAAACTAAAAAAAAAAAAAAAAAAATACAAATGATTACAACAAATTTCAAAACGTTATTTTGATATACAGTGGAATCTTGGAAATGTGAATTAATTGGGGCTAACGTATGTTCAGATACTGGAAAATTAGTAAAAGAAATATTCAGGTACAAAAATAAAACCTACTTCACCACATCCAATTGATCTCTAGACGCAAAAAAACAAATGAAAACTGCATCCGTAAATGGATTGCAAATGATGGCAATGATCAACAAGATTTAACCGATGACATTGTTTCCATGAACAAGATAATCTCAAGGAAAAGAGCTCATGTGGTCTTGTGTTCAAATCCCATTCAGGTACGGGATATTTTCATACATTACAAAAAATCATTTCATCCTTCACCATCTGCATTAGCAGTAATTGCAGAACAGTCGGACGTTAAACCAAAAAAAGGAAAGTGGCGAAGAGTATATCTTGACAGATCTTCTATCACATGCAGATACAAATAAAGCACTTGAACTGGTGCTATGCTAAGTAGAACAGCACAGGCACATCATTAAGTACATTTAGTTCCTTACATCAAACGATGGTAACCATTTTGTTTCTACTAATTATAAAGTGTTGTATAAACTCTTAAATACCAATTAAAATATTTCATTTAAGTTAGAAATATACATAATCTTCATTTCTGATTCGTAATTGTTATTTATTTTCTTCAGTTTTCAATAACATTTTTACAGAAAATTAAAAAAGATGTTTAGATTACCCAAAATTTTGAATTCCTGGGGTTCAGATTACCGAAGTTCTAATATATATTTTAAGAGGTTATGGTATAGTAGCAAGATTGAGAAAGTATAGTTAGGGCAAAAGTTAAAAAAAAACCAGATAGAGAAATTGTGTAATTATTTACAATATGCAGATAAGTACTATAATTATAAAATTAATTGGAAACAAATAATAAATAAATAAATTTGAATGTTTCTTTTAAGTTAGAAATAAATATTAGCTTTGTTTCTGATTTATAATAGTTATTTTTCCTTCAATTTTTGATAAAGATTTTTCAAAAATTTACAAAAAATGTGTTCACATTAACCAAATTTTTTGATTCTTGGGGTTTCAGATTACCGAGGTTCTACTTCACTGAGTGTTAAGCCATCTAATATAAGTTTGACTTTGAAATTGCTCATAAAGCTACAATTTTTTATAAGAATTACCACTAATCTATAGCCCATAATTTTCTCCTGATTGAAGACACGCAAGTGTTAATATGGGATATGACGTTTAAAATGTTATTGGTGATGCAGTTAATTTAATTAATTTAAAGCTAATAATTGAAAACTCAAAAATAAAACTGTATATGAAGACTGAATTAACAAATGAAATAATTGTCAGGAGAGTATATAAATACATAGTCTAATGTTTACAAAAAACATACCTGGAATGGATGAGAGTTTGGTCGACAGATTAAGACAGCTTTCCCTGCCATGTTTGTAATCTTCTTTACTTTAGCATTATCAGGATAAATGATGGTATATTTTTCGTTGTGAGCTCCACTTACAACCATCTAGAAAAAACAACAAAAACCACCAATGTTAAAAATACATACGTAACTTTTTTGAATAATCATACTTTGTTCACCAATCTTTTGCTTTTTTGGGGTTATACATCCAACTGTTTTGCAATTATTATTAATGGAGACGATGAGAAAGATGATAAATGAAGCTAAGTGATGAAAAAAATGCCAGACCTGACCAAGAATCAAATCGGGGCCTCGGCATAAGAATCAGTTACTTTGACCACAACACCATGGCCCATTCTTCATTCATTTATTTATTCATTCATTCATTCATTCGGCCGTTGACCTTTTCTTTGAGACCAGGCTACAATTATAACAATTATTATTCTATTTTTTACAAATACCTTAAACATAAATAATTACATACTAAATATAACTACATAAACAATCATATCACTTTAAATGATTCATCATGCAATATATTTTACAAACTATTTTAGCTACAGATAACAAAAATTGCATTTTTACTTTCAAAGGGATAATCAATTGAGTCAAAAATAAATAAAAAATATACTTAATAATTACATTAGAGTAATTATAATTATGAATAGAAAAAGAAACAAAATCAAAATACAAGATATTATTTATACTAATTAATAATGCCCATAACAGACAGGTGGAGCGTTAAATTATTAACATTCTATCTGTTAGTTGCAGGGCTAAAATAAATAGTTCTGTTTCTTATCACATGGTCAGCCAATTAAATGACTGAATCATTTACAAACAGAAGAGGTAGAGGTGTTAAAGACACTAATCACAGATATCTCCTTTGAAAGTAAAGAATTTCATTATACAGCCAGACCCTGTGGTGAATGAAGTGGTGTCATTCGCAGAGTGGAAAATATGTGCTTTTCAGAGAGCCCAAAATGCTGATAAGTGTATTTTCCCACTCAGTGAGGAAGGCACTTGTAAACCACCTCACTCCTCGTTTTACTTAGTAAAACCTCTGTAGGTTCAAACCAGCCTTTCGGCTGATGACCTAAATAACAACAACTAACAATCAATGCTAAAAAGCTATTAGTTATGAATAAATTTAAATTTTTCTAAATTTTTACAATAGAGAATGTTTAACATATTGCTAGTGAAATGTGTTAACCTGCTAATTCCATTTTTAAACCAATTTTTTTTTTTTTTTTTTTTTTTTTTTTTTTTGGTTTAACGTCCGACTGTTCTGCAGTTACTGCTAATGCAGACGGTTTTAAACCAATAATATTGATTTTGGTTTCAATGGAAAAAGGAAAATTTATTTTATCAACTAGAAAAACTACTACACATTGGCACAGACCCATCGCTAAAAACATGTTGTTTCAGGGTGCCTGAAAAACACGTATTTCCAGTGAAAACTTGATTTCGAAAAACCATCATGAAAATAATACTTTCCTTCTCTATACATTCATAAAGAGCTAAAAAATGCAAAAAAAGTTCAGCTTCTCGACTATGATTTAAATTAAGGGAAGACTGTACTTTGTACCCTGCCAATGTTAAATTTGCTATTTTTAGGTACATTTTCACAAGATTGGTAAACGATAGGGAAATGGAACTTTACTTACTTACAGATGTCGGGTTTCTCTAGCTATTGACATTTTTCAATTAAATCTGTTGAACCATAAAGTTAAAAACAGAATAACGAATAATATAAAATTTTACAAATTTTTTCTGCGGTATTTTAGCCAACATATTAATAATTTTTACAGAATTTGAGGAAGTCATAAAAATGCCAGAATATGTGCAGACGCAAGATAAATAACTGGTAAAAATTTCAGCCCAGTAGGTTTAATGGTTTCCGAGAAAAACGTACCTAAATGTTAAAAATTTAAATTTGCGGGAACAGGCGAAAAAACAAACAGGCACAAATCAAAAACAAAATTTACAACACAACTAGCGAATTTACCATCAACAGTTGGTTAGAAAGATGAACCAATGGCTGAGAGTATTAAAAACAGTACTGCAGATATTTTTAAAGTATTAAAATTCCCTTTGCTCTAAAACGATCCGTATAAAATTATGAAAATTATTCGTTCTTGGTGACAGGATAATTTTTCTAGGTAAACCTCCTAAAAACTTAATTTTTTTTTTCATTAAAATACTATTTTTTCGCGTAATTTAAAATTTTGAGGTTGAACTAAGTATAAACAATTGAAAAACATAAAAAAACCGAAATCGAAATTTTCAGTAAAAACCATCATACAGTCTCACCTTAACACAATCGTCCGAGCCAAAACTACTTGGATTATCGAAGATCTTTCACCGATAACATAAACTCAATGCTTCCAGATCACTCCGATAAGTCGGTCATGATAAGATAATTTAACACTGTAAAGAAAACTGACTAGGTAATCTGACCAATTTAACAAGTCTAACATCACAAACCCCAGCTAAATGTAACAATTACACAGGACAGATGTTTCAAATACAACAATTCCCGATAGCAAATAAAAAAACCGATTTTTACTTTCGAACGGAGTCTCGATTATGTTAAAAATTAAAAATCAACTTAAATTTTCTAGGTAAAAATTTAATATCACTATCATAAACTCCTGACAAATCGTAAAACTAACCGAAAATTCACCACAAGAAAAATTATAAGCGTAGACGTTTCTTTAAAAAGTCGGCTAAAAAAGTGCTGATTGGAAAACGTCGTTTATTAGAGCTGATTCATCTGATCGAAATTAAAAACTCACAGTTTTCTTTCGTAATTATTAGTAGTACAATTAGATAGATATACTTCATTGTAAACTATCGTATAACCTTCACACCAAGCTGTAACGTAATTCATCCATTATAAATAAAATTACAGCTCACACCTTAATGCGGACATAGAAAATGCATGCACGATGATGCAAAGATTTTGTTGTGTAATAAAGAACCCGGTCACTTAACACATATTAAATTGTGTCTGTAATTTTAAACCAAACACTACACATAAATTTATGTCGAAAGCAAAAAAATAAATAAATAAAAATTAAATTTAAAAACCCCCGACAAAAAAATCTTTAAAAAGTAAAATAAATATTATGTATTGGCCCTTGGGTTTGACGTCATCGCGTCGGGGTACCACTAATTAATTAAGTTCTATTCTGTTACTGTCCCCCGAAGCGACGCCGACAAATCTAAAGGGCCAATACATATTATTTTTTTACTTTTTAAGAACTATTTTTGTCGGGGTTTTTTAAATTTCAAATTTACTCTTTATTTCATGCTCTTTAAACTTGATATATTACTAGTTTTGAGGTTATAGTTTTTTTAAATAGATCTACACTTTTTGATATTGGATCATAGCTAAGAACACTCTATCAAGTCACCTTTCAAACAAAAAAAAACTAAATCAAAATCGGTTTCTCCGTTTGGGAGCTACGGTGCTACGACAGACACACAGATACACACGTTTAACTTAAAGGGCCAAAACTACGGAAATTTTTTAATTGTTTGTGCCAGGAGCTTTTTAAATTTAAGTTTTATTTCATGATTTTTTAATTTATAGGCCTACGCGTTGTTTTTTTTATTGAATCACAGCTAAGAATACTCTCGATCATGTCACCTTTCAAACAAAAAAAAAACTAAATCAAAATCGGTTCATCCGTATAGGAGCTACGATGCCATGGACTGATACACACGTTAAACTTATAACATCCCCTTTTTCCGTCGGGGGTTAAAAATATCATGTAAAGAAAAAAAATTAAATTCTGCACCGAAAGTAATTTTCCATTAAAATTGTATGTGGTTTTTACGATTTTAAATATCTTTAGTAGCTACTGGTGAAGTTTATTCAGAGTTCTTTCCAAATAAGCTTATTTATAAACAATAAAATCTCCTTTTAAATTTATAACAAATATTTATTCACAAATTAACACTTAAATTTATTGTTATTCGGTTGATGACCTAAAAAACAAATAACAACATTATGACCAACTGACACCCACACATTAAAAACAGTAGCTATCCCTGTTTGAAATTCAGTAGAAAACAGTAATAAAATTGGATGATTGTTAATCAAAACTAAAAAAGTTTAACCTAACAAAAAATAATAGCATTATTATTTTGGGGCGGGCTAAAAATTACATAAGATCTTTATTGACCTTTTTAGAACTTACGGGCTAGGTTACGTCGACCTATCTTATCCTATGGTAATAATTTCATTATACTAACTGGTGTAAATGTAAATTTATAGTACAATTTTTGAGTTCATACCAAATTAAAAACACGAATAAAAGTAAATAATACTATCATGATTAGTACGGCGAATGCCAAAAGTTTTAGAACAATGGTTCAAAGTTCTCATCAAGAGATTGGGTGTATTGACAGAATTTCTGAAGCACGCTGTAAATAAACCATCCAGATAAGGGTTAAATCATAAAAATAATAGTATGCCGTAATAAAATTGAAAGCGTGTTGGGCTGAATGATGTTACAAACGCAGAAATTATTTCTACTGAAATACAATAGAATGTATAACAAAATTACGTACACTATTCTCCAAGACGTGGAATTCTATACCAACTGTACTTCACCATATAGGTTCAGAACTATTTAAAAAAATACTTTTCTTTTCTTCTCTCCAGAAAAAAAAAACAAAAAAATTTTTCTTCTCTCGAGTTCAGTAAAATTTATTATTTTTTAAAAAAAACTATTTACGTATTCAGTTATTCAAGTACAATCAGGAAACTAATCTTTATTTTCAAGAAGCTCAGAGGAAAATTAAATCAAAGAATGTTAAAAATTAGATCATTTAAGGTTCAAAGGTGATCCCGGAAAACCAACTGGCTAACATAAAGGACGAAGGCCTAATCATTTACGGAATACTGGGACGGGGCGGTTTTTATCGATCTTATTTAGACCCTTACGAGAAAGTTCAAAAGCTAATTTTGCTAATAATCAACACAAACCACCCGCTTTATCGTCCTGAGCAGTCGCTCAGGACTCTTTGAACAGTCGTTCAAAGGTTTTAAAGTACTAGACCAGTGGTCATCAACAAACTATGATCAAGGTCCGTTTAAAATTGAGACTGCCACATTCCAGCCAACTTTTTACTAAGAATGTTAAGCAAAAAAGAAACAAAATCAAATTAAATTAAGAAAACCTTTAAAAAGTCAAAAATTATTATGTATTAGCCCTTGGGTTTGATGTCGTCGCGTCGGGGTACCGCTAAATAATAGACAATTGTTTTTTACTCCAAGACGTGGAGTATACAAACGGCAAGGTGCCTACCTTACCGACTGTAAAAAATTATATACGGCAATCATACGAAATCTTAATACTAATTGTTGATTTGAAAAGGTCTGAGCAATAAAATGTAACAACAGCTTCAAACTACTGTAGGTCCATGTACAAATTGTAGATTTTTTTTGTATTTTGTAGCGCGGCGCTATCACGAGCTGCTTGTCCAGCGAGCATCAATTCTCTTCAGAAAACCCGTAAAAACTTCACATCACAGCCCCAATCAATTCTCTCCGAAAATAAATCACTAAATTTACATAATTTTAAAGAACTAAATTTATTATAGCATAAGTTATGAATTTCCCCATAATGGCAAAGTGGAGTGTTAAATTAATTGCACTCGATCTGTTGGTTCCAAGGCTAAGAAAAAAATAGTTCTGTATCTCATCACATAGTCAACCAATTATATGACTGAACTATTTAAGAACAGAAGAGGTATAGGTGTAAAAGACACTAGTCAGAGTTATCTCCTCTGAGAGTAATGAATTTCACTATACAGCTAGACCCTGTGGTGAATGAAGTGAAGGTGTCATTTGCAGGGTGAAAAGTGGGTGTTTTTCGGAGGGCCTGGCATGCTGAAAAGCATAATCTTTCAACTCAGTGAAGAAGGCAATAGTAAACCACCTCACTCCTCGTTTTTACTTAGTAAAACCTCTAGAAGTTCAAACAAGCCTTTCGGTTGTTGACCTAAACAACAACAATAAGAACAAGCTATGAATAAACAATACATTTGACAAGATTCTTCAGACGAATGGTTGACTTTTTCATTGTTTTACGTCCGACTGTTAAGCACATTACCGCTAATGCAGATGATGAAGGGTTATGTATAAAATGAGTAACGAAAAAAGCCAGACCTGACCGAGAATCGAAACAGGGGCTCCTTGCGTAGATACCAGTTGCGCTTATCACAACGCCATGAGCCGGACGTCATGAGTTATTACATTTTTAAAAATGTAAACAAAAAAGTTTTTATTACAATGTTTTTGAAATTCAGTATCCTTGAATTTTCATGGAAAAAACTTAAAACTAAATTGTTTACCGATTGCATAACTTTATTTACACTACGTATTGTTCACCGCTGGTAAGTACGCCTCTGTAAGGAATGCATAGTATGTAGTGTGCAAGAGACGGCCGGGAGTTTATGTATGCCATACTACTACAGCCCAAAACATCGTTTGTCACCGTCACTAGCAATACAATTGCGTAGCATGCAATAAGTTCATAATTAATTTAAATACTAGTTGTTATAATAATACAGTATTTCTAATAAATAATTTTATTTATAATTATTGATTATATAATTAATTAGCGTATTTTTCTTTTTAAATATATTCTTAGAGTTGGTATATTTATTCTTAAATTATATGGAATATTGTACTCCAGTCAAAATCAACCAAAAACACTTCATTTTTTCACTGTTACTGATTTTGGGTGTTTTTCAGGAGTACCTACCTAGTTTCTCCCTGCAAATCGCATTCTCTCATTTCTTTCTAAATTTTATTTTATTTCTCCATAAATCTTTCAAACTATCCAGAATACTGTACGTTGTGTTGCAGGATAACGCTCGTTTCACAGGAAACGCTAGTATCCCGGCACTTGCATGTCACAATGTATAAAAATTTGATTATAAAGGGATAACTACAAAAATCGTAGGGCTATTAAAAATAAACAATAACGCAAGACAAAAATGTGATAGTCAAACAGTTCACGGTAATGTATAGTAGCAACTGAACAATTTTCCGTAATGAACAGTAAGCTCATGGCAACTACAGCAGCCTAACAGTAGAATGGTCGCATGGAATTTACCAATTCAGCGCTTCATCCCTCGGAGGCATACCTATCAGCGGTGAACTATACATCTGACGACGTAAAAACGTTAATTTATTTAGAAAGAAATGACGTTAACTGCATTGTGACATAAGATAACCACGCTGAATTTAAATTCAACACAACAATTTTTCTTCACACTAAAGTTAGTCACTTTATAAAGCGGAACAAAACTAATAGAGAAAGAAATTGTTTGGAACACAGCCAATCTGATTACATGTCAAAATGCAGCTCAGTAATGTACAATAATTGTATTATTTGATTTATAACTATTAAAGATTTAAGGAACCCGGTATAAAAACTGAACTTAACAAAAGTCGAAATCGATAAGTTGTGATATTACACAGGATTTACGTCCTAAATTTTTTTATAGGTAAAAAACCATGGAGATTATCATCGACTATTGCTCCGCATCAGGGTGTATAAGATCTGGATATGCACAGTTTTCTAACTGTAGAAAACACCCACAATTACCAACAATTACAGACCGCCTACAATTACTAAATTGTATTAAAACCCAAGAATAAACAATCGTAGTTCAAGCTTTCAAAATAAATAGCATATTTATAACTCACACTGATAACTACCGCATAACTGGTAATTTCTCATAAAATGACCCAGCATTCTTTTTACGAATTTAAATCATGAGTCAAAACCTCTGTTCGCTACATGTTGTGTTTAGGTAATCAGCCGAAAGGCTGGTTTGAATGTCTAGAGGCTTAACAAAGTAGAACAAGAAGTGAGATGATTTACCTTAGTTTATGCTTATCATAATTAAAACTATGATTAATTATCATAATTAAAAATTAATATCCGACGTTGGTTCAAACAATTTGAAGAAGCTGGATCAAGATAGCGCAACCCAACACTTCAACGCATAAGTCACCCATGTTTTGAATGAAACATTTCCACATCGATGGATATGGCGATAAGACCTATACCTTAGCCTCCAAGGAGTTCAGACCTGACTCCTTGTGATTTTTTTTATAGTGAGGGTACATCAAAAACTTTATTAATTAAAAACATATTCGTGACCTACTGTAAATCACTTAAAGGAAAGAATTAATGAAGCCATTGACAACCGTAACAGAAGATAATAATACATTAACTAATATCAGAAACGGACTATCGATTGGACATTTGCCGAGCGACCAATGGGGAACATATTGAAATTTATTAGTTACGTAAAAAAACTGTTTGAGCCTAAAATTCGATAAATAAACAACTTCAACTATAAGTATATTTCTGTTTTCATTTAACCCATGTTCAAAACCCCAATTCTTTTATGATAACTCGGAATAAAGATTATCTAAAATTATTTAGTAAAATTATGAGAAGTGTTTTTTATCTTCTCTATGTTGTTGTTTAGGTCATCAGCCAAAAGCCGGTTAGAACCTGTAGAGGTTTTACTAAGTAAATCGAGGAGTGAAGTGGTTTACCTTTGCCTTCCTCACTGAGAGGAAAAGTACACTTATCAGCATGCCAGGCCCTCTGAAAAGCATATATTTTCCACTCTGAAAATGACACTTTCACTTCATTCACCACAGGGTCTGGCTGTATAATGAAATCCATTACTTTCAGACGAGATAACTCTGATTAGTGTCTTTTACACCTCTACCTCTTCTGTTCTTAAATGATTCAGTCATTTAATTGGCTGACCATGTGATAAGAAACAGAACTATTTATTTTAGCCCTGCAACTAACAGATTGAGTGTAAATAATTTGACACTCCACCTGTCTGTTATGGGCAAATCTTCTCTATATTAAAATTTATTAACCAAATTCGTCTAGGTGCGAACTCTACCCTTTTTTACATTACAGTATTCTACTTTTTTTAAATTACTAGAGATGAAAACTATTTAAAAATTCAGAAAATAGGTAATATAATGCAATCGGTACTCTTGTACGTGCATATAATAACACAAACAAATAGTGGAATAACTGGAAATAGCTTGGTCTCAGTAAACATAATTGTAAACGTACGGACAGTATCATAGTAAATACAGTATGTTACATGCGATAATACACACACACACACACGGAAATCTGACCTTCAACATTTAAGCTTTGTGTTTTTATTTATTATTATTTTTATAAATAATAATTACTTTAAGATACATATGCTACCAGTACGTAATGAATAGACTCATTAAAAAAAGTAAGTTTTTTGTATAAAAGTTAAGGGTAATTTTCATCAGTAATTGTTTTTCAATGAAAATTCACAGGCAATATTAATTACTATTTAATTATAATATTATTTCTTAACAATAGATAAGTGATTCTCAAAGCGTTTCAAACAATTTTCTGTTAGAACCTTAACATATCAAAAATGTGAAAATTAAAAAGATCTCTTAAATCTTCAGCAGATTACTTGGTTATATGCATTAACTTAGATATTAACTTAAAATGAAAATCATACGAAGGAAAATGAAAATCGACCTCTGTTTGACTTAAAAATACGGAAAATCACTAATTGACGCTAAACTAGGCTCTATAATTATTCTATATAATAATTATTCTAGGTTGTAGAAGAAAATACTTGACATAAGAGTTGTGATTTTTTATTTCTTATAACTTTAATTACATAAACTTTTGCTGTAAAGTCCATACCACGGCTGCAATATTTAAAAAATCCATTTTATTAACGATTTTGATGGGTAAAATACAGAAAATCACTAAATCCGCGACTCCCAGTCGAACGGCTCGCGGTACCTGTCCAGAAAGTAAATTATAACTAAAAAAAATTTTTTTAAGAAATCAAAAATTAAACAGTTAAATTTATGACTCATAATTATTTTGTTTAAAATACATTTTAATTTATTTTACTTAATAACTTAAAATTTTTAAAAAATTTGGTGAAACACTCAAACGACTTTCTCTGGCCAATTTATATACAGTAAAATCTCTCTATTGCGGAAATCTCTCTTTAGCGGCATTATTTGCCGACCCCGACCCTTTCGTATACTCCGGTAATGTACGAGGGTAGGCTGATAAGTAATGCACACATGCTTGTAGAAGACGAACAAAAAGAAATAGCAAGATGGGGTAAATAACAAATTAAAGTACAAATCTTAACCTACCAAATTATCTATTTATTTTTCAATATAGTCACCGTTAAGCATTACACATTTCTCCCAACGTTTAACAAGTTTTTTCATTCCGTCACTGAAAAATTCTTCCGACTTTCCTCGAACCCAGGACGCAATAGCTGCCTTCACCTCATTGTCCGAGCTGTAATGATTACCCTTAAGGTCTCTCTTCAGTAGAGGAAAAAAATAAAAATCGCAAGGCGCAAGGTCGGGAGAATACGGAGGGTGTAAAATTGGTTGAAACTTCAGGTTTCTCAGAGCCTCTCCAGTTGCACGCGAAGTGTGTGGACGAGCATTGTCGTGTTGCAAAATTATTGGCGCCAGGTTGCCTCTAACACGACAAACTCGACGTCGGAGGTGTTTCAGAGTCTGTATATACTGAGCAGAATTTACCGTTGCCCCTCGTTCCAGATAATCAGTCACATAAACTCGGCGAGCATCCCAAAACACAGTCAAAAGAATTTTTTTTGCGGACGGTTGTGTTTTGAACTTTTTCACAACAGGAGAATGTGGATGACGATATTCAGCGCTCTGCCTTTTTTCTTCGGGATCGTAATGATGAACCCATGACTCGTCCCCCGTCACAATATTCAAAAGAAAGTCGTCTCCTTCGTCACGGTAGCGCTTCAAAAGTTGTTCACAGCATTCCAATCGACGCTGTTTATTCTCTTCTGTCAGACGGCGTGGTACCCATCGTGCACAGATTTTACGGTATCCCAATTGTTCAATAATGAAGCCAACACGTTCCTTAGATATTCCAATTTGGTTTGCGATACGCTGTTGAGTGATTCGCCGGTCATTTTGAATCAAATCATCGATGAGTTTGCGACGATTATCGTCTGAGGCAGTGATTGGTCGTCCACTGCGTGTTTTGTCAACAATTAAGGCTTTTCCAGGTTGGCAATCACGAAATTTTATTACCCAACGATTCACAGTAGACCTATCAACAGTATCGTCACAATAAACAGCCTTTAAACGACGATAAATCTCACTAGGATTCACTTTCTCAGCAGTTAAAAATTCGATAACAGCGCGTTGTTTAATTCTCGTTGACATAGCACCAGAACACGACGCCATACTTCCACTACTCAAAACAAACTGAATGAAAGCAACGCCTTCAAACTGCGCAGGCTTGTAGAGGAGAAATAGTACTTCCACATGCCACCAGGCGCGCTACTGAAGTTTATTTAGTTGTCTTCTACAAGCATGTGTGCATTACTTATCAGCCTACCCTCGTATTTAGCTCTCGTTATAGCGGCACAAAAATCTCTCTATAGCGGCTAAACAATATCTTCAGGATATGGATTTAGACGCCTATGTAGGGGCAGACAATGATTTAGCCACTTCATCACTTAGCTACTTCACTTTGCAGTAATCGAAAATGTCTTAGCCCAAAACAACGAGGAAGAAAGTAAGGATGACGATGAAATGGTGCCCTATTCTTGTTGTTTCCACGTACTGTCATTGCCAATATGTAAATGAAAATTTTCAAGTTTTAAACATTGAAAATGAGATTGAAGACATGTTTTATGAATTGAAAACGAAACAAAATTTAAAACTTATTTTATGAAATGAAATGTACTTCACAGTCATTGTTTCCTTAATAACGAAAAAATATATACTGTACTGTGTACTTTTTTGTGTTTGTGTAGCCTATGTTTTAGGAGATTTTAATTGTATGTATCCTAATGTTTATAACTGTTCAGTGAAAAACGAGTTTCAGTGCTAATTAATTTTAGGCTATCTATTACGGTATGTAATGTATGAATGATTATTGAAAAAAGTTCAATACGAAAAGTGAAATTCTATTGTTAAACATTAGTAACACAACACCTAATAAAACCAGTTTGTATCCAAATTTCTTGTTAAGTTAATAACCTACACTTAAGGTAATTAATTTAAATATCTCACTGTATTGAAGTAATCTACTGTATTAAACATTCGTCATAAAGTTATCTGTTCAGTAGTTTTTCAAAAACTTATTCCATGCACCATTTACATACGTATAGGTATAAGTTATTTTGTACAGAAAAATTAGTACTCTACTTCCCTCCCGCCATTAATTACTCGCTCTCTCTATAACGGAACTCTCTTTATAGCGGCGGTACCTCATGGTCCCTTCAATTCCGCTATAGAGAGATTTTACTGTAATTGCCCAAATGTTTAAACATGAATGAAGTAAATGAAAATCGTCTTTTGTTCGATTTAAAAATGCGGAAAATCACTAATTGACGCTAAACTAGAGGCACTGTAGAAAAAATGCTTGACATAGAGTTTTAGATTTTTTTATTTCCTACAACTTTAATTACTACACTTTATAAAAAATTATCCGAAATTTCAAATTCATGGCGTTTGGATTACCGATTCTCTACAGTACGTTGAAAGAGGTAATAGCATACATAGTAGCAAGATTGAGAAAGTAAAGTTAGGGCTAAAGTCCAAACAAACCACAGATAGAAAAATCATCTAATTATTTACAATATGCAGATAAGTACCACAACTATAAAATTAATTGGAAACAAATAATGAATAACAGGCGATGAATCATCATTTACTGGGAGTTAACTATGATGAAATCACACAAACAATAAGTAATAGTAAATTCAATACAATTAGAAGACTACACAAACCAGTGTAAGGGAAAACAAATTTGTTTCATTTGCGTTTGTTTGTTTTAAAGATAACAATAATAAAACGAAGGAAGACAACCGATGAAAAAAGAAATGAATCCCAATCTAGAATTTAATTTACAATTCCTAACACACAAGATATTGTTCACAAAACTTAATATTATGTAATTTTGTCTAAAAACTAACTCTACAATTCCATTTTCAAAGATAAAAAAAACAAAATTAACCGAAACCCCATGGAAAGTTTTGTTTTTTTTAATTATAAACTTTTTTATTTTTATTGTAAATATGACTTAGTCCTCATGCCTGTTTAAACGTTTAAACCGTTAGGATATTTCCAATCTTGTACGGATTTGAGTACAAATACAGTACTACAAAGAATGTATAAGTTTTTCGAACGCTGAAAAATGACTACTTTGGTCCGAAAGCGATCCGGCTAATCAAAAATTCGGAAACAATAGTTAATTAATAAAAACAAAATGTAATGGGAAAACTTTCCGTTTATCTATAGAACGTTTTTGGACAGAAACATATAACTACAATGTTTATATACAAATATTTACAAGTGTTTAGTTTTTCTTTACAAAGAAATAATTTATTTTTATTTGATTTACTTTTGTATGTTGTTTAAAGGCAGAAATCGTTTCACCACCCTAAGTTCAGCTGGTGTGGTGTCGGGCTGCTTTTCCAAGTACGCCACGATATTGTCCAGCGGTGACTACTTTAGTTCCAGGCACCAATTGCTTTGACAGTTCAATATATATTATATTGTAAATTTACAATATATTTTAAATATTTAAACTTTACAAGTGTACAATACCGTACGGGTTATACCGTGTGTAATGTACTGTATCTACGTAGTTGCAGTGTTGTTCAGATGCTTTATGTGGGATCTTCTTCTTCATGTAGCATCTCCATTACGAAGGTGTGCTAGCATCATGGCAATCCTGACCTTGGAAACTGTAGCTCTAAATAGGTCGATGGATGACAAATTAAACCACTCTCGCAGGTTCCGTAGCCAGGAGGTTCTTCTTCTTCCAACCGATCGTTTGCCCATAATCTTTCCCTGGATGACAAGATGAAGGATTTCATATTTTGGACCTCTGAAGACATGGCCGAGGTACACCAACTTTCTCTTCTTGATTTCGATCATCACTTCCATTCCCTTCTGCATCCTCCTTAGGACTTCCATGGTTGTGACTCTCTCTGTTACGTGGGATAACGCGATTTTATGAAAAATATTTTTTTCGATCCACATTGGGCCGGATAAACGAGGTAGTACTGCAATTATATTTACAGAAAAATTTTAAAAGCCATTTAAAAAGTTTAAAAGTTTTAACGACAAAGCGATACCTAGGAAAAATTAATTTTAAAAAGTTGACAATTTAAAGATTATAAAACGACTACCCAAAATACAACAATTTAATTTCTGTAGACCTATCAAGAGAGCTGTAATTCTGAAAATTGGCAATAATATTATTAAAATCATACTCAAAAAAGTGAAATATGGAGTGAAGCCAGGAAAAGTAATAAATTTGTTTATGTAATGAAAGCTTCGGAAGCTGCTTATGATTATCATCTAGCACCTGTAAAGCCCTTGGTAGGCTTTGACTTTCTCCCATCCTTCTTCAACCCTCTCTGCAGTGACTAGCCCCGCTGTCCTTTCAAATCCTTAAAAATCAAATAATCAGTGATATTATCCATCCAACACTTTCTACGACAACCCTTCCTTCTTTTCTTACTTTTTTCATATCATCTAAACCACTTTCGTTAAATCCGTTCTCTCAGTGAGCTACAATCACCTCAATATTTGAGGATTTCCGAATGAAAGTATTAAATTTATCGTTTTCACACAACCTCTAAAGCTAGAAATTTTTATACATTTTAGATTTTTGCCATTTTATATTTTTATTTTCTCTTGCCCCATATGAATACATAGGAGAGGAAAGTATATATTGTTTTCACGTTAATTTTTCGAAATCGAGTTTTCACAGAAGGTTGATTTTCATTTATGTGTCATTCACTCATGATTAAAATTAGGTTGTATATTTTATTATTTATATTGGAAAGAGAAAGTCGTGTGAGTGTTTCATACTAATTTTTTACTTGAATATTTATTAACTTCAAAACTGATAAAGTGAATATAAAGGCTGTTTTTGCTATTAGTTCTTTTTATCAGATTCTGCAAGGTAAGAAGGCCATAGAATTACCGAACAAAAAGTTTGATTGAAGTCTAAAGCAAAAGAAGAAACCCACAAAAGAAATTGCAAATTTTGTATCGCATTAAAACTATACTACAATGCTTTTCACGGTTGATGAGCTATGCTATTCCACGCGTTTAGATCAATCAGAACGTTTGGCAGCGTTGTCAGATTGTACGAATGTTTCAGCCTGACAAACATTGTGCGCGCATGCGTATAAGAGCCGCAGTACTTCACTTGTAACCTGCGTCTCGTACTGAACACATCGATTATAGAGCGTGTTAACATGCAATACTTTATAATATAATCAGCTGGTTGTATGTTCACAAGTTATAATAATTGTTATTGAAAGACCAACAAAATGGCTGACGAAATATGTAACAGAGCAACAGGAGCAAGTACTGGTAACGTTGCTGGCAAGTTATTGGCTAGTTATGAAGTGTTTCAAGAATTGGCTAAAACATAAGTGTTTTAAGAAACTTTTCCTAATCTGTAAATCAATGTTCGTAGTCGGTAAACTGTTTTTCATTTCAAAGGCCCTTCTAGCTTGAGCAATCCTACTTTTGATAACACCTGTGCTTCTATAATCCTTTGTTATTTTACTCCCTAGACAGTAGAATTCCCAAACTTCCTGTATGTTTTCGTTGCCTACTTTTAAATTTACCATATCCTCTAAACCACTCTTGCTCCTGCACAACACTTTTAGGCGATGATAACCGCCATGGTGTTTCCCTTAAAAAAATGCACAACACTTTCGTTTTGTTTTTATTAATTTTCATGAAATTAATAATATAATCCTTCAAATTAAACGATAAAAAACTAACTGAATAAATAATACACCACTCCATAAATATTGAGCAGAATGTTATTTACAACAATTCATTATTTATTTGAAGCACAATATCAGAAATTGAAAGTGTGTTTCATTAAAATGTTTACGTTGTGCCACAGGAGGGGAACAATACAGATACGGCTAGTGGAAAATAAGGATGTATATTTGTATACCAAAGTGTCTATAGACTTGGCGCTTATAATAGTACAGTAAATTTACTACTTATATTTCACGGACACCCTGTATACTGTATAAGACGAATTAATCATTTCATCTGGTCAATTGAGTTAGTTACTTGTAGTTGGTTCCAGAAATTGAGGGTAATAGGTCAAACTTAAACAATGATTTAAAGTACAACTGTGCATGTAGTAGGCATATAATACATGGAACAAAGTTTAAATAAAATATAGCTGAATCTTATCATTAATAAATTACCCGCAATGCTCTGCACTCGCCTACATACAATGTCTTCGACGATAAGGTTTTCGCTGACCATTTTGCTGCCGTGCGCAAACATTCCAATGTTGTCCCAAACTTCATCCGTAATTTAAAATTCAAGAAAATAACCTACATCTATCAAACACGTACCCTTAAACAACACGATGTACAATAAAAGAAGTTTTAATTGCATTAAATCTAATTATTATTTTTAACTTTTCTTCACGCATTTTATCTTTAGAGTGGAGTGAAAAAGTACCAAAAAAAACTACATGTTTGAAGTTCAAAAATGTGGCGTGAAACTCTTACACGGTCAATGTAAATAATGAAAAACAAAACCCAATTTAATCATGAATGAATGAATTGGACTTTGATTTTGATCAACGTAATATTGAAAATCACTAATTAACGACAGACTAAGCACTGTATTAAAAAAACCGCTTGGAATAAAAGTTGTAGGTGTTTAAATTTTCTATAACTTTCGTTACACACACTTTTGTCTCAAAATTCATATTAAAGCCGTAATCGTTAGAAAAACTCTTTTACCACGAGAGCACAGCCCCCTACAAATTTCGGGAGATATGCCACTTACCTAATCTTGTAGTAGAGCATAACAAATATAGTAAATGAGGTGATTATTTAAAAAATCGTAGAAGCCGTTTTTCATGAAATTGAATAGGAAGTAAAAAAATCGCACGAATAAACTTCTATTCATGGTTCACCCATTTTGATGACAATTTTGGAACCCCTTATAGTACCTAACTTAAATTCTAAGTTTGAAATTCGAACGATTTTCCATTTTTGAGATATTTTGTCTACTACACAGACCAATCAGTAACATCTGTTTTTGGGTTCAGGAAACGTTAAAACGTTTGTCCTATGAAAAATCGATTTTCGGAAATCGACATAAAAATAGTAAGTTTTCTTACCTATATTTAATACAGGGCAAAATAAAGTAAAAACTATAGCTGTCAAACACGCACTGACATACAATACAAGAGCTTTTATTATATAAAATCCGCTTATCACATCAGTTTTTACTTCTCGTAATTTAACTTAAAAAATAGAGTGAGGAAGGAACGTACCTTTACACATTTAAAGTTTTAAAATGCTTCAGAAGCTATATCGAGTCAATAACAAAAATCTGGTGTGAAACACTCACACAACTTTCTCTTGCCAATGCAAATAATTAACAATTAACCTAACATTAGTAATAAAATATTAGAAATAAACGAAAAAACTAACCCCAATAAACATAACCAAATTTTCATCATGAGTGAAAGACGCAAAATGAAAATCAACTTCAGTTTGGCTTAAAAATACGGAAAATCACTCTTTCACGCTACACTAGGCTCTGAAGAAAAAATGCTCTAAATAAAAGTTGTAGATCTTTTAATTTCCTATAAAATTGATCATATACACTTTCGTCGTAAAACGCATACTAAGACCAAAATTTTCAAAAAAAATCGATTTTTCACACGTTTTCGTGAGGAAAAAACAGAAAATCGCTAATTACAGCTAAACTAAGCGTTATACAAAAAAATGTTAAAAATAAAAGTTGTAGGATTTTTAATTCTCTACAACTTTTATTGTATACATTTTTGCGCTAAAATGCATATTAAAGCCGCAATCTTAATAAAAACAAATTTTTTACGTGAAAACAGCCGCTTCAAGAATTTCAGCAGACATGACGCCTACCCTATCTTGTAAAGCATAAAAATTTAGTAAACTAGGCGATTTTTCAAAAATCGTAGGAGCCGTTTTTGAGAAAATCGCAGAAAGTGAAAATTTACACGAATAAACTACTACTTCCGGTAGACCGATTTTGATGAAAATGTTCCTGTCGGGTCTGGTAATGGTGTCTAACTTAAGTTTCAAGTTCGTACAATGTTCTGTTCTTGAGATATTCTGTTCACACACACACACACACACAGACCAATCGCTAAAAACATGTTTTATTGGGTTCAGGAGGTCTGAAAACGTGTAGATCCGGTGAAAACTCGGTTTCGAAAAATCGACATGAACCCAATACTTTCCTTCCTATATATTCATATAGACAAGAGAAAGAAAAAAGTTATATTCACACTTACGTAACTAGTCGAGTGATCACGACTCTTCAATTCTAAATTCTCAAAAGACATTTATTAAAACTCCTACCGGTTCTTCAATAAATTACAAATAAGCGTTAAAAGTTTAAATTTTAAAAAAATCTATCAAAGTGTAAAGCAAATTTTAATGTAACCAACATTCTATTACGTACAAAAGTTCTTTAGAATTCTTCACAATATTTTCAATAATATAGTCTGGTAATAATTTTACATTTAGATAAATTTAGTTTAGATTCTGCCATGATAATTTTTAAGTTAGTAAATGCTTTATATAAATTTCCTCCCATTGTAAATATTAAATTATTGTATGCTAAGTAAAAACAATCAAAAAAACTAAGTACAAGTTTTCTGTCCAGATGAGCGGTTTAAGAGTTTGGTATATTATTGCTAAAGTTGGAACGGGTTTTGTGGTTTTAAAAGATAAAAGAAATCTGTTTCTGTAAGTAAAAACATTCGTTAATCAGAAGAGATAAAACATAAAAACGTTTTCAGATAATGTGGCAAAAAACTATACGTACACAAACTTTAAGGCATAACTTCACAATATTAAAAACTCTCTTATTATTTTGATCAGGTTTAATTTCTTTTTAATAATATAATTTTTCTCGTTGTAAGGAATGTCATCCGGTATTTTGACAGATATCTACCATGCACTCCTAACTGTGATAGGCATATTTTCCTCTAGAATGCTGAGAAAAATACATTAACAGATCGAGCCGATCTTGTAATGACATACTGAGTACAAATGAAGGAGCGTAAGAGATTTTGAGGGAAAAGTTTGAGTAAATGAAAATAGAAATTAAATGAAAGATTCCAACATATAAAAGTTGATTAAAACTGCAAATCAAGAACTGAAGCGATGAAGTGTTACTTCATGAAGTCCATGACATTTTTAACATCAAAATCAGACCTGTTAATTAGGGATGGGTTGAACCATTTGAATGGTTCAAAAAACAATTACAACGTGAAGACTTTTATTAAATAATTGCAAGTTAAAAAAAATATACACAACATATAATTTCACTTAAAATTTCCTCCGATCTAGTCACAAACAATAATTTAAAAAAATTGTTTCATAAATTTTTAAATTGTGCTTATGCAGCCCTTCTTGGGCCTAATTGGGCTTACAAAAATTTTTCTTTGCCAAAAAAATCAACAACAAAACCTTTTTTAATCAAATTGTTTCCAATTTACTACAGTAAATTTCAAAGTACAAGAGAGTATTAGATGCATAAACTTTTGGAACAGATGAAGCCGAGGGAAAATATGTCCAGCAAAAGGGCAAAGTACGCATAGATAAACCAACAATAAGCATCAATGGTCATTCTATTTTATAGCATCAATCATGTCACATCATTACATGTCTTGAATCTGAAAATTTAATCAGGTGATGTAATCCTAATTATGGTATGTGATAGCAATGAAAATGAATGACAATAAAAATAACACTTTACCCCTTGTTTAATTTTACAATTCTGTTTGTAAACTATAAAATTGTTAATTATGTCTACCAATGAACAACCTATAGTTCCATTAAATTTCACACATTTTGTTTGAATAGAAATGTGTATCCTACCATGTTAATAAATGAATTCTTTTACTTTTATTATTTTTACTTGTGAACATAATAATCATAGGACACTTTTCAATGTAATACATAAAACTTTGCTATGTTATTCAATAGGATTTTTTATTGTTGTTTAGGTCACCAGCCGAAAGGCTGGTCTGAATCTCTTAGAGGCTTTACTAAGTAAAACGAGGAGCGAGGTGATTTACCATTGCCTTTACCGTTTGCATTAGCAGAAATTGCAAAACAGTCAGACATAAAACAAAAAAATACTATTGCCTTTTACACTGAGTGAAAAAGTATGCTTACCAGCATGCCAGGCCCTCTAAAAAGCATCTACTTTCCACTCTGTAAATGACACCCTGACTTCATCATCACAGGGTCTGGTTGTATAATGAAATTCATTACTCTCAGAGGAAATAAATCTGACTAGTGTCTTTTACACCTCTACCTCTTCTGTTCTTAAATGCTTCAGTCACATTATTGGCTGACCATGTAATAAGAAACGGAACTATTTTTGTAGCACTGGAAAAAGCAGATCGACTGCAAATAATTAATCACTCCACCTGCCTGTTATGGGCGAAGTTTTTTAACAGCAGTAATTAAAAAAAGGGTTTGTAGATTACTTCATACAAACTAACACATTACAAACCACAAGGAAATATGGCACATGCACACACACACAGAGTAAAATGCTAATCACTGGGCTGGATAGCGATCATGGCATTTCTGATTTGGCAAAGGTTTTTTAATAAAGAAAGGGAAATATGAATCACTAATTGTATCACTGGCTTTTTAACTTCCACTACAAAAATGTTTATGAGCATCCCTATGTACCATGTGACCACTCTCTTGTACTTTGAAAACTACAGTACTTATACAGAATCTTATGTCAGTAATTAAATATTACATCAAGACCTCATAATTCCAAGAATGGAATTTGATTTTAAATGAATATGAATTCATAAATGATTTATCCAAATTTTAGTAAATGGAGTTCTACAAAACTTTAACATTTCTAAAAAAACCACTCATTATAACAGTATTTAACTAATAGAAAAATTCCCAAAGTGAAAAGACTGAAAATACAGTGGGTTAGGATTTTCTGTAGAAGATAAGCATTGCCGACGATTGTTAATCAGCTAAATCAATTTTTATGCCAAAATTTGTTTTTATCATTGAAGAAACTAAAATTAATTCTATCAGAAAAACTATCCACTCCAATGAGTATTGTTTTTTAGGTCATCAACCGAAGGGCTGGTTTGAACCTCTCGAGTCTTTACTAAGTAAAACGAGGAGCGAGGTGGTTTACAATATTGTCTTCCTCACTAGGTGAAAAAGTATGCTTATCAGCATGCCCTCTTAAAAGCATCTACTTTAAACCTTGTAAATGAAATTTTCACTTTATTCAACACAAGGGTCAGGCTGTAGAGTGAAATTCATTTCTCTCAGAAGAGATAACTCTGACTAGTGTCTTTTACACCTCTACCTTTTCAGTCATATAATTGGCTGACCATGTGATAAGAAAAAGAAAAATTTTTTGCAGCCCTGGAAGTAGCAGACTGAGTACAAATAATTTAACTCTCCACCTTCCCGATGAGCATTGCAACACATTTTTGTTGTGCCTATCTTGTCTGCCATCTCCAAGGGTAAAATTTCAGGAAATTGAGTTAGTAGGTAACACACTCTTCACCAACGAATCATTATCACAACATATCAACACATACCGTACAATCATACAAAAACGAATGTTGTATCACATCATGTTTAAATCCCAATAAAAGTCTGCAGCATAAATTAAACAGTTAACTTAAAAATTTAATCCACTGGAAAGTAATTATCTTCAATTATGAATTAATATTTTTGCTTTAAGGTTTTAACAAAATTATTAGGTAGCTAGTTGGATTAATTTTATAGTTCCAAATTAGAAATAATGGATAAAAGAAAATCCAGTGCTCAAACTTTTACAGCAGGCCTGGCCTACACAGCAGGTTTAACTTAACTGATTCATGGAAATTTCTATTTGGGAAAAGTATTTTTCGAAATTTTCAATATAATATTAACTTAAAATGTGTATGTGCATAAATAACATGATAAAGGTAACATAAAAATTTAAATTTTTAAACTTAAGGGCTATAAGAAATAAAAACTTTCTAACAACGAATTAAACTGGTATTGAAAAATGTACTTAAATACTACAACCACAACCCAGGAAACTACAGACTTTTCATATCAGTACTTCAGTTTAGTCAACTTTTCAGTGGCAGTTTAAAAGTTTGTCAGCAGATAAGGGGAAAACCATGGTGTGAGACTGACATCAGGAGGACATGAATCAACTATAGGACTGGACATACATGAAGTTGTTTACTGGGGAGGTTTATCTGTGCAGGTAAACTGGAGAATGTATTCCAACTACTTTCTGTGAAACTGAACAGGTGGCAAGATCTGCAGGAAGAATCAACAATTGATTCTTTCTACCTGTACAATTGTGCATACCAGAGCATGTATCAGCTCATACGTAGGTAGGTTTCGACAAGGAAGAAATCAAATTTTTTGTGACGCTCAATTATTTGAAATTTTTGTACAAAACATTTCTAACTGAAAGAGAATCAAGTTATCAAAGAATTGATTGAAAAATCAAAACCTCATTTCTTGTGTCTAAAAGCAAGGGATGATCATGCAAAATGAGATGTAATTTTCATCAACCAATCTTTATACCATGTTTTATGGTTTTTAGTTTATTTTTTACGATTAATAGCTGATACTAAATCAAACACTGCAAATGGGTTATCATCTTGTTGCGTGGATATCACAATGAGGTCTACTGATGGGTGTAACCTAGTGGTTTACTATACAGTCAATTATATGACTGAACTATTTAAGAACAGATGAGGTGGAGGCGTAAAAGACACTAGTCAGAGTTATCTCCTCCAAGAGTAATGAATTTCAGTACACAGCCAGACTCTGAGGTAAGAATGAAGTTAAATTGTCATTTTCAGGATGGAAGGTAAGTGCTTTTCGGAGCCCTGACAAATTGATAAGCATACTCTTTCAACTGAAAGAGGAAGGCAATAATAGAAAACCACCTCACTCCTCGTTTTACTTCTAGTAAAACCTCTAGAGGTTCAAACCAGCCTTTCAGCTGGTGACCTAAACAACACCAACATAGATGGTATTTACTTTATTATGTTGATTCTATGAGCTATATTATTTATCGAATTATATTTTGAATTTTGTATAAATGAACTACCATGGATTCTACAACTTTTCTATTTGTTTTTTTTAAATATAATTTAGTTTTTTTGTAATGAGAAGAAATGTCAAAATCATGGCAGCAGACTTTTTACAAGAAGTTAAGCATATTTTCTGTGTATAGATTTTACACTCAATAGCAACTCAGCAGCAAGTAAATGAGTAGGTTGAAAGCGAGTCTATAGTTGTCACATGATGAGTTAGGGAGCTTAGGGCCACCCAATTCTCTTATTATTATCTACTTCTCCCACTCCACCTTTTCTAACATAAATGCTCATTTTCTTTTTATTATCTATTAAAAAACAAGTTAAATTATAAAAGTTAATACTGTACATATTAAATAATTAACTCAACTCTCTAAAAAGACCCACCGGGTTCGTCTAGAGGTAAGTCATCGTTGCGAATCAGCTGTTTAACAGCTGATTTTCAGAGATGAACGTTCCTGTTTCAGATCCTAGTAAAGGAAGTTACTTTTACATTGATTTGAATATTAGACAGTGGTTACCGGTATACTTTGATGGTTGGGGTTCAATTAACCATACACTCTCAGAAAGGGTCGGCCTGGGTCTGCACAAGACTACATTTCATTTACACGTCATACCATCATCTACATCATCCTCTTCTCATTGGGTCATGGGGTTGCATATTGTTTTAAATTGAACAAATTGCAACGTACACACATTAGGAATGAAAAAAACCTTTCTTAAAATATTACACTAAAGAAACTATAAATGAAAATATTAACGGCTGAAATAAAGTAGAACTAATGAAACACAGACATCTATTCTTGTCTTATTCTGTATGAATTCTAACTGCAATATGGCCAACACATTGCAGAAAGTTTTACTTGTCTTTAAGCCAGGCCCTCTGAAAAGCATCTACTTTACACCCTGCATCATGCGGTCTTGGGTTCGAATCCCATTCAGGTACGGTTACAAAAGATACAAACGTTACAAAAAAATCATTTCATCCTTCACCATCTGCACTAGCATTAGTTGCAGAACAGCCAGACATTAAACAAAAAACAAAACCCCTTTACTTCATTACTCTTAGAGGAGTTAACTCTGGCTGGTGTCCGGTTAACTCTTCACTGACTATGTGATCCGGAAGAAAACTATTTTTTGTAGCCCTGGATCAAGCAGATCGAGTGCAATTAATTTAACACTCCGTCTGCCCGCTATAGGCATATACTGTCGACATCAAACACTATTGGCAAATGACCATAGGTTATGTTAGATGGAGCGCGCACCAAAATCATCAGATAGTAATAAGACAGTTATACAACAGTGAAATGATGTTATTTGCAAGTTAGAAAGAGGTTAGTTCAGTCGAAATGTCAGTGCTAAATGGCATGATACATCACGCAGATGATATATAACGATCATACCTTCTTCTTCTTCAAGTGCCGTCTCCGCGTCGGAGGTTGGCGATCATCATTGCTATTCTAACTTTCGAAACAGCTGCTCGGAACAGTGACGTGGAGTTGAGACCAAACCAATCTCTCAAATTCTTCAGCCAGGACGCTTTCCTTCTACCCGGCCGGCGCTTTCCTGCTATCTTTCCTTCCATTATCAGCTGAAGAAGTCTGTATTTCCCGTTTCGAAGAACATGGCCGAAGTACTGCAGTTTTCGTCGCTTGATGTCGTATAGCAGTTCCATCTCCTTGCCCATCCGAGTCAGTACGTCCGTGTTTCGTACTCTGTCGGTCCACGATATACGGAGCATGCGGCGGTATAGCCACATCTCAAACGCCTCCAGCCTCCTTTCTAGAAGTTTCGTTAGTGTCCATCCTTCCTGCCCGCTAAGAAGTACAGGAAGTACGTAGCACCTCAGAATTCGGAGCCTCGTGTTGAGACTAAGATCACGCTGGCACAATAGATGTTTTAGTTTCGTGAACACCGCTCTGGCTTGCTCGATACGCACTTCAACTTCCTGACCGTAGTCCCATTTGTCATTTAGGCAGCACCCAAGGTATTTGTACGTGTGCACCTGTTCAATGGCGGAGCCAGCGAGTGTGATTCCTGCGTTGACCTCCTCCTCACCGATCACCATGAACTTGGTTTTACGTATATTCATCCGTAGTCCGTATGCATTGCTAATTGTGTTGACGCGTTCCAGCAACACTTGGAGATCTTCCTCGCTATCTGCAATCAGCGCTGTATCGTCGGCATATCTCAGGTTGTTGACGCCCTCTCCATTCACTATAATGCCCTCTCTGCATCCATCCAAAGCTTCCGACAAAATGGCCTCCGAATATAAGTTGAAGAGCATCGGTGAGAGCACGCATCCCTGTCTAACTCCACGGCAGATTTGCACTTCCTCCGACAGCTCCTCCCCCACTCGCACCTTGGCACATTGGTTCCAATATAGGTTGGCGATAATTCTTATGTCGCGATCGTCGAGGCCCACTCGTTGCAAAATTTCTAGCATCCTGTCGTGTAGTACTTTGTCGAATGCCTTCTCGTAGTCAATGAAGCACAGGAATACGTTCTTGTTCATATCTCGGCATCTCTGAACGAGGACATTCATGGCAAACAAGGCGTCTCTCGTGCCGAAGCCTCCTCGGAATCCAAACTGTGTGTCCGTCATTTGTTCTTCGCACTTTTGGTAGACCCGTTCATGTATTATTTTCAGGAAAATCTTCAGAACGTGGCTCATTAAACTAATCGTCCGGTGTTCTTCGCAGCGTCTTGCATTGAGCTTCTTCGGTATAGGAATGAACGTCGACTTAAGCCATTCGTCTGGAATCACGCCAGTCTGATATACTTTATTGCACAAAGACGTCAGGGAATCCAGGTCTTCCTCATTCAATGTTTTGAGTAGTTCTGCGTGCACCTCGTCTGGTCCTGGTGCTTTTCCCGACCTCATCTTACTGATGGCTCGTTTTACTTCCTCTTTGAGAATATCCGGTCCGGTTACCGTGGTGGTCACGGCTGGGTGTGCTGGGTGTGCTGCCCGGTCATCTTCAAATAGTTGGCTAACATAACGCTCCCACACCTTTAATTGTTCGGAAGTGGTGGCCACTATGTTATGTGTGGTTATGTTATGTTGTGGTGGCCACGATCATACCACAGTCATTCAAATGCGGCATGCTCCATTTTTTGCTGCTTGTCAGTTGTACAGTACTGGATACATAGAATTTATTTAATCATACTATCCTTTTCTTTAATTACTACGCAATTTGTTCATTTTTAAAAACTAAATTCATTTCTTAATTTTCTTTCTAAACTTTTATTATTAGGTCTGTGCATTAAATTTAAATAAAATGATATTTTTGAAAAATATCAACTAGTGTGAATGTTATTCAGCCCCAGAAGCAACATAGGTAGTCGATTTGAAAAAGAAACAATTGAAACCCGTTTCTATAAAAACTAATGAAAACAAAAAGGTATAAACTACACAATTTATTAATTTCTAATTTTATTGGGGTGCATAAGTTACCTAACTACTTAAAATAAAGTATGCGCTGATTAATTAGTGAGTTTAACTGTTATTTTTATAATTTCACAGGTGTTTCACCACTTTAATTAAAGCGATTTTGAACTGATTGAAAAAGAATTTGTTAATACTATAACAGTTTCCTTTTTTACTTTACATATTATAATGATTTTAATTCAATTTTACTGTATGTATTTTAAAAGATGTCACCTAATATAACCTACGAAGATGTTCTTCAGAAACTAGTTACACTGTAGTCAGTTTTGGGTTTTTAAATCGAAGAAGCAATTTTTTCCACCAATAAATTATAAGGGGCGTTCAAGAAGTTCCCGGAATTGCCTTGCTGTCCTAAAACAAGTGATAAGATAGCCGATCTAGCAATATTATTGTGTGCACACTCTTGTTTAAACATGTTTGGACAGTGCATAGTGGTGTCAGTGCTCCATGGGACGAGGATGTGAGTGGCTCTCTAAAATGAAGCAGTTTGAACAAAATGCAAACTTCAAGTTCATGTGCAAATAGGGAAAATCGGCTTCAGTGATGCTGTTGGCTCTGCAGCAAGTTTACAGTAATAATGCACCAAAAAATCTGTTTACAACTGTTTTCCACGGTTAGAGGACGATGAGTGCATAGGGAGACTGTCGTCATACCGAAATGATGGCAAAAGAGAAACCAACTTATTCAAGATGATCAAAGAATGACAATCACGGAATTGGCAAACAAAGTTAGTATCTTACAGGGATCAATTCATGCTATTTTATGCGATGTGGTTCAACGGAAGCGACAGGACAAGTGGCAAGGAAATTGGTGTCAGCATCACGATAATACGCCAAGAAAAAACATCATTTGTTTGAAGAAATTCCTCGCTGAGAACCGATCCCGTCAACCCTCAACCACCGAACTCTCCAGATCTCGCTCCAAGCAGTTATTACGCTGTTCCCTACTCTCAAAATGGGCCTCAAAGGGAAATGTTTTACAGTCTTGGAGGACACTGAATCAAATGGGACAACTCAGCTCCAACAGACTCTGAAAGAAGCCTTCAACCGCTGTTTCCAACAATGGCAGAATCAATAGAACAAGAGTGTGTGCGCAAGGGTCTTTCGAAACTGATTAAGTAAGCATTGCCTTAGGACATAACATTAGCATGCTGAAACACAGTTCTGGGAACTTTTTGAATGCTCCTCGTAAATCTTTTTTTATGCATTCAGTAAAAAGATCAAAATAATTTAGGATAAATGTTGTGACGCCAATTAAATTCTTGATCACAGACACAAGTTACAATAAAATTCATTTGGTAAACATTAAATAATAAGATTTTATTTTATCAAACATCCTATACAGGTATTTTCAACAGCCATATTATAATGACTGAAGATGTGCATTTTATGCATGAAGTGCTTTAATTGGGAAGTGTTTATTATTGTTTACCGTATTACTGGTAGTTTAAAGAATATAACATACCGAGATTATAAATAACAGGAATGTAACATCACTGTCATGAAGTGTTAGATTGTTGTCAGATCAGTTCTTGTGACATTTTTGTCAGCATTCTACTTTAGAGAAACAGTAATTAGCACAATAAACTTCTATATAACTGAGAGATGACAAGTAATTTGAAAGTCCGATTAAAAAATTTTATCCGACATGCCTACAAATCTACAGGTAATGTAAACAACTATTAAAATTTTGACAATATTGCCTCATTGATAATAAAATTCCACTGCCACCAACAATTATATTCTAATCAAAATTAACACTTACAGCATTTGAACCAAAATTAAAACGTACTATATATTAGGACAAAACATAACTAACTGTGCTGCATTGGGGTTAAAGGCTTCAAATTCAACAATGGGCATTTAAAACAGTACCAACTGATGTTTCGATCAAAAGACAGGTTAGTGAATAGATATTCTTAATATACTACTCAAGGTCAATACCAAAGATAATAAAAAATTAGGCGCATAATTCAAAATCATTTCAAGTAATATAACACCTAAATGAATAGGCCAGCCATCCAGAAATTTAACACTTTTATTACTACTTAGTGAAGTTACATTTATAAGAGAGTCAATAATTTGTATTAAGATATGTATATTCATAATAAGTCATTTAAAAGTGTATCAGGTTGATATTCAAATCCAGCAACTGACTGAGCAATTTCAATCTTGACTTGTTATCAATCTCATTCAGTCTCAGAACGATAAAAAACCTACAGATATAATATGAAATAAGAAATTGTAATCATCAACACTAACACTTTAAATTACTGTAAAATTGAAAAGGATAGGCCTACTTTGAAGGATATTTTTTTAAAACCAACCGTCTATCGTTACTTTATTGTACCTTAAAATTTTTTTTATACATAATGTAATCACCGAGAGCTCATAAAAGGTTAAAAAAATGTCAAAGGGTCAAATGTTACGACAACAGATAAAATTTAATCAGATTTGAATGAAAGAAAATAATAAATTAGAAAAAAAAACAGAATTAGGAATTACTCAGAAAACAAGAATACATGCCTGCAGTTATCAATATATATATATATGCCACATCAATGACAGTCACAAACTGATAATTAACAACTACAAAGTAAATTTCTATGCAATCAATAACATAAACTGAAGGTATATTTCTACTACTAGGTTGTAAAAACACATGTATCTTTCAACAGACAACAGTTTGTCACTTACACCATCAAAAGGGCAGTTAAAGTTTAATGACAACATATGCAAGTTTATTTGAGACTAAAAGGAAAATACACTATTATACCATAACTATTACTATACAAGAATACATTTTATAGGCATTAAGTCCACTTACAGGACACGGAATGGTGACTTATTTTTGTGCACACCTAACTTTTCTATGATTCCGGCTTTGGTACAAAAGGTAAACAACAAACTTAATGAAAGGTTTAACTGATACCATAAAGTTCTCAAACAAATCCAGTTGAGTTGAGTTACTTGGTATGCAAATAGCAATGCAGAATGTTTTCTTTTTGGGCATAGTAACCTTACCTAACATGAGACTTAAACAATATTTTATCTACTAAAAAGCTTCTAACGGCGGTTTTATAGTATACTATACAAAGTTGTACACTTACCATACTTAAATATAATTGATTGAAAACAGAAATTTCCATTTTACACATACAAAATACACATTACCTAGTTTCAAATACGTATCCAAATACAAAGCAGAGTAAATTGTAGAATTTAAACACCAGCATGATGGTTGGCAAACACATTTACAAGTTTCAGAAACACAAAAATGATCTTGCACACACCAAGTTCTAGAATTACCGTAACTTAACCTTGTTTATCAAGAACAGACGTGAAAATAAAAACATCGTTTTAAAAAAAACGACGAACACATACTTAATAAAAACTAATTGATATTTTAATAACTTTACACAGTTTACAATTGCCGTTATTATTAGGAAATAAATTACAAAAAATTAACAGAATGTGATAATAAACAAACGACAAACCATCCACCTCATAAACAGTTAAGAATACAGAGAACTAATAGTTATACTCGGTTCTAATTTGTTAAAAGTACTATGAAAATTAAAAATATTAATAACACATTCAAACCCAATCAAATCTGCACAATGAATAATATTTACTTACTGCCTATCACAGCGAAGGAAAAAAAACGAACCATCTCCACCAAAACACGGACATCTCGTCTGCTTCTTAACCATAGAATAAGATTGTGTGAAGCCAGCTCTTAGGTATCGTAGTGTAATTCAGATTATCACATTATAACAGTTTGAGAAAATTAATCGTAACACAGTTAAACAAAACAAAATATTAAAAGTTACTTTGATGTTTTACAAGAAAATACTTAGATTCCTTATGTACTTCCAATGTTATTCTCCTTCTTTATGTATACACTATTTAATTTTATTGACTTATGTGTACAAGTTGTTAATAAGCTTTAATGTAAACGCAACAATTATAATTAGTAAATATGGTGGTTATTACGACAATATTTACACAGACTGTATGATCAACTGTAAACCGCTCCATTTAATTTTCAGTATAATATAATTTTGATTTGTGAGGTTGCACGCTTGTAAACGCTCCAATTCAAGTTATCTGTATTCAATATAATAGTATTACTTCTTCTGATAAAACATTAGCCTAAACAAATAGTTCATGCTGTATACCAAATAGTAGCTGTGACCTCAGAAATTTGATGAGATTATTAAAAATAGGTCCACATATAGCAGTGAAAAATTTATACAGGGACAGAAAAGATGTCCATCTGTTATGGAACTAGTTTATGCATAATAAGCTGGTGAATATTGTTATGATATTGGCTCTGAATTATGCCCAAAATAGAAAAATATTCTTGTCTATTTGAAAAAAAATAAATCACCAATGAAGCTACCAACTCCCGCTTTATTTAGCAAGGTCTACTTCCTTCTGGTGTTATATTAGTGTTTCTAGTTATATAGCTAAAAATTTAATACATTTTAAATAGACTAAGAAAAGAGTATATTTTAAATTTAACCGTTAAAAATAATTTTAATAGGATATTTTAAAAATAAATGAACAACAACTTATTTAGTTAACCATTTATACACTTGTCTTTGAGAATTTGTAACAAGAGTTTCTATTGGCCCACTTCATTACCAGTGGGACATACCAATTATTTTAAATATTCGTATAGGACATTTTGACTAAAGAGTTTCAGATCAGTTTCAGCTGCAGTTCCATTAAGTTGAGTTTAAGATCAGTTTCAGTTCCAGTTAAGTCAGTTTAGTTTTTATTGATCTGAATACAGTCAAACCCCTGTTAACCGGACCCCGCTTAACTGGAATCTGGGCTAACTGGATCAGTTTTTTAATTGTTCTACACAAATGTATAATTTTTTAGAAATAAGAAAAATAATGGATCAATCCGTTTTTCCACAATGTATCGTACCATTCATAAATATTGTACATTTAAATGTTAATTTACAATATTAGTTATTTATTTCTGTACTTAAAGCATTTTTACATTGTGATAAATAACAAAACCAGTTTCTAACTGAGTTTCTTCAATGGTTCTCCAGGACTACAACAGAACTTTTCAGGATGGCTGTAAATAGGATAGCCATAGTCAGACTGATCGCCAATATTCGGAACGAATAGGCACTAACAGAAGAAGAAGATATCAATATGTAAAGCAGTTACAGTATGTATTTTTTATAAACTCATTGAATTCATTGAAATTTGTTGAGGGAAGTGATGAAGCAAGCCCATCTAATATTTTACTTATGAAACGCTGGTGAGACATAGCAGCTAAGATAAGAAACAAAATGAAAAATCAAGCAAAAATTTCTGATGTCTTTAAAAGATAACCATTGTGTTTTCTTTTGGTTTTTTTTTTGAAAATCAAACAAAAATTTCTGATGTCTTTAAAAAAATAACCATGTTTTCATTCGTGTTTTTTTATCAAGTTAATCTATGGTTTATTATTACTTGCTACTTATTACGTACAGTCCAGCTTCTCTAAATTTGCTCCTAATGTAAACAAATAATGACGTCACTGAGCATGCGCATTACATAAAAATGTGTACACGCTGATTAAAAAGTAACAACAAAATACTTTTAAAAGTATTTTTATAGATGAAATTGTTAGGCCTACATCATATCACGACTGATGTTTTTAATACTTTAAGTACTTATAATTTAAAAAATAGTTATCTTAATAGGAATACAACATCCATAAAGTCACGGACTCTAGCGTGCACCCTGTAGTACCTGGTTTTGGTTTGTTGACAGTAGGAGCAAACTTAGAGCGGCTGAACTATAGATTATGTGTCACATATCAAAATGTTGTTAGTATGAATTGTACTGGAAGTTTATTTTGAAATTATACATACATACGAGGGTAGGCTGATAAGTAATGCACACATGCTTGTAGAAGACAACTAAATAAACTTCAGTAGCGCGCCTGGTGGCATGTGGAAGTACTATTTCTCCTCTACAAGCCTGCGCAGTTTGAAGGCGTTGCTTTCATTCAGTTTGTTTTGAGTAGTGGAAGTATGGCGTCGTGTTCTGGTGCTATGTCAACGAGAATTAAACAACGCGCTGTTATCGAATTTTTAACTGCTGAGAAAGTGAATCCTAGTGAGATTTATCGTCGTTTAAAGGCTGTTTATTGTGACGATACTGTTGATAGGTCTACTGTGAATCGTTGGGTAATAAAATTTCGTGATTGCCAACCTGGAAAAGCCTTAATTGTTGACAAAACACGCAGTGGACGACCAATCACTGCCTCAGACGATAATCGTCGCAAACTCATCGATGATTTGATTCAAAATGACCGGCGAATCACTCAACAGCGTATCGCAAACCAAATTGGAATATCTAAGGAACGTGTTGGCTTCATTATTGAACAATTGGGATACCGTAAAATCTGTGCACGATGGGTACCACGCCGTCTGACAGACGAGAATAAACAGCGTCGATTGGAATGCTGTGAACAACTTTTGAAGCGCTACCGTGACAAAGGAGACGACTTTCTTTTGAATATTGTGACGGGGGACGAGTCATGGGTTCATCATTACGATCCCGAAGAAAAAAGGCAGAGCGCTGAATATCGTCATCCACATTCTCCTGTTGTGAAAAAGTTCAAAACACAACCGTCCGCAAAAAAAATTCTTTTGACTGTGTTTTGGGATGCTCGCCGAGTTTATGTGACTGATTATCTGGAACGAGGGGCAACGGTAAATTCTGCTCAGTATATACAGACTCTGAAACACCTCCGACGTCGAGTTTGTCGTGTTAGAGGCAACCTGGCGCCAATAATTTTGCAACACGACAATGCTCGTCCACACACTTCGCGTGCAACTGGAGAGGCTCTGAGAAACCTGAAGTTTCAACCAATTTTACACCCTCCGTATTCTCCCGACCTTGCGCCTTGCGATTTTTATTTTTTTCCTCTACTGAAGAGAGACCTTAAGGGTAATCATTACAGCTCGGACAATGAGGTGAAGGCAGCTATTGCGTCCTGGGTTCGAGGAAAGTCGGAAGAATTTTTCAGTGACGGAATGAAAAAACTTGTTAAACGTTGGGAGAAATGTGTAATGCTTAACGGTGACTATATTGAAAAATAAATAGATAATTTGGTAGGTTAAGATTTGTACTTTAATTTGTTATTTACCCCATCTTGCTATTTCTTTTTGTTCGTCTTCTACAAGCATGTGTGCATTACTTATCAGCCTACCCTCGTATTTATGGTAAACTACTTATGTATTATGTCTGTAACATTTTATTGTACATCATTCCATCTCATCCGGTTAGGAGTCCGCCCACATTAGTCCGGTTAACTGGGGTTGTACTGTAAATAATTTGTATTAATTTTCTGCAACAATGCATTTTGAATAACATGAGTTTACACATATTAATATGAGTTTACATCAGGTTTTCATATTAATATATAAATAATTTATATAAATCAAACATCATTTTGTATTTTTCTTTGTAAATTTATTTTAATCATTTATTTTTACAGAATTTTTTTACATTTAAATAACATTAAAATATTATAGTGTATAAAATTAATATTTGTTTTATTTTATTATTTTACACTGGATGAAACTTTCCTTCCCTTCTCATTATCCGTATCCTCCATGCCTTTGGAGTAGTCAATTTCAATATTTAAAATTTAATTTGTGTTTTATTTTTTGTTTCACAATTATGGCAATCCCTTGTAGGGAAAACAGTCTAGTCTATTTTTAATGTAACATATTCTGTATTCTATTGTAGGAAGTTAAGTAATATTAATTTTTTGTGTTACATAGTTCATCATGTATTCCTCTATCTTCAGAAATTTCACTTTCCAAACATGCAAAACTTTTAACCAATCTTAAAGGTTTTCCATTTAATTAATATTTTTTTCCATATTCCTTTCTCTTCCAAATATCAACACTTCACTCCTATTCTGGTTTATCTTCAGTCCATATTTTTTCATTGCGTTATACCATGCGTCCGACCGTCTGACTGTACATGACCATTGTGTTTTGACCATAGATCGTCATGACCATAGTGTTTAGGGAAGAATCTGCATATTTAAATATTATGGTAACAGGTATTTATAATAATTTTTGTAACATCAATTTGTAAGATCTGTGCATAAGTAATTAAATGTACATCATATCATCTGTTAATATTAACATATTGTTCAATCATTCTTCTCACTTACCAATTCAGCCCCTCCATAACTATTACTATTTCAATATTACTCCATTAACCCTTTATACTACGGCAGTACTACGGGGAAAAATGTAATGTTGTAAAATGTTATTAACTTTTGTTTTATAGGGACTTGAATAATGTATTTCTAGTGCCAGAATAGTAAGATATTTCTTTTTTTTTATGTGAAGCCCTGGTAATAATTATACTTACCGAGGAACATTTATTGAAATGGGAATCACATAATATTTAGTGGTAAGAATGCTTATTAAAACAAATTGTAGACCTATAAAACTAAAAAATGTATCGAATAACCTATCTTAACTTTATATTAGCATGAATGCTTGCTTTCCTGTAAAAAACTGGAATTTTCTAAGCACTGTACAAAAGTAACAACATGGTAGCGTATGCTGGTATGAATCGTTACCACATTCGTGTAACTCACAAAGCAAATGGTCGCTGCGCGCTAATTTCAATATGTGGACAGCCTACTTACCAGAAAACATCTATAAAACCATAAAATGTCAATAACGTTCAACTGCATAGTTTATTCTTTAAAAAAATTGACCTTATTGCCAGTGGTAAGTATACCTACCACAGACCTATAAAGGGTTAACTTCTTATCACAAATCACTCATATTTTCACATGGTATTCCTATTCTCCATTTATACCCCTAGTATTTATCTTCTTGATGATACCAATAAATATGTTCTTTTTTTATTCATATTTCTCCTATTTTTTTTTGCCATAATCCTTGTCTATCTACAGAATCATGTCTGTATATAGATGGTCACAGACATATAGATAATCACTGATATAGAAGTCTGTATAGACTTAGCCCCTATTATTGTTGCACAAAAATAAATATTTTCATTTCATGTATGTAATTACATTACTTCTGCCCATAACAGACAGATGGAGAGTCAAATTAATTACTCTTAATCTGTTCGTTGCAGAGCTAAAATAAATAGTTCTGTTTCTTATCATATGGTCAGCCAATGAAATGACTGAATCATTTAAGAACAGAAGAGGTAGAGGTGTAAAAGACACTAATCAGAGTTATCTCCTCTGAAAGTAATGAATTTCATTATACAGCCGGACCCTGTGGTGAATGAAGTGAAGGTGTCATTTGCAGAGTGGAAAGTAAGTGCTTTTCAGAGGGCCCGGCATGCTGATAAGCATACTTTTCCACTCAGTGAGGAAGGCAATGGTAAACCACCTCACTCCTCGTTTTACTTAGTAAAACCTCTACAGGTTCAAACCAGCTTTTTGGCTGATGACCTAAACAACAACAATTACATTACTATTGTTCATATTGATATACACTTGCCAACCTATACACCTTGCACTCCCCCCTATCTCCTCCCCATGTTCTTATTCTGACCCCTAGACCAGCTTATCCTCCTCCTCAACTAGTTTATCTTCTTTAAAAGCATTCTCATAATACCTTCGCTGTGTAGAGAGAATAATTTATCATTCCCTCTGGTCTATATATTCCCATTTATATCTATGTCCCTTTCTTCTGTCATTTCCCTACACTGTCCTACCATAATATAAAAGCACTATTAATATCATGTTAGAATAATTCTAATTCCAAAGAAAATACATTTTCCTCTAACTAGTTCAGCATTTCTTTATTAATGTTGTGACTATAGTGATTGAACAGTTCCTGAATCAACAGAATATTACAGAATATCAACAGAGTTAGCTGCTAATATATCTCCAATTGTTTCCCCTTAGTTTCATTCAGTTAGAATAATTGTATATTTCAAATTTTTTATTTTGGTTTTTTGTCTGACTGTTCTGCAATTACTCCACAATTACAAACAATTACAACTATAATTAAATAAAATAATTAAATTACAATTATAATTAAAATAAAAATAACAACATGTTTATAATTAAATTATTATTTTGCAATTACAGACGATGAGAAGGGTAATTGATAAAAATGAGTGATGAAAAATACCAAACCTGACCAGGTGTTAAACCTCAGGACTCCCACTTAGAAGCCAGTTGTGCTGACTACTACACCATGAGCCGGCCATTTAAAAAAAATTCAGATCTGACCGGGAATCGCACCTGGGACCCCAATGAAGAAGCCAGTTGAACTGACCACTACACCATGCACCAAATTGTGTGGTCTTAAACTTTAGGTGGTGCTATTCTTAATATTAAATGAATCTTTATGTTTGAATATGTATCTTAATTAATATTTTAAATAGCATTGTCTAATATGGTTTTAATAACTATCTTCTAAACTGTAAAAATATTTTCTACATTACTATCAAAAATGTAACACCCCATATGATAATAAGTCCATAACATAAGACGGATTGGACAAAAGAAATTCTAGATCTTTATTTCATTGATACTTAGCTGGCTATACCTGGAATTAATGTCCTGGTGTTAAGTTAAATGACAGTAGTTATTTGAATACACTTTTATTTGCGGATAATGTGCGGGTTGTGCAGGAGACAGAGGTGATCTTCAACGGGTGGTTCATGCGTTACTCAAACTGTGTAAAGATTTTGACTTAAATATTTTCATTGATAAAACCAAAATAATGGCTTTTAAAGATAAACATCCTGTTAATTCAAAAATAGTTGTAGATAATATCGGCATGGAGAGGGTATCTCACTTTTGTTATTTAGGGTGTGACATGGGGTTTGATTCCGATTTGGTAGAGCAGATATTGAGTAAATTTCAGAGGATATGCGGGACTATAAGCAGAATTTTGGGAAACATAGCGAAAAGGGTTGCAAAACTTAAGTTCTGCAAAGCTATGGCAGCTCCAGTTATTTTGTATGGAAGCGAGGCATGAGAAACTACAAAAACCCAAGAGTAGAGAATCCAGACAGTAGAGAAGATATTTCTGCGAAGGACTAAGGTTTGTACTCGCTTGGGCAGAATAAGGAATAAGGAAATAAGGTTATAATTGGGTATTTCAAACTTGAATGGAAGGATAAAGCACCAGTTTTCTCCAGGAAAAAAGGATAACGTAGACGTAAGAAAAGATGGAGACAGATAATATAAAGTGTGAGTTCAGAACAGGCTGCGGGATAATCTGTTTGGACGAAAAAGAAGAAGATACTTAGTGGGCTACACATCTGACTGATCAAACACGTAAGAAGAAAATTTCAGTTTCTTGTAAAGAAATTTTAATAATATGAGTGTTTCACTGAAGATTGTCATCAATCATAATATAATATTTATTATGCGAGATTTTCCAAGAAGGACAGGTACAAAACTCAGGTATGTCACTATGTCACAGTTTGCATGAAAACTCAAGCAGCAGTGATTAGATGGTTGACCCAATTTATTAAGTGAGACGGCGATAAATTTAGTATTTTGTAATATTCATACTTAAAATGATCTGATCCAGCCATTTTTTAATAATTACATGATAGTCCCACTCCATGCATTGACCCAGATATCATTTCTAAAAATGAGCATTGCAAAGATTATTTTACAATGATAAAGTTTTATTCAACTAACATACAGTTATACAGTTTTATACAAGTGACTGAAGATGTATCATCTTCTGTAAATTTTAAATAAGTGAGATAAAAATTTTTTAGTTTCAATTTTTTTATTTACTCTGATGATGGTGGATCCACCAAAACACGTGTAAGTAAGAATAAATATAAAGGTGACGCAGTTTAAAAAGAAGGTTGGTGAAATTATTATATTAATTCATTATATGAAATAGAAATAATTTCAAACTGCAGGATGCATTATAAAGATTTATTTTTGAACAATGATAAATTTTAATTTTCAATAAACAGTACAGTATTTATTATTCATATGTAACAAAAATAGGAGATGAAATAGTTCCTTAGCCTAAAAGTCTTCAGATTTAACAAATCATAATTACTATCGTTATTTCTAATGAATTGTGCCCCATTTCTAAGGTAACTTGTGAGCAGTTCGGATAAAATACCTCTAATTCCATATTTTTCTAATGTATAAAGTAAAATTTTATGAGGTACAGTGTCAAACACTTCAGCCAAATCAGTAAATACATTTTCTATAATTATTTAAATTTGTGAATGATTTATTAGATAAAGTAATGAGTGTAACTTACCTTCTATTATTAGTGACTTTGTTATTTTGGAAACCAAATAGATTCAATTGTAAGATATTGAATTTTTCTTTCAACTGCGTTAGTTAATCTTCCTTTTAATCACTTGTCTTGAAAATTGGCCTATTTCTGGCAATTTTTAAGTGAAAAGGAAATGTGCCTGTTATTAAAAATATTTAATTATAATAAAAGACAAAGGAAACAAAATAAAGTGTGCAGTGTTCTTAATTATTTGTATTAATTAATAACTACTCATAAGGATTACATAACCTGTATGTTAATTTTAATAACTGTTCCAAAACTTGACGTTAATTGAGGGGGAGTCTGACTGGAAGAAAATGAGCATGTAAAATAGATAAAATAAAAATAGATCTTCAAAAAATCCTTCTTGTTACAGGTCTTGAGATATGTGACAAAAATTTTTCAATGAATTATATAGTAAATTCGTCTCACCTTAAACTAAATAATTTTAAAAATTCCTTTATGTATCTGTCATCTTTCAGCCACAGGAGGCTGCCTAAGCCAATTCCGCCAAGCATGTTACAAATTCCAAGTGAGGAGATACGCAATTATAATGTGCGAGAAACTCGTGCAGAACGCTTATTGGCATATCATTTTTGTAGGCCCTAAGTCTTCATTACATAAATAAATTAATAATACAGTTTTAAAACATGCCAAGGAATTAAAATACGAGGGGGTACCCAAAAGAAACCGGAATTATTTTTTAAAACTATTTATTTTTAATTTTTTTACAAAAGAACCTTATCCCCTTCAAAATACTCTCCATTACAACTAATACATTTGTCCCACCGGCGCTTCCACTGTTCAAAACATTTTTTGTACTCCTCTTCAGTGATGGCTGCCAGCTCATCCGTCGTTTTTTTCTTGACATCATCAACGTTGTTAAATCGGAGACCGTTCATGCCCCTTTTCATGCGTGGGAACAAGAAAAAATCACACGGAGCCAGATCGGGTGAGTACGGTGCGTGTGGTAGCAAAACCATGCCGTTTTTCGCCAAAAACTGGGTAACCGAGATTGCCGTGTGTGCAGGCGCGTTGTCGTGGTGGAAAAACCAGTCCCATGTCTGCCACAAATTAGGTCTTTTACGACGAATGCTGTTTCGTAGTCTTCTTAACACTTCAAGATAAAAAGCTTGATTTACCGTCTGGCCTGGTGGAACGAACTCTGAATGGACAATTCCCCTCACATCAAAAAAACAAATCAGCATTGTTTTGATGTTCGATCTGACTTGACGACTTTTTTTTTGGTCGGGGTGATAATGAAGTCTTCCATTGACTGGATTGTTGTTTGGTTTCTGGGTCGTACCCATAGCACCAAGACTCGTCACCCGTAATGATCTTTGACATGAAATCTGGATCAGTTTCAAGCTGTTGTTTCAAATCACTACACGTTTCAATTCGACGTTCCTTTTGAGTGTCTGTCAGAACCCGAGGCACAAACTTGGCAGCGACTCTTTTCATTGTCAAGTCTTCTGTTAAAATGCGTTGGACTGAGCTCCAAGATAACCCACTAACCTGTGATATTTGGTCAATGGTCTGTCGTCGGTCTGTTCGTACAATTTCTTTCACTTTCACAACATATTCGTCTGTTCGGGAAGTCGACGGTCGTCCAGAACTAGGTTTGTTCTCAATCGACATGTCGCCATTTTTAAAGCGCAAAAACCACTCGTACACTTAGGTTTTTCCAATAGCGTCGTCTTTGTAAGCTGTGTTCAACATTACAACTGTTTCCGCGGCGTTTTTACCGAGCAAGAAGCAAAATTTCACAGCCGCACGTTGTTCATTAAAACTTGCCATCATGAAAAACGACACGAGCACACAACAGCACTAGCGAGAACAATCACTGCACGAGAACAGAACAAGCTAGATCAACGAACAAAATGGCATTGAACTGGCAATGAGTAGCGCTACAAGCAGACTAGTGGCGGGAATTTGTACTGTACAAGCTCCGTCCACAGCAGAGCTATTCCGGATACTTTTGGGTACCCCCTCGAATTTATTAATCTGTATCGGAAATATTTTAAATAAACATATACAGTATTAGAAAATATTGAAACATTTTTTCCAGTCAGAATAGGCACATATTAGTTAGTATACCTCCAGTCTAATATATACAGTCCCGAAACTTCTGTGACTTTTTTGTGTTCAAAGCAACTGCAGCGTCCAGAAAGCTTAGTACACATTAATTTATGCTAATTTCTCCATAATTTATCAGATAAGTACATGCTTTGTAGATTTACTTATAATTTTGATTTAAAATCATAGATCTTTTTGGTAGTATTTTATTAACATTAAGCAGGAAAAACAGTTTACTTTTATCTCAGAGATGTGCAAATTCTTATGACAGGTTTGTGGCTTCTTGAAGCACTAGTGTGCCATTTGCATTTTTTCTACTAGTAAGCTATGTGACTGTATAATATATTATAACGTTTATTTCATGTTATTTTAGAGAATTTGGTTATTAATAAATGCATAAACTTCCTTTTAAATTTGTAACAAGTATTAATTAACAAATTAATTATAATAATTCTTTATTTTTTGGTTTTACGTCTGACTGTTTGCAATTTCTGCTAATGCAGACGGTTTATAATAATTCATTATGATTATAACTACCTACTGATAAATTTTGAATTAACTACACTTGACTTAAATTAAACTTAACTAGGATGGCCATTTACTATCAAAATAATGTTTACCTGATTACAACCACTTACTATTACTCGTATGTAATTGTTTCAATTATACATCCACAACCGTTTCAGCAACTCCCTTCATTCAACACCAGTGGTGGGAGTATAATGTCCATCAATGTATGTATGAATGACATCAAATAGATGTGAGTTTGATGTCTTTTTTTCTTCTTTTTTTGGTTTAACGTCTGATTGTTCTGAGTTGGACGTCATTAACCAAAAGATTAACATGCACATCTTCACATGAATTGCGTTGTCTATTGACAGGAGGTTAATGATGAGCACTAGAGTAGGGGGTAGACCGTTTTCTATCTCCCCCACATGACAAAAGGTTTGCTGTATGGTATAGTCTGTGATAAACCAGAGTAATTTGTATCAGACAACCATCACCACCTTGTTTTTGAAAAGAAGGTTTAACCACCACTGAACTCCTAGATAGCTGAGGAGGAACCAGAGCTTTTACAATATTATAATGAGTAGCTGCTAATAAATTACAACTTTAATGTTGAATTTTTATAGAATATAATTAACTATGTTTTGTAATGTTTCGGATGTTTCAGCATGACTTTCACTTAAAAATTAACCTGATGATGCTGTCCCTACCAAAGAGAAACAACAGTAATTTGTGATTTTTCTGTACAATTTTCTATGGTAATAAAAAAATCAGTACTACTAATTTGAAGGCTGTGAAAATCCAGTGACAATTCTGTAAACAATAATTTTAATTCTTTAACTGATTGTTATTTTCTTTATGTTTAAGTTTATCTTATGTTTATAATTTATGTTTATGTTGATTTTCTCCATGTAATTTATGGTTCAGTTTATTGATATTTATTTCAGTTAATTTTTATACAGTTTGTAAACATTATTTAAAGCAATTTTAATGAAATTTTTATTTTACGTTAATGCCAGAGCAAATGAAGACTTCTTAAGTTTTTCAATAATTTGTAGTCTGTAATTTTTCAAAGTGTTGCTAAACGATAATCAATATGTTAAACTAAAATAAATGTGATATTGAAAATACGTTAACTATCTAAATCGGTGTGCAGTGTAGTAATATGTACCAGTTAAAAAGTGGTTTATTCATTAAAAGTTATGAGAAAAATCTAAAAAATGGTTTGTCATTTTGTTAAAAATACCACTTTTCATGTAAAGTAACACAAGTTAAAATGTAGCATGGTGAAAATTGTGCTTGTAGTGAATTTTACATTGTGATGATTAGACTAGACTTTCATATTCTCCTCCCTATCACATATCTGCCAAATCTAACAAAAAACAGAGTTTTTAAAATACAGAAATAAGCTGTTAGGTGATTATCGTGTATTATGGAAGTCAACCACCTTACCTCATGCAGATCACTATTTAAAGAGCTGTAATTGCTCACAGTTCCTTCTTTGTACATTTTTGAAGTGATAATGTACGTAAAGCAAAATACCTTTTTACAGAATTTAGATGTTCACAACCACTACACAAGAAACAGAATCGATTATTATGTTGCTAATCACAACACTAAATTGTTTGAACAAAAACTAACTCATGCAGGTAGAAAATACATCAATAAATTGTCACAAGGTTTAAAAAGTTGTAACAATTTAAGTAATTTTAAAAAAAGCTAAAACAATATTTGATTGATGAAACATTTTACAGTGTGCACGAATTTCTTTCTAAATAATTTTTGGTTGAAAAGTATTTAACTTCTAATTAAACAAATATTGTGTACTATTTGATACAAAGGGGTACATGACAAGCCTACTGAGTTAAGCAGTAGCGGGAAAAAATTATTGGTAAGTGATGAATTTATCATTGTTTGACTTTTTTATTTTTAATTTTGTGTGATATTTGATATAATGGGGTTCATGACAAGCCTACTGAAGTAAGCAGTAGCAGAAACACATTTTTGGTGGTAAGTGATGAATTTATCATTGTGATAAACTTTTGTTTATCAGTTTTATCTTGACATATCCTATACTCCCTTTTGGAGTCTCCTGGATGCAAAACAAAAAGGAACAATGAAAGGAAATGAACAACAGTATAGTAGGAAAGATGGTCAGTGCACTAAGGAATTTATAACTTGTATAAGAAAAAATCTGGTATGAATCACTTGCACAACTTTCTCTTGCCGATATAAAAAATAAAGTATACAACCGTTTAAGCATTAGTAAACAATGTAAAATGAAAAACAACCTCATTTTAATCATAAGTAAATGATGCAAAATGAAAATCAACCTCTGTTCAACTTAGAAATATAAAAAACTCAGTAATTGGTGCTAAACCAATGTATTTTATTTTTTTATAGAAAAAAACTTGACATAAAAGTTGTAGATTTTTTTTGTTTTCTATAACTTTTATTATTACACTTTTGTCATAAAATGCATACTACTAAGATTGCAATCTTAAGAAGTATAATTTTTTCCAATTTTGATGAATAAATACAGAAAAATCACTAATTGCAGGTAAACTAAGCTTTGTAGAAACAAATGTTTGAAATAAAAATTGTAGTTTTTTTAAAATATTTTACAACTTTAATTATAAAGCCCTAAAATGTATATTAAGGCCACAGTCTTAGAAAAAACTATTTTTTACCATGAAAGCACAGCTCCCACAAGAGTTTCAGCGACCTGGTGCTTATCCTATCTTATGGAGAATTACGAATGAGGTGATTTAAAAAAAAGTTGTAGGAGTTATATAGAGTTATGTCCCAGCAAGCTTGAGCATATTATAAATTGTTCATCTTTCTGTAGAACAATATTTCCTTCATGGTGTATTATTATGCATCAACAATAAACCTTTAAAATGCATCTTGCAGCTTGAAATCAATTCTATTTCATATAATAAAATTTTATGTAGATGACTGAAGATGTAATATCTTCTTCAGATTTTAAATAAAAATTTTAAAACATTTTAAGATGTTAAGTTTCAAATGATATTGTGTACTCGATGATGGTGGATCCACCGAAACATGTATGACTAGTCAATAGCAGGGATCCAGGCACCTGAGAAGGATAGTGAAATTTATTACATAAAATAGAATGTTATGCATCAGTTAACTTGTTTTACTTTCTCTTACTCTGTATGAATATACAATGAAGGAAAGTAGGCATTGTTTCTGTCAATTTTTCGAAATCAAGTTTTCACCAGGAATACATGTTTCCAGGCCCCATAAACCCATTGCAGCAATTGGTCTGTTCACATGCACGTGTGTAAAAATAATATTTCAAGAAAGAAATTGCATATGAAGTTCAAACTTGGAATTTAAGTTAGGTACTACAAGTTGACCTAAAATGAATATTTTCATCAAAATTGTTCAACCGGAATTAGTAGTTTTTTGTGTGATTTTTCACTTTTTTGTGATTTTCTCAAAAATGGCTTCTGCAATTTTATTTGAAAATTGCCTCATGTACTTTTTATGCTTTACATGATAGGTTAAGTGCCATGCGTGCTGAAATTCTTGGTGGCCTGAGCTCTTGTGGTAATTTTTTTTAAGTTTGTGGGCTTAATATGCATTTTTGGACAAAAAAGGAAAATCAAAAGTGCAGAATGTTAAAAAACCTACAACTTTTATTTTAAACGCCTTTTTTTACACTAACTTAATTTCGTGTCGAAAGGAAAGTTCTTTGTTGCAATAGTAATGACAACTCTGGTCCAGACATATTGACAAGTGAGGTAGAATTTGCCATTAAAAACATTAAAAGTGGGAAAGCTGTAGGCCCAGACGAACTCCCTGGAGATATTCTCAAACTCATTGACGAAGATTATGTGAGAATACTTACTCACTTATATAATCAGATATATAAGACTGGTGTGATCCCTGCTGAATGGCTGAAGTCAATATTTATAACGCTTCCAAAGAAAGCGAATGCTAAGAAGTGTCAAGATTACCGAACCATAAGCCTCATGAGCCATACACTGAAGACATTTCTCAAAATAATACACAGGAGAATACACAGAAAACTGGAAGAAAACCTGTCAGATACTCAATTCGGCTTCAGAAATGGCTTAGGCACACGAGAAGCTCTGTTTGCTTTCAATATTCTTTCTCAGCGTTGCCTGGATGTAAATCAGCCAATATTTGCCTGTTTTATTGACTACCATAAGGCTTTTGATAAGGTGCAACATACAAAATTATTTGATATTTTAAAAGAAGTTCAAATAGATGCACGCGATTTTCGTCTGATAAGTAATCTATATTTCCACCAAAAGGCCACAGTACGGGTGCAGTCAGAGTACAGTAAAGAGCTAAATATCAAGCGTGGGGTACGTCAGGGATGTGTGCTTTCACCGCTCCTGTTCAATATCTATTCCGAGAGAGTGATAAGCAAAGCGCTAGAAGAGGAGACAGGAGGAATAAAAATAAATGGCATATCCATCAACAATCTGAGGTATGCAGATGATACTGTCCTTCTGGCAGAAAACATGGAAGATCTCCAGAGAATGCTCAGCCATGTCATTGCTGAGAGTGAATTGAGTGGTTTGAGTCTTAATACGAGAAAGACCAAGTACATGGTAATTACCAAAGACACACCACCTCCTGTGGGGGATCTTCTGGCGGGAAGTGTTGTGCTGGAGCGAGTGGATGCATACGCGTACCTTGGAGCTCGAGTGTGTTGCAGTGGTGATCACTGTGCTGAAATAAAAATAAGAATTGAGAAAGCACGCGCTACTTTTATCAGAATGAAGAAGGTACTAACATCACGAGATATAAATCTCGAATTACGAATGCGTCTCCTTAAATGTTTCGTGTTCCCTGTCCTGTTGTACGGTGTGGAAGCTTGGACTCTCAATAGATTCAGTGAGAAGAAACTACAGGCTTTTGAGCTGTGGACCTACCGTAGAATGTTGAGGATCTCATATACTGAGCATGTCACGAATGAAGAGGTCCTCAGTAGAATGGGAAAGCAGCTGGAACTCATGGTGGAAGTTAAGGCACGAAAATTAAGGTACCTTGGTCATGTTATGAGGGGACCAAAGTATCAAATATTGCATCTCATCATTCAAGGCAAAATATTAGGAAAAAGATCGGTGGGCAGGAGAAGGATATCCTGGCTGTGTAATTTGAGAAGGTGGTTCAGGTGTTCCTCAAACGAACTTTTTCAAGCAGCGGTCAACAAAATTCGTATCGCCATTATGATAGCCGACCTCCGTCATGGAGATGGCACGTGAAGAAGAAGAAGAATTTCGTGTCAATTAATGATTTTCTGTATTTTACTCATCAAAACTGGTAAAAATATTGTGTTTTTTTAATATTACGGCCTTAGTATGCATTTTATAACAAAACTGTATGTAATCAAAGTTATAGGAAATAAAAACATCTACAAATTCAATTTCCAGCATTTTCTTTTACAGAGCCTAGTTTAGTGTCAGTTAGTAGTGATTTCCTGCATTTTTAAGTTGAAAAGAGGTTGATTTTCATTTTGCATCATTTATGTACTTATGATTAATAGTAGGTTATGTTTTTAGTGGCAATTTTTAAAATTATTGTCATTTACCATTTTCCTTTGTCCGTTCATCCATCTCACTCAGATGTCAGAAACTACAAGAGATAGCAACAAATCGTTTACGGATTTGTAATCAACACAAAAACTTAGTGGGCCTAAAATTGGGTTAGAAGTTCCGGTTTTGACCAGAAGTCAAGAAATCAAATTCAGAAACTACAAGAGATAGTAACAAATGGTTTTCGGATTCATAATCTACACAAAACTTAGAGGGCCTTGATTAAATTTGAAGTCCCGGTTTCGAACGGAAGTGGATCAAAACTGGCAGTCAAGAAATCAAAGTCAAGATTTGGAAAAAAATAGTGTCATTCGATTCCTCTTAAAGATTTGATACTAGGTAAGCATTTTTTAATTGCCGCCAGCCATGGGTTGCATGAAAGGGATTTTTTATTTTACCCCAAACTCACGATTAAACATGATTATATATTTCATTATTTATATCAGGAAGAGAAAGTCCTGGGAATGTTTCACATCAGATTTTATTAAACTGCAGTAGATCTGTATTGCTGTGCTATGCTGTATTAACACAGATAATGATTAGATGTTTTATTCCGGTTTGTCAGTTGGGCCTACTAATAAATATTATATCTCTTTAAAAAATAGCTATAATTACTGTTGTAAAACTATAATTATTTTAAATCAGACATTTAGGCCTACCAAGTCATTTTCTTGCAATACTGTTTTGTGTAATATATTGCTAGCTACAATTTAATTATTTTCAAGGTTAAAAGATAATAATTATAACATTTTGAACTAGATGACCTAGTGTAACAAGCTATTTATGCTATTACTCTAATCTAGTATTAGACCTGTGCTATTCATGGATTTTCTGTTAGCTCCAGTGAGTTAATTTTGAAAAATCATGAGTAATCAAAGGCTACTCATTGGTCAGAAATTTGTAGTTTGTCTTCTTCTTCTTCTTCTTCTTCTTCTTCTTCTTCTTCTTCTCACAATCAATGATTAGGCTTCAGCCTGTTCCGACTCACAACAGCAACAAACTACTGAATTATTGCCATCTTTTGCATGGCCTCCCAACATCTCTCATCCCCCACTGATCTGAATTGCAAAACACTGAAGGGATCCTTCTCTCTTCTCCCTCCATCGATTACGATATTCTGCAATCTTCCCATTGAGGTTGTAAACATCTAGTTTCGTTATGTCCTCATATCTTAGTTGGTCTCTATGGCTGCAACTCTTTGTTCTTCGCAGGAATCGCATCTCTGCTGCCTGTACTCTACTCTCCTGTGGTCAGGTACTAATCCACGACTCACTTCCATAGGGTAGGGCTGGGGCAGCCATCACGTTGTAAAACCTTATCTGGGTTTCTTTTCTTGTTTTCCTGCCTAGTGTTCTGCTAATATTACCGCACACTACTTGGAAGTTGCCAGTTTTCTTCTCTGTGTACAAATCTTGATCAAACCCGATGTCACAACCTAAATAATTGCATTGTGATACTTGCTCGATCCCTACGTCATCTATCACAATTTTAAGTGTATTTTATTTAAAGATTGTTTTCTCTAAAATTGTGGCAGAAAAAAATAAAAAAAAAAGATTTGTAGTTTGTCCCACAAATTTTTAGTCGGTACTAGGCTACATTGTGTTAATATTTAAGATGTCAAGTATGGTTTAAAATTGTGGATAAACATATGGATCGATCCATTAGAAGAAGTTGGTCAATCTGTTAGGAATCATATGATATTGTGAATTAGTATCTTCATTCCCCGTTTGTCATTTTTGCTTGAAAATGGTGTCAACGATATTATTATACAACTACTTCTATGTTTATATGTATAACGTTGGTGTTGTTTAGGTCATGAGCCGAAAGGCTGGCTTGAACCTCTAGAGGCTTTACTAAGTAAATCGAGGAGTGAGTTGGTTTACCAATACCTTCCTTACTGAGTGGAAAAGTATGCTTATCAGTATGCCCGGCTCTCCAAAAAGCATCTACTTTCCACCCTGCAAATGACACCTTCATTCACCACAGGGTCTGGCTGTATAATGAAATTCATTACTTTCAGAAGAGATAGGCCTAACTCTGATTAGTATATTAATTGTATCTGTATGTATGTGTATTTAAAACATATATACATACATGTATATGTATAAATGGGAAAACCTTCACTGACTGACTGATTGACTCACTCATCACTAATCTCCTACTTGCACAAGCTGATATTTCGAGGGAGTATTCCCTTTAGGGTAAATAGAAATGTTAAACATAAATAATTTTGATATTCCATCATTAAGGGGTTGAAAAGGGTGCTCAATCTTCTTAAACTTATATTTTCTGTTTACCAAGTTCCGGACAAGATAGATGATTAAAACTCGGTGGAGATGTTACGTTATGGATAGTTGAACTACAAAAATTACCTCTTAACCATTTTCAAAATGTACCCCGAAGAGGATGAAAATGGTGTTCAACCCTTAAATCAATATTTTATTATTTACTAAATTCCAGATGATTTAGATGGCTGTATTTTGGTGTTGTTATTTATAGTGCAATTTAAAAAAATTACCCCTTAAAAAATTTGAAAATGTACCCTCTAAGAAGTTGAAAAGTTGTGTAACTCTTGAATCAATATTTGTTTGTTTAGTAAGTTCCGGACAAGAACTGAAAAAGCCAGAATTGAAAAACAAACAAGGACAACATTCAGGCAGATTATTACTAATTATTTGTTAATAATCGCCTTAACAAATCAAAGGCGAATTGAAGAGATTGTGCGTCAATAATTGTATCGACAATTATTATAATAATTTAATCGTATACTCATTGGAGTATAATTTTTTTGATGGCCTCCACATCACCCTGTATAGCCATCCACCATTTATAGCCATTTACTGGTAGATACTCTTGAAGTAAATACACATGTTAATATAGAGTCAGTAATACAGTTCTTGAATCAAATGTTATTAACAGTTAATGGAAAAAAGTGTCAGTATTTGCAGTTCAAAAACAAATATAACGTTAAAGAAAGTAGAGAAGCGGATATATTTATTCATAATAATAGTTTAGAGCATGTAGAAACAGTGAAGTTCCTAGGAGTATCTCAAGATAGATTTTTGTCTTGGGACTTCTGTACCAATCAAGTTTGTAGTAAAATATCATCTGGGGTATTTGCAGTAAAACAAATTGCCAGATTAAATGATAAAAAATTACTAATGGCAGCTTATCATGGCCTCATTCTGTCTCATATCCGTTATGGTATCTTAGTATGGGGTAATTCTAGCATGGGTAATATGAATAGGGTTTTTAAAATTCAATTTTTTTTTTGTTTAACGTCCGACTGTTCTGCAATTACTGTAATGCAGACAGTGAAGGGTGAAATGATTTTTTTGTAACGTATGAAAATATGCCGTGGCTGAATGGGATACGAACCCAAGACCGCATGGTGGGAGCTAACCAGCTAACCTCATGCAGGCCACTATTTAAGGAGCTTAAATTGCTTACAGTTCCCTCTCTTTACATTTTTGCGGTGATTATATATGTTAGGCAAAATAATTTTATGCAAAGTTTCAATGTTTGCAATCATAACACGAGAAACAGAAATGATTATTATGTGGCTAATCACCCCACAAAATTGTTTGAACAAAAACCTACTTATGCAGGGAAAAAATTCATGAATAAATTACCCCAATTTTTAAAATGTGATAATTTGCATTCCTTTAAAAAAAATCTGAAAAATTACTTGATCGGTGAAACTTTTTATAGCGTACAAGAATTCCTTTCTTGATAGTAGTGATACATTGCGTGATTCTTATATGTATTTCAGGTGTTATAACTGACATGTCCTATATTCCTCCTGGAGTCTCCAGGACGCAAAAAATCCCTAGCTTCCGAGAAGCAATAAGAAAATACAAACATGGAAGCGGGACGGACCTACTCAGTGGAAGAAAGGCAGCAGAACAGATCGAAATCCTTAATTTGCTGTACACCTATTATGGACTAAGGGGTGTCAAAACGTACAATAAAAGAAGAAAACTTAAATTAACTAAATATGAGTTTAAAGTTCGGCACCTAATTCACACGGTGTCAATAAATATTATGATAAAAACAATAAAGAAAAAATCCACACCACAGAAAACAAATTACAAACAGTAATAGTAGCTTTTTTTTTGTTTTACGTCTGACTATTTTGCAATTTCTGCTAATGCAGACAGTGGAGGATGATGATATATGAAAATGAGTGATGAAAAAATGCCAGACCTGACCGGTAATCGAACCCGGGACCGCGGCGTAGAAGCCAGTTGCGTAAACCACTACGCCAACGGCGTATAATAACCCGAAATGTAGATGAGTACGGAAATCTTCTGTTATCGGGAGTCCAATGTAACTTAGTGACACGCACTCTGATATGTGCCGCCGGTAGTAGTTTGTAACACTACTTGATTCAACCGACAACTTGTCACACAGGCTATCCCTCGCTGACCGAAATTTAAGATTTTAGTTTGTTAAAATACATTTTAAAACAACTTAAAAATTGTTAATGAAAGTACGTCAGACTATTTCCTTAAAGGAGCGTAAGCCTAATTTAAGTATATCAACGTCATATTTCGATATACACAATTCAATCCTTTCAGTCCGTCAGTAATAATAATAATATATAATAATAATAATAATAATAATAATAATAATAATAATAATAGAAATAGAAATAGAAATAACTTTATTGGAAATTAGTAGTTTTGGGGTCCTGATAAGTTCAAGGAACTTAACAATCAGGTGCCCATGATACAATCAAATACATTTAAAATTATATACAATACAAATATAACAAAAAAATAAGTATACATATTTGCAACTATTATGAATGTTTAATATACTTTAAAATAATTTTCACTTTAATACTAATAACTTGTTAACAATGTAAAAAAGCATAGGCGCACAAGCAGCCTTTTGTGAAGAACAGATGAAACAAAATATAGTACAAAAACATCTAATAAAAAACCAATTTAATAAATTCACATATTTTGTAACCACAATTTAATTTTTCTTTTAAATTTTTGCGTATCTGTTGACAAACTGATACTTTCAGGCACACTATTTAACAATAAGGAATAATACATTTTAACGATCTTTCACCATAATTATTAAAAAATCTAGGTATAATATAAAGTTGCCGTCTAACAGAGTATGGAATCTCTACTTTTTGCTTGTAATTATCATTATAATAGTATTTACAAATATTTAAGAATTTATAATATTTATCTGGTGGTAGTGTATCAAATATCTCAAACAATTCATTATCATTTACATGTCTAGTACCTAATCCCAATTTTAAAATCCTTAATTGCATAGATTTTAATCTATTTATATGAACCATACTCTCGTACCAACCCCATATTTGAACTCCGTAGCGTAAAATAGACTCCGACCAAGGATTTGTATACAATCTTAAAAAATTTTTTCATCAATTAAAGGTCTTAAGTAATAAAAAACAACCAACTAACTTTTTCATCTTATCAACTAAGAAAGCAGTATGAATATGAATTTTAAATGAACATCGAAGTATACCCCTAAGTACTTAAAGTCATTTACATATAACAATTTAGAGCAGTTATCACAATTTGATTTAATATTAAAGCACTTGGAACTATGCAACTCAAATTGTCGCAATCTAATGTCTATTTTTACAAAAGGTGACCTAAAACACATAGATTTCGTTTTTTTACTATTAAGCAATAAATTATTACTGTATGACCACTTTACAATTCTATCAAATTCCTCCTGCAATCGTTGCAATACAAGTATTTATATCTCGATGAGAGTACAAAAGAACAGCATCATCAGCGACGCACTCTGATATGTG